>CM060966.1:4122038-4264538 GCA_030765045.1 Tenodera sinensis
ACGAAATATTTTAAACCTTTGAGATTCCCTCAAGAGATAAAAATGAATAACCATTGCTATTTGAGAGTACTATAGCTATATGAAAATTCATTCAAATAACAAAGAAAATGTCAGAAATGGTTCACTCTACAAAAAAAAAAAAAAAAAAAAGTTTAATGTAATTTCTGTGTTTAATAACATCTATAACAAGTTTTTTACTATCTCTTACGGTTTATCAGTTAAGGAGAAGTCTTCTGCATTTCCAGAAAATTCAGGATATACATTTAGTTAAGCAATTCGCTGCATTTTTATTCACTTTTTCTCTCTTCCTTTCTATCTTTGCAACATTTCTTCATCTGTGAGTTTTTCTTCTAAGTAACTGAACCATATTATTCTTATTTTCGTGATTTTGTCTGAAATCGTTTCAAATTCTCTTAATTTTAAATAGCTGTTATTTTTCTTCAGTCCAAACTCTACTTTTTCACTTTGAATTGCACCGAAGATTTTCTTTAAAATTTTACTTTCATTATTCTTTTATGTTATATATGTTTGTAGTGTTTAACACCCTGTTTTACTACATGTGGCACCGCAGGCGGTGACACTGAATGAAGATGCAACACTGGTGGAATGAAACCGAACCGGAGAAACCGCTACCCCTGTGTAGCCAATAGTCTGAAGCATTTGGCCACGTAGTATTTTAAACGAAATTGTTATATTCAGTTTTGAAATCAGAATATTCAAAAAACTTTTCGTTTTAGCATTATGGTGTTCATAGACAGACAAAATTTCTTCTAAAAATACTTTTTTTAGATTTAGGTGGTTCTCAAAGCATGTATTTCTGGTAAGATACCAAAATCGCATTTTTTGTGTGTAATGGAATGCTTCCTTGCGATCTATAGCTAGAAGAAAAAAATTAAACTGCAGGGGAAATTCGAATTAATTAACTTAAGCTAAGAAAAAAGTTATCTTATGGGAAATTGTCTTAAAATATGATTTATTTACTCGTTCCAAACTAGTTGAGAAGAGAGAGAAAGATTTACGTAAGTGTTTGTGTGTGTGTGTGTGTGTGTGTGTGTGTGTGTGTGTGTGTGTGTGTGTGTGTGTGTGTGTGTGTGTGTGTGTGTGTTGCCCTTAGCCTTGGCAGTAAACTCGAGGGAGCGAGAGAGAGTGAGCGGGGGGGGGGGGGGGGGGTGGACGGTAGCAGAGAGTCCGTCTGCTCTTTAACAAGTGCAAGACAGACAACAATTAGCACCGAGTCTCCAACAACGAGGGCGACGACACCTTCATTTGTTCTCATTTGTAACAGTTTCCACTGCAAACATTATCCTTTAATATCAGACCCACATGACTTTCTCTACTCTTGTACTAACCATTCCTACAAACTCTTATTGCTATATCTTCTTCATGTTAATACAGATATCTGATGTGTTACACTCACATGACTTTCTCTACTCTTGTACTAACCATTCTTACAAACTCTTATTCCTATATCTTCTTCGTGTTAATACAGGTATCTGATGTGTTACACTCACATGACTTTCTCTACTCTTGTACTAACCATTCTTACAAACTCTTATTGCTATATCTTCTTCATGTTAATACAGATATCTGATGTGTTGCACTCACATGACTTTCTCTACTCTTGTACTAACCATTCTTACAAACTCTTATTGCTATATCTTCTTCATGTTAATACAGATATCTGATGTGTTACACTCACATGACTTTCTCTACTCTTGTACTAACCATTCTTACAAACTCTTATTCCTATATCTTCTTCATGTTAATACAGGTATCTGATGTGTTACACTCACATGACTTTCTCTACTCTTGTACTAACCATTCTTACAAACTCTTATTCCTATATCTTCTTCATGTTAATACAGATATCTGATGTGTTACACTCACATGACTTTCTCTACTCTTGTACTAACCATTCTTACAAACTCTTATTCATATATCTTCTTCATGTTAATACAGATATCTGATGTGTTACACTCACATGACTTTCTCTACTCTTGTACTAACCATTCTTACAAACTCTTATTCCTATATCTTCTTCATGTTAATACAGATATCTGATGTGTTACACTCACATGACTTTCTCTACTCTTGTACTAACCATTCTTACAAACTCTTATTCCTATATCTTCTTCATGTTAATACAGATATCTGATGTGTTACACTCACATGACTTTCTCTACTCTTGTACTAACCATTCTTACAAACTCTTATTCATATATCTTCTTCATGTTAATACAGATATCTGATGTGTTACACTCACATGACTTTCTCTACTCTTGTACTAACCATTCTTACAAACTCTTATTCCTATATCTTCTTCATGTTAATACAGATATCTGATGTGTTACACTCACATGACTTTCTCTACTCTTGTACTAACCATTCTTACAAACTCTTATTCATATATCTTCTTCGTGTTAATACAGATATCTGATGTGTTACACTCACATGACTTTCTCTACTCTTGTAGTAACCATTCTTACAAACTCTTATTACTATATCTTCTTCATGTTAATACAGATATCTGATGTGTTACACTCACATGACTTTCTCTACTCTTGTACTAAACATTCTTACAAACTCTTATTCATATATCTTCTTCATGTTAATACAGATATCTGATGTGTTACACTCACATGACTTTCTCTACTCTTGTACTAAACATTCCTACAAACTCTTATTGCTATATCTTCTTCATGTTAATACAGATATCTGATGTGTTACACTCACATGACTTTCTCTACTCTTGTACTAACCATTCTTACAAACTCTTATTGCTATATCTTCTTCATGTTAATACAGATATCTGATGTGTTACACTCACATGACTTTCTCTACTCTTGTACTAACCATTCTTACAAACTCTTATTGCTATATCTTCTTCATGTTAATACAGATATCTGATGTGTTACACTCACATGACTTTCTCTACTCTTGTACTAACCATTCTTACAAACTCTTATTCATATATCTTCTTCATGTTAATACAGATATCTGATGTGTTACACTCACATGACTTTCTCTACTCTTGTACTAAACATTCCTACAAACTCTTATTCCTATATCTTCTTCATGTTAATACAGATATCTGATGTGTTACACTCACATGACTTTCTCTACTCTTGTACTAAACATTCCTATAAACTCTTATTCCTATATCTTCTTCATGTTAATACAGATATCTGATGTGTTACACTCACATGACTTTCTCTACTCTTGTACTAACCATTCTTACAAACTCTTATTCCTATATCTTCTTCATGTTAATACAGATATCTGATGTGTTACACTCACATGACTTTCTCTACTCTTGTACTAACCATTCTTACAAACTCTTATTCATATATCTTCTTCATGTTAATACAGATATCTGGTGTGTTACACTCACATGACTTTCTCTACTCTTGTAATAACCATTCTTACAAACTCTTATTCCTATATCTTCTTCATGTTAATACAGATATCTGATGTGTTACACTCACATGACTTTCTCTACTCTTGCACTAACCATTCTTACAAACTCTTATTCCTATATCTTCTTCATGTTAATACAGATATCTGATGTGTTACACTCACATGACTTTCTCTACTCTTGTACTAACCATTCTTACAAACTCTTATTCCTATATCTTCTTCATGTTAATACAGATATCTGATGTGTTGCACTCACATGACTTTCTCTACTCTTGTACTAACCATTCTTACAAACTCTTATTCCTATATCTTCTTCATGTTAATACAGATATCTGATGTGTTGCACTCACATGACTTTCTCTACTCTTGTACTAACCATTCTTACAAACTCTTATTCCTATATCTTCTTCATGTTAATACAGATATCTGGTGTGTTACACTCACATGACTTTCTCTACTCTTGTACTAACCATTCTTACAAACTCTTATTCCTATATTTTCTTCATGTTAATACAGATATCTGATGTGTTACACTCACATGACTTTCTCTACTCTTGTACTAACCATTCTTACAAACTCTTATTCCTATATCTTCTTCATGTTAACACAGATATCTGATGTGTTGCACTCACATGACTTTCTCTACTCTTGTACTAACCATTCTTACAAACTCTTATACCTATATCTTCTTCATGTTAATACAGATATCTGGTGTGTTACACTCACATGACTTTCTCTACTCTTGTGCTAACCATTCTTACAAACTCTTATTCCTATATCTTCTTCATGTTAATACAGATATCTGATGTGTTACACTCACATGACTTTCTCTACTCTTGTACTAACCATTCTTACAAACTCTTATTCATATATCTTCTTCATGTTAATACAGATATCTGATGTGTTACACTCACATGACTTTCTCTACTCTTGTACTAACCATTCTTACAAACTCTTATTCCTATATCTTCTTCATGTTAATACAGATATCTGATGTGTTACACTCACATGACTTTCTCTACTCTTGTACTAACCATTCTTACAAACTCTTATTCCTATATCTTCTTCATGTTAATACAGATATCTGATGTGTTACACTCACATGACTTTCTCTACTCTTGTACTAACCATTCTTACAAACTCTTATTCCTATATCTTCTTCATGTTAACACAGATATCTGATGTGTTACACTCACATGACTTTCTGTACTCTTGTACTAACCGTTCTTACAAACTCTTATTCCTATATCTTCTTCATGTTAATACAGATATCTGATGTGTTACACTCACATGACTTTCTCTACTCTTGTACTAACCATTCTTACAAACTCTTATTGCTATATCTTCTTCATGTTAATACAGATATCTGATGTGTTACACTCACATGACTTTCTCTACTCTTGTACTAACCATTCTTACAAACTCTTATTCCTATATCTTCTTCATGTTAGTTGAGATAAACATTTGTACAAATTATTTTATTGCTTATTTCCTTGTAGGTACAAGGGGAATATGATAATACAGTAGAATTTGAGCGATAGTAAAATCAACAGAGATTCCGTTCTCTTTGCACGGATATAAAACAATGAATAGCGATGTTCCATTTGACACAAGTATAAGTTCTCCAAAACTCACACAAATAATAAGGAATATCTCCGAAGTGGTTCACTCTATAAAAAAATTATTCAGACATAAATTGTATAACTTACGAAGATCTACATATTTTCTACTGTAAGATTTGGTCTATCTCTTAAGGTTTAGCAGTTATGGAAAATCATCGAGAATAAACACGACTACAGAGGCTATTAAAATATTGAGAAAATAAACATTTGCAAAATAGTTTCTACGTAAAGGTTAGATTAGGGTGGAAGATTTTTTGTTTTTAAATCTTGGTATATCGTCCTTCAAGGATGTTAAGTTGAAATATCAACTTTGGTTTTTAACCGACTTTACTTTTTTCAGTTATGCACTTCACAGACACAGACCCGGGGCTTTTCCCAAAAATGCTTCTTTTGGATTCAGGGGGCTTCAAAGCATATATTTCCGGTGAAATCTCGACATCAAAATTTTAGTTGGAATACACTACTTCCTCTATTTGTATGTAGTACACAAAGTATAAATGTATGGTTTAACTGTTCGGCAGCACACCGCGGTTCATTGCAGAGATTAGAGCTGCGCACGTGACCTTGGTTCCAGCGGTGTTGCCAAATGCTTAGCAAGTATTTATTTGGATAGATCTAGGAAGACAAGATGAACAGTGATAAAATCGTGTGTGTTGGTTCAGCAAATGCAGAAGGAGATGTTAAGGAAGGGACGAATCTAGGTTAAGGTGACTTGGTACTCACGAGAGAGTGTCCCGAGGGGAGAGGAGGGGTGGGTTTTATGGCTAGCGTGATCCGTCTGCTAAGGTTACACTTTTATCACATGCCCAGCAATACACTCACTCACTCCACAACTTGCCACATTATTGCTTCTCCCTCACACACTTCAATTAACCGAAGAGGAACCAAGTTGAAGATCGTCAAAAATATCAGTAGTTTTGTGTGTGTGTGTGTGTGTGTGTGTGTGTGTGTGTGTGTGTGTGTGTGTGTGTGTGTGTGTGTGGACAGCATAAGACAAAAACGAAAACTCGGTTAAAAGGCAAACTTGGTATTTAAGTTTAATGTCTTTCAAGGATGTGACACGAAGATTTTGAAGAAAATAGCCCCACCCTACACTACCCTTTACATGGAAGATTTTTCGAAAATTTTGATTTTCTTGAAAATGGCTCTAACGATTTTGACTGAAATGTCATATGTTTGAGATATTTTTATGGCAAATGAAATGTATATCTTGAATTTTCTGGCTATAGCCCCTGTAGTCGTATTTACTCTGGACGACTTTTGCATAACTGGTAAACCGTTACAGATAGACCAAATTATACCGTACAAAAAATGTAGATCTTGCTAAAATACACAATTTATGTCTTAATACATTTTTTTGTAGAGTGAACCATTTCGGACATATTCCTTGTCATTTGTGTGAGTTTTGAGGAACATACTTCTGTCAAATGGAACATCGATGTTCATTTTTTTATATGTTAACTGTGCAAAGAGAACGGAATCTCAAAGCTGTAAAACATTTGACTATCGCTGAAAGTCTACTGTGTTCCCATATTCCCCTTGTACCTACAAGGAAATAAGCAGTAATATAATTTGTACAATTGTTTATCTCAACTAACATGAAGATATAGGAATAGGTGTGCTGTACTTTATGCAAGTACATTAGGGATATTACCTATGGGTACCCCTAAAGTAATTTTAGCTGAAGTTGGCCACACTTAAATAAAATTGGACCAGGATAATGTATCGTCCCGAGTTATAAATTGTGACGAAAGTTCCGTTGTGTAAATGTGAACACGTGTGTGTGGGGAGGATATATGGGCGAAAGGGATTTGGCCCGGAAGGGATTGATGGGGCCCACTTAGCACGCAGATGAAGGAAGACAGGAAGACCGCCCTTGCATTTAATTACACCTTAACAACCTCCGCTAAGATTATTGCTATAGCGTTAACCGACTTACGTGCAACCTGCTTTACCTCCGTAAGCATACTAGACACGGAGCTCCGGGGCTTTAGGACGTAAAATATAATGTCACTTTCATCTACTCAAGAATAAATACACTTTTTAAGTTAAAAACTCAAACACTAAGTGTATAACTTTATTGATATCTCCCAATATATGCCGTATTCCTGGTTATTTCATTCATAATCGCTCACACTGCCATCTGCTGTTGACACAGTTACATACTTCGAAATAGTTGTGTGTTCTGCAGGTAGATGGCACGCCTACTGATTTATACATATTTATACGTATTCCAAAAATCTTAAACCTTTCTAAATTGAGTGTATAAGATAATATAAAGATGTTAATAAAGTGATAGGTAAAACCTAATTTTAACCTTACAGAATCTAATACTTGCACGCATCTGCTTGGTCATTCAATTGTCATTGGAGGTTTTGTTTACTTTCATGAGCAATCCGTTACTAGTATACTATATTGTATTCACAATTAGTGTTACCATCAGAAAAGATAACACGATAGCAATATATAACTAAATTATTCTTATTCTGTAGATAATAAAGGCATTCCAAGAGATTTAATGACACAAAATATGAAACTATCTGCAACAAGCGACGCCAATAGGAACACGTGACGCTCTCCGCGATCTGTCAGATCCGCTGCAACTAATAGCAGATTAATTGCCAATTTCAATTAATATAGGCGCCGCCGTGGTGCAGCGGTTACATGCCCCCTAGACGGCCCAGGTTCGATCCCAAGGACGTGTATGTGGTATTCGTGATGGACGAAGCGGCGTCTGGGCGGGTTTTCTCTGCGTTCTCCAGTTTCCCCCGCCATTCATTCCACCTTGAAGCCGAAATTACACGAGGAAATAATAAGACAGTAATTAAAATTAAGAATTATAGAAATAATAGTACGACAAACATGTTCCGAATATACGTTAAAGTGTAAATACATATTAAGAGCTGGTTAAAGGTACCATTAGAGCAAGGACAGCTGCTAGCATATGTGCTTCGATCCAGGTCGTTAGACTAACCGATTTTTCCCGTCTCAACTTGCCAAAGTCATTAGCGACAGTGCCTAGGCAGCGTCACTCTGGTTAAAATTCCAGGTAATGCTAGCTTCACCGACTGGACATGACGCGCTAGTGAGATAGACTCATTACTGAAAAATTGTAAACTTGCACATTCTCCAGTCGGCGACTTAAACCAGCAGTATTATCTTTGCTGGAGAATGTATACTTCTGTCAAATCAAACGTCGTTATTAATCTTTTTATATGTTAACCGTGCAATGGGAACGGATATCTAAAGGTATAAAAGATTTGACTATCGCTCAAAACCTACTGTGTTCCCATATTTCCCTTGTACCTACAAGGAAATAAATAATAAGATAATTTGTACTAATGTTTATCTTATCTCTTCTGTAAAAGGGGCTCTAATGACCTAGCTGTCGACGGGCCCTTAAACCCTAACCACTCACTCACTCACTCTTCTGTAAACAATTTTCCATAAAAAGTGTGATTTTACACCAAAAATCATTTTTATGCCCACTTTTAAAATAAGTCAAACCATGTTCTGTATGTTTGAAATAGAAGTGCTATTACATTCACGCTGTTTTCTCCTCTCACTATTAGGTGATACATTCACATCTCTTTCTCTACTCACTCTTCTACAAATAAGTCATGCAATTTTCTGTAAGTTTGAAATAGGGATGCTGCATATTACATTCACAGTGGTTTTTCTACTTACTTTTAGGTATCACATTCACATCTCTTTTTCTACTCACCCTTCTATAAACAATTTTCCATAAAAACGTGATTTTACACCAAAAATGATTTTTATGCCCAGTTTTAAAATAAGTCATATCATGTTCAGTAGTTAGAAACAGAAATGCTATTACATTCACACTGTTTTCTCCTCTCACTTTTAGGTAACACATTCACATCTGTTTCTCTAATCACTCGTCTACAAAGAAGTCATACAATTTCCTGCATGTTTGAAATAGAAATGCTACATATTACATTCACAGTGTTTTCTCTACTTAAGCACTTTTTGACTCTTAACAATTGCGACAAAAATGATTATTTAGTTAACGTTTTTCTTTTCAGGTTTATCTATCTTCTCCTACAAAAAAGATTAAAAGATTTCTCCAAAACAGAGGCGAAAAACGCCGGTCGCTCAGGTACTCTCAACTAACACGAAGAAGATATAGGAATAGAATGGTTAGTACAAGAGTAGAGAAAGTCATGTGAGTGTAGGCTTGTTAGATCGGGTTACAGCAATATGGTTTAAAGTAATCCCTTGAATTGTGACGACTGATCCTGACCTAGTGGTAGTTGTTGAATGTGACACTGGGAGCGCTGTAAAAATGTGAGGACTGTATGGCAGCGCTTATCAAAACCACCCCCCCCCCCACAAACCCGCCGTGAACTCGTCAGTAACCTGTTGTTGGAGATACGCTCTTTAAAGTGAGATAGATGTGTCACAGATACATGGGATTATAAATTATTGTTCATATTTACTAATCTATGAATTCAAATCAAGGGAATTTTACCACGTGTTGATTAACTTCTCGACTGATTGTCTGTGTATCTGTTTGGTACATACAACGTTTGCAATCAATTTTAAACTGACTTGTCTTTGATATAACCAGTAGAAACAACAACAAACAAATAAGCGAGAAATAGAGTCGACATTTATATCTTAATTAATAATATACAAATGGTATTTCAAATATTTAATTTATGCAATATTTAAAAATGCCAGCATATTTCACATTGAAGAATAAAGTGTAAAATGTAAATCCGGGGCACAATATCCCCTACCAACCTACCGCCCGACCACTGCGTCGTCCACCTCCATCCACCACACGGCTCATGAGTGGGGGGAATTTGACGTGGACAGCGCCGCGGTCTCTCCCGGCGGATTTTACAATCAAATAGCTCCTCAGTTGGCCTCTCAAAGACCTAAAGAGGCTGAGTGCATCCCGTGCCAGGTCACCCAGTGCAAGAAAATTCCCACGTTAACAGAGGGAATCGAACCCAGTCTGCCGCTTGGCAAGCACTTAGAAGACGACCATGGAGAATTAAGTGAACAAGTGACTGAACAAAATAAAGGTATAAAATTAACTTTATCAAAAATGGAGTGAAAGACAGAGAAAGAAGGAAACCTCAGCAATAAAAACAATTTGAAACGAAAGAGAAATAAAAGGAAAAATATAATTATTTAAATAAAAATGTCTCATTGTTGCACGCGTTTTAAATTGACTAAGTAAATGAGCCGCGCTTGACTGGTGCTGCCCTCTCTGCTGTGGCCTGGAACTCGGTCGGGCTGAGGAACTATCTGCACCTGTTAGGGACCCATCTGTTATGCGCTCCGGCCGCCTGGGAGGTACTTTCATCTCACCCTTCCTCCCAGGGTCTCACGTGACGGAATCCCCACAATGACAGACAAGAGAATACGTATTTGTTGTGGTTATTGTAGTTCACCTGAAGGCCACAAGAGCACAGCACCAGCAGTACCGGGAGAGGTAATGGTTTTAACCAGGGGTTGACAAGGTGCAGAAGGGGAGGTTTCTTCACCCCTGTAGCGATACCGCCCGCCATAACAAGATTACAGGAACGCTCGCTGATCGAATTAACAACAAGGAGATCTTGTCTGTCTGCCTGCTGGGCTAATTTATCGCTAGTGACATTTCGGTGATTACGTCACCACCGGCGAACCGCAAAACTTCGTCTCGCTTGGCTAAACTCCCTCCCTCCCCCAAGCGCTTTACGAGCGTCTCTTGTTTTCTCATTGCCTGAAAGGAGCTGCTGGGTAAAGCAATATTACCAACTACTGGGATTTGTTTTCTACGTTCATACTTCAGGACAAACATGAGAGTCTGCAAAGTTATCATCATCATCATCATCATCATCATCATCATGCCTTTTTATTTCATACGACCGACTTTAGTCACAATTTAATGTTAATGTTTAATGCAAAGTTTATTTTATAAGAGAAATATGGCAACGTCGCATCTCTCACGTTCCGATGAACCTGCCGTTACTTAAAGTGTCTTCTTTGTGCTAGTTGAGATAAACATTTGTACAAATTATCTTATTGCTTATTGCCTTGTAGGTACAAGGGGAATATGGGAATACAGAAGGATTTGTGCGATAGTCAAATCTTTTTGACCTTTGAGATTCCGTTCTCTTTGCACGATTAACATAGAAAAAATGAACAACGATGATGCATTTCACGAAAGTTCTAAGCTTTCCGAAACTCACACACATAACAAGGAATATCTCCGAAATGGTTCACCCTACGTAAAAAGATTATTAGGATATAAATTTTAAGTAGTGGTTATTGTAATTTAGTGAATTATATTCACTTTTAATTTACGATGTGATGGTCTTTGTCTAACACGACAACACTGGTATACGCAGTCACCCAGTAGACACAGTCACGTGTTTTGTAGCCAATCAGGCGTAACCTGTTTCAGAGTACTTGCCTACAGTTTAACACTGAATAATAACTCCACTTCATTGTATGATAGTAATTTCGTAATTTACTAAACTCCTTTTGTGTATCTTACTGATGGAGCATAAACAGAGGTCTAAGTGGTATTGTTGCGATATACAGCCTCCTTGCTACATCGATAGAGGGCGCTATACTCTAACTACGTCATGGAAATGATTTACTGGAGACATGGGGGCGGGGGGATCTTGGTATAGACTCGCGCTTGATTACTTTCTCAAAGGAAATTGGGTCAGGAGTATCGGCTGGGTTCACATAATCCCCCCCCCCCCGCCGCTCTTCAATAAGCTACTGAAGGAAATACATTAACCACCCCATTATACCGATATTTCCATTTACTGGCAGCCTCTGACACTAACCACCAATCAGAACAACTGCTTCCTTTCACACAATCTCTTATCATCTCATTACTCTGACAGTAACTGTGCCTCAAATATCATGAAATTAACACAAAAAAGTGTTTTACTTTCTCTACTACGTATAGTAAATTCTATGTCCAGATTTCACCGGAAATACACGCTTTGAGGTCCCCTAAATAATTCAAAAACACAAACTCTGTTAAAAACCAAAGTTGGTATTTAATGTCTTTCAAGGATGCGACTCGAAGATTTTGAAGAAAATAGCCCCACCCTAAACTACCCTTTACATGGAAAATTTTTCGAAATTATTATTTTCATAAAAATAGCCCTAACGATTTTGATTAAATTGCCATATTTTTAAGATATTTATGACAAAAAAAGAAAATAGTAAACATGTCCATAGCACATATGTTATGCAGGTGAAGGTGCAAGTTCACTGTGCGCTATGAAGGGACCAGGGATAGACACCCTGCTGACACAGGTGTCCCTAGGGACTTACTTGGAAATTATCCACTCTGGTCCCACAAACGGTGTTAAGCGACCATCACATGCAATATGCATCATGTTGTTAGAGAATACAGTCAGTGAGAGCAAAACGTGCATTTGACGTGGAATATAACACCCTTAAAAATAGTAACACTCACAAGAATTTCGCTACCCACTCTTACACAAACTTTTCCTACATAATCTCATTCCTGTTCATCGAGGTTTATCTTCATTACATACAGTAGGCTAAAGCGATATTTAGATCGCTATGTGGTGACTTTGAAATTGTTTGCCTGACCAACAGAATCTTTAATCTACAAGTAAGAATATCTAGGAAACACTCAAAGCCAAAACACTATTATTAAAGATCTCTTTAAGCATTCTGGTCTGATCGCGACATTTCGTTTAACATACATTTACAAATTAAATTACTGATATATCTTCACGAAAAGTAACTATGTTTTAATGACGAAATATTTGCTTAAGAAAAGTGACAACGAACCAAATCATATGATGTAGACCGACAAAACTTTAGCAATTTAAGTAATCGGTTTAGGAAATCACCAAACCGGGAGTTGTGTGCAGGGTAGAACTCCCCGAGCGCTATTAACTTCGACCGAGATCACAAGATACAACTGTCACGCCACACACGGTAGCTTATAGAAGTATAAACGTAAACAACACCACCTAACGGCAGATACCAAAATTACTTAGATGAACAAAGTCAAAAGAATGAATTAGGACACAGAAATAGATATATAGGAAGCGAATGGAATGATTATGTGGAGAAAATAGTGAACAAGAAAGGAAAGAGTTTTAGAGAAGCTAGGGAAAGGGAAAATATAGGAAATGGATCATTACTAACGGCTGACGACACGCGACACTCAAAAGGGCATAAGGGACAGGAAAAGAAGAAGAAGATGAGGAAGAAGAACTTTCGTCTTCCAGTTCGGAACGGAATCTCTAGATTTAAAGGCTAGCACGCTAACCATCAGACCACAGACCCAGGCGTTTTATATGTTTTCCCTTCAGATGGAAAATTTTTCGAAAATGTTGGTTTTCTTGAAAATGGCTGAAACGATTTTGATTAAAATAACACATGTGTGAGATATTTTTATACCAAATGAAACGTATATCTTGAATTTTCTGGCTATAGCCCCTGTAGTCGTATTTACTCTGGACGACTTTTGTATGACTGGTAAACCGTTAGAGATACACAAAATCTTACTATACAAAAAATGTAGATCTTGCTAAAATACACAATTTATGTCTCGATAAATTTTCTTGTAGGGTGAACCATTTCGGAGATATTCCTTGTTATGTGTGTGAGTTTCGGAAAACTTGGAACTTTCGTGAAATGGAACATCGTTACTCATTTTTTATATGTTAAGTATGCAAAGAGAACGGAATCTCAAAGGTTTAAAAGATTTGGCTATCGCACAAAGCCTACTGTATTGTAATATTCCCCTTGTACCTGCAAGGAAATAAGCAATAAGATAATTTGTACAAATGTTTATCTCAACTAACACGAAGAAGATATAGGAATAAGGGTTTGTAAGAATGGTTAGTACAAGAGTAGAGAAAGTCATGTGAGTGTAACACATCAGATATCTGTATTAACATGAAGAAGATATAGGAATAAGAGTTTGTAAGAATGGTTAGTACAAGAGTAGAGAAAGTCATGTGAGTGTAACACATCAGATATCTGTATTAACATGAAGAAGATATAGGAATAAGAGTTTGTAAGAATAGTTACTACAAGAGTAGAGAAAGTCATGTGAGTGTAACACATCAGATATCTGTATTAACATGAAGAAGATATAGTAATAAGAGTTTGTAAGAATGGTTAGTACAAGAGTAGAGAAAGTCATGTGAGTGCAACACATCAGATATCTGTATTAACATGAAGAAGATATAGGAATAAGAGTTTGTAAGAATGGTTAGTACAAGAGTAGAGAAAGTCATGTGAGTGTAACACATCAGATATCTGTATTAACATGAAGAAGATATAGGAATAAGAGTTTGTAAGAATGGTTAGTACAAGAGTAGAGAAAGTCATGTGAGTGTAACACATCAGATATCTGTATTAACATGAAGAAGATATAGGAATAAGAGTTTGTAAGAGTAGTTACTACAAGAGTAGAGAAAGTCATGTGAGTGTAACACATCAGATATCTGTATTAACATGAAGAAGATATAGTAATAAGAGTTTGTAAGAATGGTTAGTACAAGAGTAGAGAAAGTCATGTGAGTGCAACACATCAGATATCTGTATTAACATGAAGAAGATATAGGAATAAGAGTTTGTAAGAATGGTTACTACAAGAGTAGAGAAAGTCATGTGAGTGTAACACATCAGATATCTGTATTAACATGAAGATATAGTAATAAGAGTTTGTAAGAATGGTTAGTACAAGAGTAGAGAAAGTCATGTGAGTGTAACACATCAGATATCTGTATTAACATGAAGAAGATATAGGAATAAGAGTTTGTAAGAATAGTTACTACAAGAGTAGAGAAAGTCATGTGAGTGTAACACATCAGATATCTGTATTAACATGAAGAAGATATAGTAATAAGAGTTTGTAAGAATGGTTAGTACAAGAGTAGAGAAAGTCATGTGAGTGCAACACATCAGATATCTGTATTAACATGAAGAAGATATAGGAATAAGAGTTTGTAAGAATGGTTAGTACAAGAGTAGAGAAAGTCATGTGAGTGTAACACATCAGATATCTGTATTAACATGAAGAAGATATAGGAATAAGAGTTTGTAAGAATGGTTAGTACAAGAGTAGAGAAAGGCATGTGAGTGTAACACGTCAGATATCTGTATTAACATGAAGAAGATATAGGAATAAGAGTTTGTAAGAATAGTTACTACAAGAGTAGAGAAAGTCATGTGAGTGTAACACATCAGATATCTGTATTAACATGAAGAAGATATAGTAATAAGAGTTTGTAAGAATGGTTAGTACAAGAGTAGAGAAAGTCATGTGAGTGCAACACATCAGATATCTGTATTAACATGAAGAAGATATAGGAATAAGAGTTTGTAAGAATGGTTAGTACAAGAGTAGAGAAAGTCATGTGAGTGTAACACATCAGATATCTGTATTAACATGAAGAAGATATAGTAATAAGAGTTTGTAAGAATGGTTACTACAAGAGTAGAGAAAGTCATGTGAGTGTAACACATCAGATATCTGTATTAACATGAAGAAGATATAGGAATAAGAGTTTGTAGGAATGGTTAGTACAAGAGTAGAGAAAGTCATGTGAGTGCAACACATCAGATATCTGTATTAACATGAAGAAGATATAGTAATAAGAGTTTGTAAGAATGGTTAGTACAAGAGTAGAGAAAGTCATGTGAGTGCAACACATCAGATATCTGTATTAACATGAAGAAGATATAGGAATAAGAGTTTGTAAGAATGGTTACTACAAGAGTAGAGAAAGTCATGTGAGTGTAACACATCAGATATCTGTATTAACATGAAGAAGATATAGTAATAAGAGTTTGTAAGAATGGTTAGTACAAGAGTAGAGAAAGTCATGTGAGTGCAACACATCAGATATCTGTATTAACATGAAGAAGATATAGGAATAAGAGTTTGTAAGAATGGTTACTACAAGAGTAGAGAAAGTCATGTGAGTGTAACACATCAGATATCTGTATTAACATGAAGATATAGTAATAAGAGTTTGTAAGAATGGTTAGTACAAGAGTAGAGAAAGTCATGTGAGTGTAACACATCAGATATCTGTATTAACATGAAGAAGATATAGGAATAAGAGTTTGTAAGAATAGTTACTACAAGAGTAGAGAAAGTCATGTGAGTGTAACACATCAGATATCTGTATTAACATGAAGAAGATATAGTAATAAGAGTTTGTAAGAATGGTTAGTACAAGAGTAGAGAAAGTCATGTGAGTGTAACACATCAGATATCTGTATTAACATGAAGAAGATATAGGAATAAGAGTTTGTAAGAATGGTTAGTACAAGAGTAGAGAAAGTCATGTGAGTGTAACACATCAGATATCTGTATTAACATGAAGAAGATATAGGAATAAGAGTTTGTAAGAATGGTTAGTACAAGAGTAGAGAAAGTCATGTGAGTGTAACACATCAGATATCTGTATTAACATGAAGAAGATATAGGAATAAGAGTTTGTAAGAATAGTTACTACAAGAGTAGAGAAAGTCATGTGAGTGTAACACATCAGATATCTGTATTAACATGAAGAAGATATAGTAATAAGAGTTTGTAAGAATGGTTAGTACAAGAGTAGAGAAAGTCATGTGAGTGCAACACATCAGATATCTGTATTAACATGAAGAAGATATAGGAATAAGAGTTTGTAAGAATGGTTAGTACAAGAGTAGAGAAAGTCATGTGAGTGTAACACATCAGATATCTGTATTAACATGAAGAAGATATAGTAATAAGAGTTTGTAAGAATGGTTACTACAAGAGTAGAGAAAGTCATGTGAGTGTAACACATCAGATATCTGTATTAACATGAAGAAGATATAGGAATAAGAGTTTGTAGGAATGGTTAGTACAAGAGTAGAGAAAGTCATGTGAGTGCAACACATCAGATATCTGTATTAACATGAAGAAGATATAGTAATAAGAGTTTGTAAGAATGGTTAGTACAAGAGTAGAGAAAGTCATGTGAGTGCAACACATCAGATATCTGTATTAACATGAAGAAGATATTGGAATAAGAGTTTGTAAGAATGGTTACTACAAGAGTAGAGAAAGTCATGTGAGTGTAACACATCAGATATCTGTATTAACATGAAGAAGATATAGTAATAAGAGTTTGTAAGAATGGTTAGTACAAGAGTAGAGAAAGTCATGTGAGTGCAACACATCAGATATCTGTATTAACATGAAGAAGATATAGGAATAAGAGTTTGTAAGAATGGTTACTACAAGAGTAGAGAAAGTCATGTGAGTGTAACACATCAGATATCTGTATTAACATGAAGATATAGTAATAAGAGTTTGTAAGAATGGTTAGTACAAGAGTAGAGAAAGTCATGTGAGTGTAACACATCAGATATCTGTATTAACATGAAGAAGATATAGGAATAAGAGTTTGTAAGAATGGTTACTACAAGAGTAGAGAAAGTCATGTGAGTGTAACACATCAGATATCTGTATTAACATGAAGAAGATATAGGAATAAGAGTTTGTAAGAATGGTTAGTACAAGAGTAGAGAAAGTCATGTGAGTGTAACACATCAGATATCTGTATTAACACGAAGAAGATATAGGAATAAGAGTTTGTAAGAATGGTTGGTACAAGAGTAGAGAAAGTCATGTGAGTGCAACAGATTTTTTATTTAGGAGATTTGAAAGCACATTTCCATTGGAACCGTGATATTTAATGTGCAGAAATATTAAAATGTAATATAGAGTTGTAGATCGTACGCACCTGTCCAGCATGAGGTTGCGCACCATCTGGGAACTGCTGTATCCCATCTGAATATCCCGGCCACACGTCACCCCAGTATCCTTCTCCTACTTCGATACTTCCTCCTGCTGCCATCTCTGTCTACACTCTTGCAACACGTCACTATTCAATCCAAAATATCTTGAATCTCCGTGAGTTCGAAGGAAATATTCCGTAAAGTTAACACTTCCTTCACAGTTCATTAGGCCAAAGTTTGCCTAAATTCGTAAATGTGGATTTTAGTGCTGCAGGTTCCTGTTTACTCGAATTTTCTATGACAATCGTAATAGTGGTTTAAATTTCAGATGCGAGGGCCGTTTTAAAAGTAAGCTGTTCTGCTGCCTCCTGGCGAGAAAAAGTAGCAACTAATCTCCAAGCAGCGTTCTGCTGTTCCAAGACCGACTGTACGGTGGCCGTCCATTGCACTTGTGAGTTACTTAGTGTATGCCACGCAAACGCCCTCCAAACAGTTTTATTGTAAAATTCCACCTTCTCTTTTTGCACGTGAAAGTAATAAAAGTTTTACTATCGCCGCACATCTCGTATAATCCATCGAAACAACTGGGTTAAAACTTGGTGAATTTGCTCGCCAGCTATCGCGTAAGAAATGGCAAGTGTGTTCTAATAGTTCATTATGCAACGATATCATAATGGCAGTATTAAGACACCAGTATCTATATACGCAATATAAATGTACGTGTTTATCCTAAACCACCTGACCAAACATCTCGAAATTCTGCACTTTCTTCATGGAGAAGGTTTCTATGTCATCAAATATACAACCAACACTCACATGTATTTCTCTACTCACTTTTCTTTTACATTAGATATTCACATATCCCTCTCTACTCGACCTTCAACACAATTCATACAATTTTCTACGACTGTAATAGACATACAACATATAATATTCACACAGTTTTCTCTACTCACTTTTCTTTAACGAAACCGAAAGCATTTCTTTCTTTATTCACGCTCCAACATATAGTCAAATGCATGTTGGTATATATCAAGTTGATAAACTTAACATGGTTGATAAATCACCACGAAAACTGTCAATATTTAAGTGTTTCTTACTTTCTGTACTGGTAAGTAGTATTTTTAAAAAAGGTCCGTGTGTGTGTATGCCAGTCTGTGGACAGCATAACTCTAAAACGAAAAGTCGGTTAAAAACCAAAGTTGGTATTTAAGTTTAATGTCTTTCAAGGATGCGACACGAAGATTTTGAAGAAAATTCCCCCACCCTAAACTACGCTTTACATGGAAAATTTTTCGAAAATTTTGATTTTCTTAAAAAAGATTAAACGATTTTCATTAAAATGCCACATGTTTGAGATATTTTTATGACAAATGAAATGTATATCTTGAATTCTTTGGCTATAGCTCCTGTAGTTGTATTTACTCTGGACGACTTTTGAATAACTCGTAAACCGTAAGAGATTGACAAAATCTTACTATACAAAAAATGTAGATCTTGCTAAAATACACAATTTATGTCTGAGTAAATTTTTTTGCAGGGTGAACCATTTCGGAGATATTCCTTGTTATGTGTGTGAGTTTCGGAAAACTTAATTCGTGAAATGGAACATCGTTCTTCATTTTGAGAACGGAATCTCAAAGCTTTAAAAGATTTGACTATCGCGCAAAGCCTACTGTATTCTCATATTCCCCTTGTACCTACAAGGAAATAAGCAATAAGATAATTTGTACAAATCTTTATCTCAACTAACATGAAGAAGATATAGGAATAAGAGTTTGTAAGAATGGTTAGTACAAGAGTAGAGAAAGTCATGTGAGTGTATCACATCAGATATCTGTATTAACATGAAGAAGATATAGGAATAAGCGTTTGTAAGAATGGTTAGTACAAGAGTAGAGAAAGTCATGTGAGTGTAACACATAGATATCTGTATTAACATGAAGAAGATATAGGAATAAGAGTTTGTAAGAATGGTTAGTACAAGAGTAGAGAAAGTCATGTGAGTGTAACACATCAGATATCTGTATTAACATGAAGAAGATATAGGAATAAGAGTTTGTAAGAATGGTTAGTACAAGAGTAGAGAAAGTCATGTGAGTGCAACACATCAGATATCTGTATTAACATGAAGAAGATATAGGAATAAGAGTTTGTAAGAATGGTTAGTACAAGAGTAGAGAAAGTCATGTGAGTGCAACACATCAGATATCTGTATTAACATGAAGAAGATATAGGAATAAGAGTTTGTAAGAATGGTTAGTACAAGAGTAGAGAAAGTCATGTGAGTGTAACACATCAGATATCTGTATTAACATGAAGAAGATATAGAAATAAGAGTTTGTAAGAATGGTTAGTACAAGAGTAGAGAAAGTCATGTGAGTGTAACACATCAGATATCTGTATTAACATGAAGAAGATATAGCAATAAGAGTTTGTAAGAATGGTTAGTACAAGAGTAGAGAAAGTCATGTGAGTGTAACACATCAGATATCTGTATTAACATGAAGAAGATATAGGAATAAGAGTTAGTAAGAATGGTTAGTACAAAAGTAGAGAAAGTCATGTGAGTGCAACACATCAGATCTTTTAGGTGATATACTATATTTATTGTCACTACTGAGCAGAAAAAGGGCTAAATCAAATTGAAAACTATTGGCGTGTTTGATCCTACCTTCTCTGAATCGTGGTTTTCCTCAGGTTTGTCCGGGGGATCTTCGGTGTCGTAAAAGGAGATTTTCCTGGGTTTATGTGAAGTGGGGGGGTTCCTGCTCCTCTTATGGGCACGCTGGCGCGCAGGAGTCTTCACCCTTCCCATATCAGGCTTGATGTGCTGTTGGTCACGCTATCTGCCTCAACTTGTTCACCTCCAAGTGACGTCAGAGCAACCTGCTTTATGGCCGGCCCATTTCAATACCTACTGATTCGTGATGAGCGAACTATTCTTAACTCGCACGCTGTCTGTCTGCACACAATCGGAAAATGGAATTAAAAACACTTTTAATCGATGTGTATCATCATGATACAGGGCGTTATCAGCAGATGGTCTCATAACTGGTATTCTTACAGCCCCTACAGCTAAACCTACCAGCGGACGGATGTACTTTGGCGAAGCAGTGCAAGTGTTATGTTAGTTAACCTTGGACTCAGTGTCTAGGCTAAAAATCTGATGTGTTACACTCATATGACTTTCTCCACTCTTGTACTAACCATCTTATTGTCTATTTCCTTGTAGGTACAAGGGGAATATTAGAATACAGTAGGCTTTGTGCGATAGTCAAATGTTTTTAAGCTTTGGGATTCTGTTGCCTTTGCCAACTTAACATAAAAAAATGAACAACGATGATCCTTTTCACGAAAGTTGTGAGTTTTCCGAAACTCACACACGTAACAAGGAATATCTCCGAAATGGTTCACCCTACAAGAAAATTTATTGACACATAAATTGTGCATTTTAGCAAGATCTACATTTTGTGTATAGTATGATTTGGTCTATGTGTAACGGTTTACCAGTTATGCAAAAGTCGTCCAGAGTAAATAGGACTACAGGGGCTATAGCCAGAAAATTCAAGATATGCATTTCATCTGTCATACAAATATCTCAAACATATGACATTTTAATCAAAATCGTTGGAGCCATTTTCAAGAAAATATAAATTTTCGAAAAATTTTCCATTTAAAGGGTAGTTTAGGGTGGGGCTATTTTCTTCAAAATCTTCGTGTGACATCCTTGAGAGACATTAAACTTAAATACCAACTTTGGTTTTTAACCGACTTTTCGTTTTTGAGCTATGCTGTCCACAGACTGACACACAGACACACACACGGACCTTTTTCTAAAAATCCTTTTTTTGGATTCAGGGGGCCTCAAAACATATATTTCCGGTGAAATCTCGACATCGAATTTTTGGGTGGAATAGAATACTTCCCCTACTTACCAGTAGAGAAACTAAAAATACAAATCTTTCTACTGTTTTCCTTCATAATATAAGCTACAGTACGTTGTTCAGATTAAAGAGAACGAAGTAATTACTTAGGAGTGTTGTGTTGTTGTGCATTGTACGTACATCCTGGAACCCAACGTCAACAAACATGGCCATCTTCGTGCTACAGAGAGTGCGACTGAAAGAGGAGGTGGGGAATAGCAGCTAATTACGTCGGCGTCTCCAAGGAGACAAGGTTGGAGAATGGCCATATTTTCTGCCCGTCAGTGTACATTCATTAGTTTAAATATAGAATATCCAGATACTGTTGTTTTCACAAATACAGGTGTTGTGGTCAGTGAAAACAAACGAAAAGCTGATATTTACATAAAGAATTGAAGAGCATCAGGTGTTTCTGTTGCCGAGGATGCCGGGAACCAATATAACCATGGCAACGGATTTAACGATCTGTCATTAGTGGTGCCATTTATTTCCTATGTTCGTCATCATTTCATTACTTTCCTAGTTTTATATTCAACCACAGCATGGTCAGAAACATTCTATCCCTCCTGTATGGGAATATGCCTTCCGTGCGTTCAACGCGACTTTATCAGGACTTCACATTCTGCACTAACAACGTGAGTTGTAGGTACAAGGGGAATATAAGAATACACTAGACTTTGAGCGAAAGTCAAATCTTTTAAAACGTTGAGATTCCGTTCTCTTTGCAAGGCTAACATAAAAAAAGGAACAACGATGTTCCATTTCACGAAAGTTCTAAGTTTTCCGAAACTCACACACATAACAAGGAATATCTCCGAAATAGTTCACCCTACAAGAAAATTTATTCAAGCATAAATTGTATATTTTAGCAAGATCTACATTTTGTGTATAGTATGATTTGGTCTATCTGTTACGGTTTACCAGTTATTCAAAAGTCATCCAGAGTAAATACGACTACAGGGGCTATAGCCAGAAAATTCAAGATATACATTTCATTTGTCATAAAAATATCTCAAAGTTATGACATTTTAATCAAAATCGTTACAGTCATTTTCAAGAAAATCAAAACTTTCGAAAAATTTTCCATGTAAAGGCAAGTTTAGGGTGGGGCTATTTTCTTCAAAATCTTCGTATCGTATCCCTGAAAGACATTAAACTCAGATACCAACTTTAGTTTTTAATCGATTTTTCGTTTTTGAGTTATGCTGTCCACAGACTGACAGCCATCTCAATATCAAATTTTTGGGCGGAATACACTACTTTCTTCTACTTACGAGTAAAGAAATTAAAAATGCATCGGTTTACAATTATTACGCGTTTATGCCATTTAACGCTTTGTCAATGGTTGTCTGGTTCCTTATTTTAATGTCAAAATGTACAGGAAACTCAATTTAATTTTTATAAATATGAGGCAGTTTGTTAAATAGATAATATTCACATATAAATGTCTTAAAATTTGCACTGAATTGACTGCGAGACCAAAAGTGCGCTGTCTCTTTGGCCCATTGAAGTTCAAGACAGGCAGAGTGGAGACATCTACTCTAGTGAACTTTGTTACCGATAGATGGAACCCTGTGTGTATTTAGAATATAGAAACCTTGTATACAATATGTATAACCTTCCAGTTGAAGTAACTAAATGAGAAATGTTTCTTGCATTTGTCACTTCTGTTGCTGGATTGTGTGTTTGTTTTGAGAGATTCATAGATCATTTCTATAATACACTAACTCAACTCTAAGATAGGCACGGATTGTCAGTACACACTGATATCAACACTAGTACGAAAAGTAGGGGACAAGGTAGTGATTCGTACACTATTTCAGTATTTCAAAACATAACTTTAGTTAAGGATATCTAAGCTCCTACTGCTCAGATCAAAATTTAATTCGGGATGAATATTTAGGCAGCAGAAATGTTATTTCTGCGGAACATAAAAGGATGCACAAGAGCAGATAGAATAAGAAATGAGTCAATAAGAGAAGAACTAAATATTTATAAATTGGAAGACAAAATCAAAATAAATAACAAGAAATGGACAGAACATTTAATGAGGATGAGTGAAGAAAGGATACCTAAAAGGACCTTTTTATATAATCCAAGAGGAGCACGAGATGTTGGCCGACCCTGCAGAAGATGGACTCCACTAATGACTTCGCCGGAACGGGCTGCATAGCCTAAATCATGTAGAAGAAGAAGAAGAAGAAGAAGATGAATACTTAGTGATTCATTGGGATTACATTGATATAGAGAACATCAAAACAGTTATTTAAAACGGGCATGTGATAAGGCAAAGACTGATAACATGTTTTTGAAAAAAAAATATACATATAGTACAAACGGTACAAATTCCTTCCACAACATTCAAGCCTATGTGTTGAAACTTTTGTGGTGCACTAGGCAATGTGTATTCATAAATGTTAACCTAAAGTTACTTAAATATCTCTGGCTGCATTCAAAAGCAAAAATATTTAACTTTTGTAAAAAAAAAAAAAAAAGTTTTTTTTTTTTTTGCACAAATATTTTTTTTTAAATTTTCTGTTTTGGATGTTTCAGTGGTTTTGAAAAATCATGTACCTGAGTTTGAAAAATGTCAAGTTACAGAAAACTACATTTAAAGAAGTGTGTCATCTCTGAAGCCCTCAAAACCCAGCATGGCCCAGCGCGCCGCCACATTTTGATGGGGTAATTTAAAGCTTTAAATGTGCCGGTACCCTTACAATGTATATATCATTTTGAAGAGGAAGATTTCTACTGATTTTAAAGATGAAAAACAAAAAATTGACTTTTTGAGCCCAAATCACTACCGTGCCCCCTTAAATACTTTTAGTAAGTGTCCGTTAACCCTTATTTAACTAATGTATCTTAATGTCCGTTGATCTTTTCCCATAATATCCTAATATACATTTAATTTAGTACAGTTAAAAACCGTCAGTCTGAGCCAGATTTGAACCCGTGACCTTGGGATCTGTAGGCCAGCGTATAACCAAGTGAGCCACTCAGACCAATACGTCACAAAAACTTCTTAAACAAACGATGTTTTATTGCTTTGTTGTTTGTTGATTTTCCATGCAAAGGGTAGCTTTATTTCGGGAGATTTTATTCAAAGTCATATCACATCCCTTGAAGATGCCAAATTCCAATACCAAGTTTAATAACCACCTTTTCTCTTTTGAGACATGCCTTTTGTCTTCAGGGACCTCAAAACATATGTTTTAAAGTTTAACAGTCGTACCTTCTCCTGTTTGCATATCAATAATGCTAATGCATGTTCCTGGTAAAGTAAGGAAGCCAGGTAACATCAACACCGCTAGTGTCAGCACGTGGGGAAACGCGTGTGACTTTGCGCGTTGTCGGTAGTGTTAGGTGAGATCGGTTATAATGTCCGTCAGGTTATGAGCCTGAAAATGGCTTATGAATTAATAAATTCTCTACCAGTTAACCAGTAAGTCGCTGAGATTGCAAATATATGTTTTGAGACCCTCTAAATGTAAGAAAAGGAAAGGTTCTGTTTGTGTGCTGCGGCAAGCAAGCCTGAAGACTAGGTTGAGTTAAATACCAAAGTTGGTTTTTAATTTCAGGATCTTCCAAGGATGTCACATGAAGATTTTCAAGAGAATGCACGACTTCAAACTCTGTTTTGAATACATGTTATGAACTATCACCTCCTGGATGAGGCGGAGTGTGATCGTAGGCTTGTCAGAGAGCGGAGCCAGTGAATCCCAGAGACACAGTTACAGATATTGACACCTGACGCACAGGGAGAGGGCGCCGAAGCGACCCTTGCGGCCCGGACAGTAACTTCCAGGGAAGAGGTTCCAGAACGCAAGCAGCTGTGCCATCTGTCTGCAGTAGTTGGAACGTACTGCACTACCAACTAAACCTGTAAGATGGGAGGGAGGGAAATGACAAATGAAGGGGGGAAAATTAAAATTATTTTGTTGTTTAACGACGCTGTCAATTGCCAGGATCACATCAGCGTCGCCGGTGTGCCGGAATTTTGTCCCGCAGGAGTTCTTTTACATGCCAGTAAATCTACTAACATGGAGCTGTCGTTTCTAAGCACACTTAAAAACCATCGGCCTGGGTCGGGTTTGAACCCGCGACCTTGGGAACAGTAGGCCAGCGTCTAACCAACTGAGCCACCCAGACCGACAAAAAATGAAGGGGGAAGAGATTATGCAACCCAGCATTCGCCCAAGTAACCAGTCGACGGGGATCGAACCCGCGACTTCGGGAATACACATAGCACTTTGCTGAGTCCCAATTCATGTGAAACACATTTTTTTATTGAGATAATCGTTTTCAAAATATTCCTTCATAGTGCTTTTAACCCTTTCATGCCTGAATTATTTTGCTACTTATGCCGTTCTTCCTCTATTTCGAAACCGGTTTAGATTAGGCGGTCTGGAACAGCTTCAGCCTGCTGGCTTGAATAGCCATGATCGTTCCGGCAACACGTAGTGCACTGGTCATGCACTCAAAGCCTGAGGTCGTGAGTTCGAGTCTCGGCAACTGCAGTCAAATGTGCCTGTGGTAAAGGATGGGGAGGGCCCACGTAAAATAATCGGTGTGATGGCACGCGTGGATGATGACGGGGTATCATTTGACTGCGGTTGCATGGATTTGGCTTCTTTTCTTATAAAAAAACACTACAATATAAATTGTAAAAAAAATATTTTTTTACAATCCAAAACGTCTCAAATATGTGTTTTTAATTGGTGACAGACAGTATAACAAGAATATATCAGGAAAAAAAGTTAAAACTAGTACAAATAGGAAAAAAAGCCTATGTATCTTATAATACACACCAGGCATGAAAGGGTTAATACTGAAATGTTATCTTTTTCTCAAACAAGATAATTATTCCTATAACTTAGCGAGCACTCTTAGAACATTTGACTATCGCTTAAAGCCTACAGCATTCCCCTTGTACCTACAAGAAAATTAGCAATAAGACAAACTGTACAAATGTTTATCTCTGTTATCTTAGGATAGAACAAATTTTTTAAGAATGGTTTCTATGAGAATGAGTAGTGAAAGTAATGTGAATGCAAATATCAGATTGTTTACTATTTGTCTGGTTTTTTAATGGCATAAACCTTTACAGAAATAGTTAATTACTATTTCGTGGTAGATACAAAGGACAAGAGAAGCAACTGAATAGCGACATTGCTTTAACCAATGCCGAAGTATTGAAAGTTCAAACAAATGATAATAGATGTCTCTTAAATTAGGTATACAACAGAACAGTTTACGTCTTCTGTATATTTCTGTCAAAGAAATATATATAAAGTCTCTTTGTCATACATTTATATTTTACACAAAATTGTTATTGCAGATTTTCATAAAATAAAAAAACAGAAATGTTTTCGATATAAACGGCAACTTCTGTTAAAAGAATTTGATTTATACACAAAACAAAATTTCCTTTGTGCTTAGTTCGGAAATTTATTGTTACAAAAATGCATTATTCTATATAATAACTTTGCTTATACAGATAAACATTTACAGAAATTACTTCATTTTCTTTCGAGAAAAGCTTTGAAAATTCAAAGCAATAATATTATAAAACAAAGCATTATAAAAAAGCGAAAAACGATGTTCCATTTGACAAAAGTTTAAGTATTCCAAAATTCACACAAATAACAAGGAATATCTCCGAAATGGTTCACTCTACAAAAAAGTTTATTGGGACATAAATTGTGTATTTTAGCAAGATCTACATTTTTGTATAGTAAGATTTTGTCTGTCTCTAACGGTTTAGCAGTTGTGTAAAATTCATCCAGAGTAAATTCGACTACAGGGGCTATAGCCAGAAAATTCAAGACATACATTTCATTTGTCATACAAATATCTTAAACATATGGCATTTTAATCAAAATCGTTAGAGCCATTTTCAAGAAAATCAAAATTTTGGACAAATTTTCCATGTAAAGGGTAGTTTAGGGTAGAGAAATGCAGTCTTCACAACCAGGGTTGGTACTTCTGTATCAAGTACTAACCAATTCTACCCTGAGGAACCTAACGAGACTAACGGCACCAGAATTCGAACGTGGATTTGTTACATATTGCCACGCGCCTTTTTACTATTGGCATTAGTGCAAGTATAGCAATTGAGTACTCGGCGTTTTTCGCCTCTGTTTTAATGACATCTTGTTTTTTGTGGGAGAAGATACTTATGTAGATAAACTGAAAGTGAAAACGTTAACTAAATAACAATTTTAGTCGCAATTGTGAAGAGCCATTTCCGAGATACAAATATTTCATAAACACCATCATTTCAGCTGTAAAACATCTACTGATGAACGCAGACCTCCCCCATAGATATCCACCCAGTTTGACGTTTTCGTCGAGCATTTGTTCCATTATGGAGTTCAGTTCCTTGCTGCTGCGATTGACTCCAGGGCGTTAACACATTCGCCAAGGTCCTTCATCTTTCCGTCGAGTTCTTCCACGGCTTCCTTAACCCCGGCCAGTCGCTCATTAGTATTCTCCGATAGATCTATCTTCATATTAGACATTTCCGTCTTCTTCTTTTCTGTTTCGGAGTTTACATTTTCAATTTGCCTTCCATTTTTGTTTTCATTTTGTCCATTTTTGTTCCCATATTTTCTATTCCGTAGTTTACATTTTCCCAATTCGGTTTTCATATTTGTTTCCTCTGCCGCATTCCAAAATTCATTTCATTTCCCATTATGTCCATCTTGGTTAACATTTATTTCATCAACTGTTCCATATCGTGCTTTTCGGCGCACCCCTGACACCAAATGGGATTACTTTACTTTTTTTAAATATTTCTTTACTTTTTATTAAAACATCGGAGAAACACTAAGCAAAAGGGCTGTTGAACGATAACAAATAGTACAGGAAGGAAAGCTGGTTGATAAAACCATGTGAATTTACTGCGCATTTCTGTTTCAATCATATAGAAAATTGTACGAATTGTTCGTAATTGTTCGCTGAAACGGGAGTAGTGAGAGAAATGTGATTGTGTTTAGTAAAATAAAAATGAGTAGAAAAACCGTGTGAATGTTATACGTTGCACTTATATTTCAAGTGCATGGAAAAATGTATGTTTGTAGAAGAGTGAGTAGAGAAACAGATATGAATGTGTTACCTAAAAGTGAGAGGCGAAAACAGTGTGAATGTAATAGCATTTATATTTCAAACATATAGAACATGGTAGGACTTATTTTAAATCTGCGGATAAAAATGTTTTTTGGTGCAAATCCACTTTTTTATGGAAAATTGTTTATAGAAGACTGAGTAGAGAAAGAGATGTGAATGTGTTAACTAAAAGTGAGTAGAGAAAACGCTGTGAATGTAATATGCATGTATACAACAATTTAATCAAATCTTTGGAGCTATTTCTGAAATACCGTGAGTATATACAATTGCAGCGTAGAGGCGCGAATAAAAAATGTTAGTTTTTATTATGTAAAATCGCGTTTTTTCGAGAATTACACCTATATAGCTGAACCTAAAAAGCAAAACCCTATCTGATAACAAAATTCGATCGAAATCTTTAGAGCCGTTTCCAAGTTGCGCGGAATATATATGTATGTATGTGTGTATGTGTGTATGTGTGTGTGTGTGTGTGTGTGTGTGTGTGTGTGTGTGTATGTATGTATGTATGTATGTATGTATGTATGTATGTATGTATGTATGTATGTGTGTATGTGTGTATGTGTGTATGTGTGTGTGTGTGTGTGTGTGTGTGTGTGTGTGTGTGTATGTATGTATGTATGTATGTATGTATGTATGTATGTATGTATGTATGTATGTATGTATGTATGTATGTATGTATGTATGTATGTATATACAAGAATTGCTCGTTTAAATATATAACATTTGTGGGTGTTCTTTAATTCCTGTGGCTGTTAGACGTGAAAATTCACGTTATTTGGCTCATGAGTTTCTTTATCATGCTTCAGGTTCTCTTATGTGCCGTAAATCTATAACATGACACCACCGACTTTACTTCCCATCCCTATGTTCCCATAGAACATGAATTCTATGTGTTCATCGTTCTGCAAGAAGAATTGGACCTGTGCAAGTTACTCAAAATTATCCAGTTACGTGTTAAGAGGAATGGATGGATGGATGGATGGAGTGAATATAGGAACCTGATGCATTATAAGTAGAAGAGTGATAAATGGTTCTTTGTCAGTCGAAGCCAGCAGGAGGAAGGAAATAGTCAGGCTAATGAGGAAAATGGAAGATACACTAAGTGAAGCGCGGCCTTGTAAATTGCTTTCGTGTTCTCCAGTGACGTAACGATCTTGCACGCAACCGCCTCCCACGGAAAGAATTATTACCAACTTAATTATCACCTGATGGTATAACCCGTTTTTATCCATTTGTACCACTTTCCTGGCTACCTCTGTCTATACACGCATTACAGAACACAAAAGGTGTTGCTGTTTGGGACAAACAGAAAAGTCTGCAGTCGCAGAACATGCATTACTAGCTCCAGGCCTGGGGAACACATACACAGAGCTATCCTGTCTTCCACAGTTCGTTATTACGCCCGGTTAAGTCGTGAACCCATAGCGATTTACAAAAATAAACAACACACTTAAATAAAGTTTGGCACCTAGCGTTATATAAAAAAAAAGCTTGATCGGAGACAAAATCAAGATCATACGTGTTCTGTATCAGTAGTCGCCGAGACTAGCAGAGTACTACGGTCACACCCCTGAGGATGGTCGATGTAGCTTCGAACGAAACGTCTGAAAGGAGATTGTCAACTAGACCACGACCCACAAGCCGGGTTATATAATATACTTAACTGTATATTACATACTTTACAATGTATTTGAATTTATTATTACACGAATATTTTCCAACAACTCAAAACGATCGACTTTGAACATTTCTAAGCTCAGATTTCGATATACCACACAATCGTTATAATGCATGTCTTCCAAGAACGCTTTATTTCGAGATTCTACTGTATATAGAGGAAAGAAAGTAACAACGTTCATTCCAAATTATTTTGGACAGTTTCGTAACCAATATGATTCCAGAAATAATGACCAAGGGTTGATGGATAGCCCATATCGAGCGAGCGCCCTTGTTAATGAAGGAAGCGGGCTGCCTGGCTATATATAACGTCAAATGTTGATTGGGAGTGTTTCCGGGATGAAGTAGATGGATTTTTCAAAGTTCATTACTCGCTGCTTGTTGCATCAGAAAGGAAACGTCATCATTTCACAGACCTGTAAACCCTAGTACCACTAATGCCTTCTTCTTCTTCTTCATCTTCATCATCTTCTTCATCATCTTCATCATCATTTTCTTCTTCATCTTCTTCTTCTTGTGCTTGTCCTTTATCTTCTTCTTCATCTTCATCTTCATCATCTTCTTCTAGTTCTTGTTTTTCTTCTTCTTGTTCTTCTTCTTCGTCTTCTTGTTCTTCTTCATCTTCTTCTTCATCTTCTTCTTGTTCTTCTTCTTGTTTTTCTTGTTCTTCGTGTTCTTCTTCTTGTTCTTGTTCTTCTTCCTCTTCTTGTTCTTCTTCCTCTTCTTGTTCTTCATCTTCTTCTTCTTTATCTTCTTCTTCATCTTCATCATCTTCTTCTTGTTCTTCTTCTTGTTCTTCTTCTTCCTCTTCTTGTTCTTCTTGTTCTTCTTTATCTTCTTCTTCATCTTTTTCTTCTTGTTCTTCTTCTTGTTCTTCTTCTTCCTCTTCTTGTTCTTCTTCTTCCTCTTCTTGTTCTTCTTTATCTCTTTCTTCATCTTTTTCTTCTTGTTCTTCTTCTTGTTCTTCTTCTTCCTCTTCTTGTTATTCTTTATCTTCTTCTTCATCTTTTTCTTCTTGTTCTTCTTCTTCCTCTTCTTATTCTTCCTCTTCTTATTCTTCTTCTTCTTCCTCTTCTTGTTCTTCTTCTTGTTCTTCTTCTTGTTCCTCTTCTTGTTCTTTTTCATCATCATCTTCTTCTTTATCTTCTTCTTCATATTTTTCTTCTTGTTCTTCTTGTTCTTCTTCATCATCATCTTCTTCTTCATCTTCTTCTTCATCATCTTCTTCTGCTTCTTCTTCTTACTTTCTCTACTACCTATAATGAGTGGAGCAAATGTATTTTTTCAAACATTTGTATATCGAGATTTTAACAGAAATACATGTTTTGAGGCCCCATGAATAAAAGAATTAGAAAACTCCTCGGGCCCGCGTGTGTGTGTCTGTGTGTGTGTCTGTGTGTGTGTGTCTGTGTGTGTGTCTGTGTGTCTGTGTGTCTGTGTGTCACTCTGTGGACAGCATAACTTAAAAACGAAAAGTCGGTTAAAAACCAAAGTTGGTACTTGAGTCTTCAGAGACCGATGACTAAGTTACGACGTTCAACTGCACCTCTCTTCCTCCTCCTTCAGAACTGATCCAACTTTTCAACCTCATTCCACTTGCGGTAAATGTTACTTTCACATTACTTTCCCTACACACAATTATACTTAACGAAACTTAGTGTTCTCCATCAGATTTTTTAGTTTTAAAATTTAAAATTTTCTGCCAGTCTAGAATGACATGGTCAATATGCATATTAAAAATCTGAAGTGTTACACTCACATTACTTTCTCTACTCTTGTACTAACCATTCTTACAAACTCTTATTCCTATATCTTCTTCGTGTTAGTTGAGATAAACATTTGTACAAATTTTTTACAAATTATCTTATTGTTTATTTCCTTGTAGGTACAAGGGGAATATTACAATACAGTAGACTTTGTGCGATAGTCAAATCTTTTAAAGATTTTAGATTCCGTTCTCTTTGCACACTTAACATATAAAAAATGAGTTTTGCGAAACTCACACACATAAAAAGGAATATCTCCGAAATGGTTCAGCCTACAAGAAAATTTATTGAGACATAAATTGTGTATTTTAGCAAGATCTACATTTTTTGTACAGTATGATTTGGTCTATCTCTAACGGTTTAGCAGTTATGCAAAAGTCGTCCAGAGTAAACACGACTACAGGGGCTATAACCAGAAAATTCAAGATATACATTTCATTTGTCATAAAAATATCTCAAACATATGACATTTTAATCAAAATCGTTAAAGCCATTTTCAAGAAAATCAAAATTTTCGCAAAATTTTCCATGCAAAGCTTAGTTTAGCGTGGAGGAATTTTCTTCAGAATCTTCGTGTCGCATCCTTGAAAGACATTAAAATTAAGTAACAAAGTTGGTTTTTAACCGAATTTTCGTTTGTGAGTTATGCTGTCCACAGACACACAGACACACACAAATTGGATGTATATGTGTAATTTTACAAGAATGTATGAAGATAACAGTCTTTTATTTGTAAGATACGTAGAGTAATTTATTTCTGACATGGGACATACATCACACGGGGTTTCAAAATAATTAATCGCTTAGAAGAATTAAAGGAATACTCCGAGCAGCTCTTTCAGATGTGAAGTAACTCCACAACGTTGTGTTGAGGTTGGTCAGTGAATTGAACCGGTTTCTGGATGTAAATATGTCCGTGTATTGTGTTAATGTTGTCGAGACGCGCCATTACTGTGTTTGTTTATGTACTGAAGTAGTGAAAGTGACACACACACACACACACACACACACAATCTGCAGTTTTGTAACTCGAGGCAGGTATTACTGTGATAACGATGACGTCACTAGGAGGGTTTGCTACAGAGAAACCTCGGTGTGATATCTTCCACAACATACTGTGTAAATATGAAGTAAACAGAAGAATAACGAAATAGCGTAGTAAAAGGGACTTTTTTTGCTACGCCGTTGTATTAAGTATAACTCATTTAGTGGGTTTTTGCTGTATACATTTTAACAAGTTGTTTGATTTATTCAGTTGGTAGTTATAGTGAATATAAGCTGTTGGGGATAGTGTAGGTATGTGCCAGGGGCGGGGGGGGGGGGGGGGGAGTGTTGTGCGACGTAGAGAAGTGGGAGTTGCCTGTTACTATGGCAACAGTCCGCTACCACAACGAGCTTCTCCTCTTTACGGTACATCCCTTATAGTAATGTCTGTCTCACATTCTACATCAAACCTCCTTTTGCCTTCTTCACTGCCTTACCCAACAATATCACACACTTCTGCTCCTCTCCTATTGGCTGGTGCTGGACTTGACACAAGCACCGAGTAAGGTGCAATTTTAACATAATTATTTACTAAGACTTTCTTTAACCCTCTCCAATGACTGAGCTGTCTGTATCAAAGGGAAGTATTCATTATTTCTGATGGTTCACTAAATCGTTACTGAACTGTTCGTTGTTTCACATACATCACAAGCTCCTAACACGCTGCTCGTCCGATCCCTTCAACCACCACAAAGGAACTCATAATTCTATCCGAGTTAAGAAGACGCTACTTCGTGTTTCTCCTTAAATGTTCTTAGTTCCCTGATCCTAGCTCCCAACATATTTTCTACAAGTTTCAAAATGTTCTTTTACTGCTTACCTCGTCTATAAATTCCAAGAATCTGCACCGCAATTCATCTGACAACTCTGTTGTACTGCGCCAATTACGCCCGCCTAGCTACCCGAGCGAATTCGTTCTTCACCTTTTAACCAAACACTAATCTACCTCTATTAGCAAATTTCGTACATTCTAACTTTATACACACAGTCCTCTGTTTGCTTGGCTTTCTTTACCAATACTTTATCGATAATTTATCTGTAGCAATACCATGATAAGATTTCATATGACGATAATTTTGCTAGCGCCAAGCGTGAGAAACATTGTCCAAAATATGATAACCCTCCATTAAGTAATTAATAATTCCTTTAGTTAATACTATTATGGATTCATATATTGTAATTAATATTTATTTTTACAGTTGGCACTACAACTAATCCATTAGGTCGTGAGAACAACAATAAGTGTATCTTTTTTCCGGGGAAATCAGGAATTATACATATAATGAATCTAAATGAACGTTTGGAGTGGAGCGGAGCTTAAGAGCCCGCCCGCCGATATCTGGGTCATACCAACTTGCTTTCGTAGACTATTCACATTCAGCAAATATGTTCTCTGTCATTTTTTAATCTCCCGCTAGGTGTTGTGAGTGTGCATGGATGCTTCACGTGTTCAGAAACGTTTTGGTTGGCGGAACCGCAAGGAGGACGTGATATAAACAAAGCGACAACCCACATCACTTCTTCATTTACTAATTCCCTTATAATCATAATTTATTTAATTCATGCCCATGTTCGTTATCAAGTTTTAATTGGAAGTAAGTAAGCAGATAAAGAAGAAGGATGAGGGAGGGACAAGAAGAAAGATAAAGAGAAAAAGAACTGATGAGTGATAAAGTGAAACATAGAGGAAGGGAGAGAGAAAATAACGAAACAGGAGCAGAGAACCATGGAGGGACGAAGAAAAATGATGAGAAACATGGAGGGATATAGAGATGGATAAAGAGTGCGAGAGAACGACCGAAAAAAGGGTGAAAGAAACATAGAGAGGAATGGAAAGATAAAGGAGGTGGGAGTATGGAAATAAGTATATGGTAAGTATATAAAAGAAAAGAGAAAAAGGTCTGAAATTGAGAGGGAGTGAGAAAGAGATAGAGAGAGACAATGCGAGAAAAAATAGAAAGGGAAATAGGCTTATAATATATATGTGTAGAAATATATAGAAACGAACAATAGACAGCAATAGAGAAACAACTAGAAGGAGAAAGCAAGAGAAAGAAATTGAGGAAGAAAAGGAAAGGTACGGAATTGGTGAGGAAAATATATAGAGAAAGAGAGAAAAGATATAGAGAGGGATAACATTATAGTAACGCAGGGTGCGGCGCACAACAAAGGACGGTCGGGCTAAGCTACTTTACACCACATATCAGGTCGGCGAATAAACAAAGACGCTCAGGGTCAAACTTCCCCACACCGCTAACCAAACGAGAACTTGACTAATAACAATCAAGCGGCAAGAGAAAAGGGTTTTCTAGAGTGTTCGAGGAGTATGGTTATACACATGAGTCGGCCAGTGTGTTAGTGAGTGCGAGACATCTGTGTGTGTGTCGTGAAAAATACGTCACGTCGAAGTGAAGATTTTATGAGTAATGAGTGCTTGTATCGTCGGCGTTAATCTTTAAGAGATAGAGAAAGTGAATAAACACAGTGAAAGGAGTGAGTCGATGTTATGAGAAGAAAACAGTTGTGAGTTGTAATATCACGGAAAGCTGTAGACTGTGTCAACGTCAGTAAAACAGAACTGTATCTTTCTTTAGAACTTTTAGCAGAAAATAAGGTGAGAAAAAAGTAATTGGCCTGGAGTTTGTCGTTTTGTGACATGGTGTCAGGAGTGGCACTCGTCGAACTGCCTACAACATATTAGAGGAAAGGATAGCTAGACAGACGGAGAGGTGGAGAAAGAGGGAGGGAGGGATGGGAGAAGGGAAGACTCCGGTGGAAGCTTGCCCAACAATTAGAGGACATTTTGTGAGCAGTTTGCTGACTAGCCATTTCATCATCGGACTGTGTCCACACATAGCAATCGATTCGACAGACCAGAATGGTGGTCAAGGGCAACAGACTGGCATCACATAATTGTTCCGGTTATACAGTTCCGGAGGCAACACCATCATCATCACATACAAATTTGTCTATTAATAGTTCCAGCAGCCTCCTGTCCTTTAACCTTTTCTGTCGGGCACTGCACGCAAGTAGAGGCAGTATAACAATGCTTGCTTCTAAAAGTTCCTCTTATGCAGGGTTATTGAAAGGAATCCATGTGTGCACTTACATGACTTTCTCTACTCACTCTTGTACAACAATTTCTTCAAAAATCTTATTCTTGTACTTTATGTTAAGGGGACACTGGTATCGAATGAACTTTCTTCCCTAATCAACCAATTGTAGTCAAATATTTAGGTTAAATTGCACTTGTTACGATATATTATTGTTATAAGTTTCATTGCACTGGGTTAAATAGTTTCCTAATTAAAACATTTATTATGTGTTTTAGAAAGAACTGAATAGTAATAAAAGGTAGACTTTTTGCAGTTTAAAATTAAAATAGAGGCATGAAATTTGGTATGCCAGTTATTCTATGCCCATGCAACAATATTGTGCATTTGTTTTTCAAAATATTAATATTTAACAGAAATATAATTTCTCAATTTAGAACACAAGAAAAGGAAATTTTACTAATAATTACAAACAGCATATACTTGTATGTATGGGTGTAATCAAGAAACCAATGCACAGTTTTCTTTAAGAAGCTTTTTTCTACAGGTCCTGAACATTTCAGCTTGATCCGTCAACATTTACTGGAAGAAAGTTTACCCCAAAGTACAGAAATTGTTATACGGAGAAATTTGTTTTAACGTTTTGGAAGTTAGTAATTTCAAATTTGCTCTTCACATATCTATGGGCTTGGTACTTCAGAGACAAAACGATAGAAGTTTCTCAAATTCAGGGAAGAACATTCTTCTTTCCACTCACTACATAAAACATAACCTCAACAAGAAGGTAATCTGGCTGGGTACACAAGTAACACTCAGCCGCAGGGTTATTTGCATAACATTCTTCAGTTTTACTTGCTGTAGAGTATCTTCTCCTTCTTTCAGCTAAAACTTTAGTTCGCTTTTGCACTGCAAATGTTTTCCATTATATTTGCTAATGGATACTTTAACTGTTTTGTGAAGAACATAATTTACTTGTCTTATTTTTGATTGTTTGTGAACCAATAGCAGAAGTTGTGCAATAAGGGCAGTCAACATCTATACTCAAATGTCTCATTAAAACCTAAAATCACAAATAGACGGAGCCTTAGCTAAGAACTGAAATCCGACAGATTTGACACAACCACTTTGCAAACGGCTGCGTAAATTTGAAATACACAAATTTCGAGGTGGATTCGTCACATATTTAGTGGTCTTATTCTGGACATGTTGAAAACAATATTTCTTTAAAAAAATGTTTTCTGTAAAAGTCACCTGTGTTGTTGTTTTGACAGCAGTGTGTCCCTTAATAGAGGTAATACCAACAGGAAAGACAAAAACATACGCCTTTTTCCAAGAGTGAAATTTCGATATCTAACTCTTTCGTTCAGTGCAATATCTTCTCTGCCTAATGTGTACGTGGTAGCGAAACTAAAAATATAAGTTCTGAGGTTGGCCCACCTGCACCTCACTTTCACTTAACAGCCTAGTTCACTTCTTATTTTTCATCTGAAGGATGGGTCATTGTTGTCGCGTTGCCAGGCTAATTGCATTCTTCCATGCCCTTCTTGTTGGTCAACCAAGGTCACGCTTCTCAGCTGGTTGATTAAATACGCTCGCCTTGGTAATTAGTCAGTGAACTTTCCTTTATATGATTCTGCCAGTTCTTCTGATAGTCGTTAGTTCCATCTGTAATGTTATTCATAGACCGCAGGAGGGCGGGATGTTTAGCGCAAGTTATGTGTGCCTGGACTGTTCCGCGGCTAGAGCAAATAATCTCACAGCGGTGGGCAGCTCACAATGTATAGGTCAGACGTACAGTTCTGAGTATATGAATTATCTTATACACAATAATCCCACATTTCAAACATACAAACCCTACTGATGCGATGTCGAAGAAATATTTTAAACTTTTAAGCTTTATCTAACAAGTTTCTGAGAAAATAAGTTACATAATGAAGTACACATTTTTTCATCATAATAACAAGGAATTACAATGCACAATTATGTGCATAAGCAAATTTTCAAATGTGAAACTTCTTAGAATATGTTTGTACTGGGAAAAGCTTTTCTCCACATCGTATGAGGTTAATGGAGCCTTCGTGAAAAGATTTAAATTATCATTTAAGTTACTGTCCTATGTTTCCGTCAAACTGTTCAACGCTGCATAGCCTTTTTCTTCGTTGAACATTTTTCTTATATGCAGTCTCTTTCAAAATAGTAGGTACTTCTTAGTTGGTAATGATCTGAAGTTACACAAGGCAGATACAACACCTCCCCCCCCCCCCCAAAGTATATTACGTCCAAATTGTTCCACTAAATCATTAAGTATTTCACTTGGTGAGCGAGTTGTTTGAAGTATCTGTGTGAGCTGAACATACTCGGAGTGGTGGAGTTCCGATGCACGGAACTGTAGGACGGAATGAGGGAACCTCTTCAACTAATCTGAGGAATTTCACTTCTATCCTCCTCCAATAATAAACTCTCATGTTACATGTTTCACTACGCTATAACGGTATCGCTTTTAAAAGAACATTCTGGAATCTTACTTGTACTTCTATGTTACATTTGTTCCAAAATGTTTTCTTTTAGTTCTGCTGTTATATTTCCGTATATTTTCCTCTAAATCTAAGTTCACTTCACTTTGTTCCCCAGTCTATATTTTTGTTCTTCTAATTGCCTTACCCTCCACTGCCATTACTTTTGTTTCGTTGCACGATATTTCCATGTTGTTCTCTTTACTAGCTAACAGTGTCTGTTTAAATAAAACAGTTTTAATCTCCTTATTTATTCCTATGTTTATGCTTCTTGGCTCTGTCAATTTCCACTGTTCCAAAGTTCGGTTCATATAAATATCAAACATAATAGAAAAGAGTATCACTTTTCCTGAGATTTCACTTAACTCACAGACAGTTCAATTACTTCAAGTTCTTCACGATTACTGAAACACGCCCGACACAGCCTCTCTTCCGAATGGTTCACTCACTGGGAGTTCAACACAAGGCTCAAGAAGGGCACTGATGACCTTTCCAGAACGTTCTAGAAGTTGAAACGTCTAGAAGATTCCACTTATCCTCACGAATGAGCTTATCGTGTTTACCAACAAATGGAAATACAAAATATAATGTAAAAGAACTCGATTTTTATAAATTATGTACCACAAATAGAGAATTAGTTTCAGGTTTTACTGTTGAATATGGTAAAAAGACTTTTGCTGTCACTTTTTACTTCTCTACCATGTATAGTAGGTAGAGGAAGTATTATCTTGGTGTGTGTGTGTGTGAGTGAGTGAGTGAGTGAGTGAGTGAGTGAGTGAGTGAGTGAGTCAGTGAGTGAGGCAGAAAGCTCGTTGTATTAACGTGGTTTTTCTTCATACATAAAAGATGGAGCTTGGTGATGAAGTAATAAAGAAAGCCATTTCGCGCGGCGCGGAATTGATCCCAGAAAAAGTGGTCATTATGATCTGATGACTCGCCTCGACTCGACTCTAATGCATGTTTTATGGTCCCATCTTACAGGGCTGTTCCCGCCGCAGACCGCACTCCATCTATGTGAAGGTAATATGACAGTATATATGTATAGGAAAACAAAACCAGAGTTGGTATTTAAGTTTAATGTCTTACAAGGGTGCGACGCGAACATTTTGAAGAAAACAGCCGCACCCTAAACTACCCTTTACATGGAAAATTATTCGAAAATTTTGATTTTCTTGAAAACGGCGCACACAATTTTGATTAAAATGACATATGTTTGAGATATTTTGATGAAAAATAAAATGTATATTTCGAATTTCCTGGCTATAGCCCCTGTAGACGTATTTACTCTGGGCAACTTTTGCATAACTGCTAAACCGTAAGAGATAGACCAAATTATACTATACAAAAAATGTAGATCTTGCTAAAATACACAATTTATGTCTGAATAAATTTTCTTGTAGGATGAACTACTTCGGAGATATTCCTTGTTATGTGTGTGAGTTTCGGAAAACTTGGAACCTTGACTTTCTCTACTCTTGTACTAACCATTCTTACAAACTCTTATTCCTATATCTTCTTCATGTTAATACAGATATCTGATGTGTTACACTCACATGACTTTCTCTACTCTTGTACTAACCATTCTTACAAACTCTTATTCCTATATCTTCTTCATGTTAATACAGATATCTGATGTGTTACACTCACATGACTTTCTCTACTCTTGTACTAACCATTCTTACAAACTCTTATTCCTATATCTTCTTCATGTTAATACAGATATCTGATGTGTTACACTCACATGACTTTCTCTACTCTTGTACTAACCATTCTTACAAACTCTTATTCCTATATCTTCTTCATGTTAATACAGATATCTGATGTGTTACACTCACATGAGTTTCTCTACTCTTGTACTAACCATTCTTACAAACTCTTATTCCTATATCTTCTTCATGTTAATACAGATATCTGATGTGTTACACTCACATGACTTTCTCTACTCTTGTACTAACCATTCTTACAAACTCTTATTCCTATATCTTCTTCATGTTAATACAGATATCTGATGTGTTACACTCACATGAGTTTCTCTACTCTTGTACTAACCATTCTTACAAACTCTTATTCCTATATCTTCTTCATGTTAATACAGATATCTGATGTGTTACACTCACATGACTTTCTCTACTCTTGTACTAACCATTCTTACAAACCCTTATTCCTATATCTTCTTCGTGTTAATACAGATATCTGATGTGTTGCACTCACATGACTTTCTCTACTCTTGTACTAACCATTCTTACAAACTCTTATTCCTATATCTTCTTCATGTTAATACAGATATCTGATGTGTTGCACTCACATGACTTTCTCTACTCCTGTACTAACCATTCTTACAAACTCTTATTCCTATATCTTCTTCATGTTAATACAGATATCTGATGTGTTGCACTCACATGACTTTCTCTACTCTTGTACTAACCATTCTTACAAACTCTTATTACTATATCTTCTTCATGTTAATACAGATATCTGATGTGTTACACTCACATGACTTTCTCTACTCTTGTACTAACCATTCTTACAAACTCTTATTCCTATATCTTCTTCATGTTAATACAGATATCTGATGTGTTGCACTCACATGACTTTCTCTACTCTTGTACTAACCATTCTTACAAACTCTTATTCCTATATCTTCTTCATGTTAATACAGATATCTGATGTGTTACACTCACATGACTTTCTCTACTCTTGTACTAACCATTCTTACAAACTCTTATTCCTATATCTTCTTCATGTTAATACAGATATCTGATGTGTTACACTCACATGACTTTCTCTACTCTTGTACTAACCATTCTTACAAACTCTTATTCCTATATCTTCTTCATGTTAATACAGATATCTGATGTGTTACACTCACATGACTTTCTCTACTCTTGTACTAACCATTCTTACAAACTCTTATTCCTATATCTTCTTCATGTTAATACAGATATCTGATGTGTTACACTCACATGACTTTCTCTACTCTTGTACTAACCATTCTTACAAACACTTATTACTATATCTTCTTCATGTTAATACAGATATCTGATGTGTTACACTCACATGACTTTCTCTACTCTTGTACTAACCATTCTTACAAACTCTTATTCCTATATCTCCTATACACTCACATGACATTCTCTACTCTTGTACTCACCATTCTTACAAACTCTTATTGCTATATCTTCTTCATGTTAATACAGATATCTGATGTGTTACACTCACATGACTTTCTCTACTCTTGTACTAACCATTCTTACAAACTCTTATTCCTATATCTTCTTCATGTTAATACAGATATCTGATGTGTTACACTCACATAACTTTCTCTACTCTTGTACTAACCATTCTTACAAACTCTTATTCCTATATCTTCTTCATGTTAATACAGATATCTGATGTGTTGCACTCACATGACTTTCTCTACTCTTGTACTAACCATTCTTACAAACCCTTATTCCTATATCTTCTTCATGTTAATACAGATATCTGATGTGTTGCACTCACATGACTTTCTCTACTCTTGTACTAACCATTCTTACAAACTCTTATTCCTATATCTTCTTCATGTTAATACAGATATCTGATGTGTTACACTCACATGACTTTCTCTACTCTTGTACTAACCATTCTTACAAACTCTTATTACTATATCTTCTTCATGTTAATACAGATATCTGATGTGTTACACTCACATGACTTTCTCTACTCTTGTATTAACCATTCTTACAAACTCTTATTCCTATAAGGAGTACCGAATAGTACCCTCGTCACGTAGTAATCAAGTTCCCGGGAAGATGGCAGCAGTAGCATATATTTAGACATCCTATGTCAATCCGATCATTTTGTAAATAAATAAGATATAAAAAAATATTATTGTATATAATTTCCAAACACGTTTTATATAAAGAAACGTATAACAGAGTTAAATCAGGGAAAATCGTGTGATTTTTGTTAACGTATTTATTGATTTATTACCCAACTGTAACATAAGATGCTGTTTTGTGCCTATGTAAACATGAAGGTAGTTATTTGTATATAACTAAAACTGCAGATTCTGCTCATTCCTTCTGATACGTCATATATTGGTGTTGAAATTGATCCAGTGATACGATATTTCCTATTCCAATACTGTGTGACTGAATTCATGAATAATAACCTAGGTATTTGTGGAGATGGCGCTGTCAAAACACTTCTGCATTTCTTACCTTCTTCAACTGTCAGCTCAACTCTTGTATGTACACGTCACCATTATTCTACTTCTTCCTCTTCATGTTTCACTCTCTACCTCATCTTTTCCTTCTCCTCCCTCTTCTTTATCTTCTTCCTCTTTTTGCTCTTCTTCTATCTACTCCTCTACTTACTTTTCTTTTTCTCCCTCCTTCTCCCCTTCTTCTTCCTCTTGTATCACCTCTTCTTGTTCTTCTACCTCTTCTTTCTTTTAATTTTTGTCCATTTCTTCCTCTTTTACTTCTCTTTTTTCCCCAATTTCTCTATACAACTCTCATATGCGACTCTAGGGCGGCCTTCCTCCTTCTGAACTTGCTTCCAGAAACTGTTTTCACTTCCTTCCCTTGTCTATTCTTGTCACGTGACCAAACCATCATAATTCTCTTTGTGCTAATCGTTTCTCAATTGGGTTTTGTTGCAAATCCCCTCTAATTCTTTCATTTCTCATTAGACCTCTTTCCCACTATACGTCGAAAGCTTTTCATTTCTGATCCCGTCAATGGGTTTCATTGTTTGTTTAGAAAATAAAGCATTTTCACAACATATTCCATGAAAGGATAATTTGTAGTGAAGAAATTTGTTGCATGTTAATTATTAATGACATTCATATTCAACACTTATATTCAATTTTGTTGTAAATTACGAGGTATAAGACATATATATTATTTTATTAAAGCACACAAAATACATCAACTATATTTGTTCGTGGCATTAAGCATTTCCGCGATACTCTTTGTTATTTATTTGTATTTTCAAATACGTAAACGTTTTTCTAGGAAATAATTTGGAGAAAATTTAACTGCATAGCCAGAAATGGGTTGAAGAGTAACTTTTTGTAGAAGACTGAGTAGAGAAAGTCTTGTGAGTGCTTTCATTATATCAGTAGAAAAAATAAAACGGAAATAAAACATTTAATAATAGTAGTAAATAAATGATAATATTGTTATACGATATTTGAAGTGATAGAGAAGTGAAATAGGGGGCAAGTTTGAAAATGGGAATAGTGAACGATAGAGAAACAAGGAACATTTTTAAAATTCTTAGTGTCGCTTCTATGCTGATGCGAGCGTCTCTCCCTCATGTTATAGGTCCACGAAGTAAATATTGGTCGGCATATCTCGGCACAACATCAGCGTCATCTTTCCACAAACCTGCGCACACCCTGAGATGGGAATTTTCATCGCTTGAGCTATGCTGGAAGGGTAAACTACAAGAATCATCGATACATTGTCAATCCACGGAGTTCATAATCAACTTTAATTAATACGCCGACCATGTATACCAACTTGAGGCAGTAAAGTTACCTTCCAACCATCTACCCCAACATTTGTAAGAAAGGAAGTTTGTTCTAAACTCATATATATATATTTTACGTAAGTAGGTAACAGTTTTCTCCCAAGAGGTTGGCATCTGTCTTCCTGTACACACGCAACAGTTGTCAGCCATTATATGTCTGTTACATCCACGATGTTACCTAATAGAACGTCTTACAGAAGTAAAAATACCTTCTCCTCGACACAACTCTTATATAAACATCTCTCTCCACTTTTCTCTGACTTGCTCGTTAGTTCATTTACTGTGAAGTAGTGGTTCTCAACCTGGGGTACGCGAACACGTCCTAGGGGGTACCCTAAATAACTTAAACATATTAGAACCTATTTTTACTTTCTCTACTACGTATAGTAAGGTAGAGGAATTATTGTATTCCACCCAAAAATTCGATGTCGAGATTTTACCGGAAATATATGTTTTGAGGCCCTCTGAATGTAAAAAGAGCATTTTTAGAAAAAGGTCTGTGTGTGTGTCTGAGTATTCGTCTGTGGACAACATAACTCAAAAACCAAAAATAGGTTAAGGGACACTGGGAGTGAAATTTGAAAGTTCCACATTTCTTGATAGATTTTTCTGAAATTTGTACTGTGTTTGTATTTATATGAGAATAGGCGGTACACCAAATTTCATTAAAATTGGATAATTCGTTTATGAGATATAAATTAGGTTATGAATTTAATAAGCACATTTTCAAAATAGAGCTCGCGTCTATTGACTTTTCAAAATTCATTTACATTGGCAGAACTGATACTCTAAAACATGGGTAACAATTGTATGAAGACATATTTCAAATAAGTTTGCTGATTATGCTGTACATATTTTTTAATAACAAAGAAAATTTAATCTTAAGAGTTATTGATTTTTTTTCGTACAAAAAAAATGTTTTTGCAATTCATGTTAATGATAACATCAATATTGAATCATAGTTTTGTTTAGCTGCTATTTATGAATACTTTTGGAAATTTTCATTGAATTTGAAACAAAACTCAGGCGCGAGCTTCTTTTGGAATGTGCAGAAATGTAGTTTTGAGAACAACAGGCTTTTATATAGGAGCACTCTGAGTACGTTAAGGGAAGAGCGCTGGGCCGTAATGATCACGTGGAGTTGGGGGGGGGGGGTATGAAAAATGTTAGCTGATCCAAATGCACAGGTGTTCCAGGAACATTTTAAGGTAAAAAAACAATTTTCGATTTTTTGACAATTTTGACCAAAATTTCACTCCCAGTGTCCCTTAAGAACCAAAGTTGGTATTTAAGTTTAATATCTTTCAAGGTTACGACACGAAGATTTTGAATAAAATAACCAGACCCTAAACTACGCTTTACATGGAAAATGTTTAGAACATTTTAATTTTCTTTCAAAATGGTTGCAAGAATTTTGATTAAAATGCCATATGTTTAAGATATTTTGATGACAAATGAAATGTATATTTTGAATTTTCTGCCAATAGTTTATGTAATCCTATTTACTCTGAATTACTTTTGAATAACTCGTAAACCGTAAGAGATAGACCAAATCATACTGTATAAAATGTAGATCTCGCTAAAACATACAATTTATGTTCAAATAAATTTGTTTCTAGAGTGAACCATTTCAGAGATATTCTTTGTTATTTCTGTAACTTTTGGAGAGCTTATACTTCTGTGAAATGGAACATCGATATTCATTTTTACTTTCTCTACTGGTAAGTAGGGGAAGTATTGTATTCCACCCAAAAATTCGATATCGAGATTTCACCGGAAATATATGTTTTGAGGCCCCCTGAATCCAAAAAAAGCATTTTTAGAAAAAGGTCCGTGTGTGTGTTTCTGTGTGTCAGTACAGACTGTGTCAGTCTGTGGACAGCATAACTCAAAAACGAAAAGTCGGTTAAAAACCAAAGTTGGTATTTAAGTTTAATGTCTTTGAAGTATGCGAGACGAAGATTTTGAAGAAAATAGCCCCACCCTAAACTACCCTTTATATGGAAGATTTTTCGAAATTTTTGATTTTCTTGAAAATGGTTCTAACGATTTTGATTAAAATGTCATATGTTTGAGATATTTTTAGACAAATGAAATGTATATCTTGAACTTTCTGGCTATAGCCCCTGTAGTCGTATTTACTCTGGACGGCTTTTGCATAACTGGTAAACCGTTAGAGATAGACCAAATTATACTATACAAAAAATGTAGATCTTGCTAAAATACACAATTATATCTAAATACATTTTCTTGTAGGGTGAACCATTTCGGTGATATTCCTTGTTATGTGTGTGAGTTTCGGAAAGCTTAGAACTTTCGTGAAATGGATCATCGTTGTTCATTTTTTTATATGTTAAGTGTGCAAAGACAACAGAATCTCAAACATTTGACTATCGCACAAAGCCTGCTGTATTCTCATATTCCCCTTGTACCTACAAGGAAATAAGCAATAAGATAATTTGTACAAATGTTTATCTCAACTAACATGAAGAAGATATAGGAATAAGAGTTTGTAAGAATGGTTAGTACAAGAGTAGAGAAAGTCATGTGAGTGTAACACATCAGATATCTGTAATAACATGAAGAAGATATAGGAATAAGAGTTTGTAAGAATGGTTAGTACAAGAGTAGAGAAAGTCATGTGAGTGTAACACATCAGATATCTGTATTAACATGAAGAAGATATAGGAATAAGAGTTTGTAAGAATGGTTAGTACAAGAGTAGAGAAAGTCATGTGAGTGTAACACATCAGATATCTGTATTAACATGAAGAAGATATAGGAATAAGAGTTTGTGAGAATGGTTAGTACAAGAGTAGAGAAAGTCATGTGAGTGTAACACATCACATATCTGTATTAACATGAAGAAGATATAGGAATAAGAGTTTGTAAGAATGGTTAGTACAAGAGTAGAGAAAGTCATGTGAATGTAACACATCAGATATCTGTTTTAACATGAAGAAGATATAGGAATAAGAGTTTGTAAGAATGGTTAGTACAAGAGTAGAGAAAGTCAGGTGAGTGTAACACATCAGATATCTGTATTAACATGAAGAAGATATAGGAATAAGAGTTTGTGAGAATGGTTAGTACAAGAGTAGAGAAAGTCATGTGAGTGTAACACATCAGATATCTGTATTAACATGAAGAAGATATGGGAATAAGAGTTTGTAAGAATGGTTAGTACAAGAGTAGAGAAAGTCAGGTGAGTGTAACACATCAGATATCTGTATTAACATGAAGAAGATATAGGAATAAGAGTTTGTAAGAATGGTTAGTACAAGAGTAGAGAAAGTCAGGTGAGTGTAACACATCAGATATCTGTATTAACATGAAGAAGATATGGGAATAAGAGTTTGTAAGAATGGTTAGTACAAGAGTAGAGAAAGTCAGGTGAGTGTAACACATCAGATATGTGTATTAACATGAAGAAGATATAGGAATAAGAGTTTGTAAGAATGGTTAGTACAAGAGTAGAGAAAGTCAGGTGAGTGTAACACATCAGATATCTGTATTAACATGAAGAAGATATAGGAATAAGAGTTTGTGAGAATGGTTAGTACAAGAGTAGAGAAAGTCATGTGAGTGTAACACATCAGATATCTGTATTAACATGAAGAAGATATAGGAATAAGAGTTTGTAAGAATGGTTAGTACAAGAGTAGAGAAAGTCATGTGAGTGTAACACATCAGATATCTGTATTAACATGAAGAAGATATAGGAATAAGTGTTTGTAAGAATGGTTAGTACAAGAGTAGAGAAAGTCATCTGAGTGTAACACATCAGATATCTGTATTAACATGAAGAAGATATAGGAATAAGAGTTTGTAAGAATGGTTAGTACAAGAGTAGAGAAAGTCATGTGAGTGTAACACATCAGATATCTGTATAAACATGAAGAAGATATAGGAATAAGTGTTTGTAAGAATGGTTAGTACAAGAGTAGAGAAAGTCATGTGAGTGTAACACATCAGATATCTGTATTAACATGAAGAAGATATAGGAATAAGAGTTTGTGAGAATGGTTAGTACAAGAGTAGAGAAAGTCATGTGAGTGTAACACATCAGATATCTGTATTAACATGAAGAAGATATAGGAATAAGAGTTTGTGAGAATGGTTAGTACGAGAGTAGAGAAAGTCATGTGAGTGCAACACATCAGATTTTTGTAATTCTATTGTAAATTTCCATATCAGTTAATGTTATGGATGAACCAACGCTATATGTTGACAGAATCAGCAGTTGCAACTGTGTGTAACAAAATGGAAATTGACTGAACGCTACCCATGGGATGATATTCACTTACTGGACTCCGTGTTTATATTACAAACTCTCTCTCGCTGGGCGTTAATTTTAACCTACAAATCGATATATAAACATTTAACAATAACATGATTATTTTATTTAAGCACCCTAGTGGATTAACCACAGGCACTGCAGTTGCTGGGGTTCGAACTCCCGACGCTTTGTTAGTCCATTGCCTTAACCATCGCGGCTATTCAGATCGCTTTGGCTACGGTTTTGTGTTTTCTAATTTCTTGCTGTGCTAACTTAAATAAATAGAATTCAAATATTTGCAGCTGCGTCATATTGTAAAAATATTAAATTTAATAAATGACAAAGGTCTATGGAATCAAAAAAATGCATACCATTTACGAACATTTCCACTTTGAATGGCACAGTCTCTTATGGGTAACTTTAGTAGTTTTTGCGCCTTAAAGAATATAATTTCCGCTCGCCATATACCTAATTGTAAAATGTTATACCTACACTCACCAAGGACAATGACCCACAGCTGATATTTGCAGTTCTGCGCAGGCGCTAAACGATCGATTCGTTTCCAGCACGTCACAGCTGTATGATGAAAATGATAACCTTGGAATGTTGTGTAACATTGAAAAATAGAAGAGAAATTGAATATATTGGTTTTCAGACGAAACCTTATTTAATGTATAAGTCATTTATTGTACAATTAGTGAAATTAATTTGCGGGACTGTGTTTAGTGCTTAATAACTTTCGGTATGATCGAGCATAAAAGTAATTTTCATTTTATGTATATAGAGATGGTTCCATATCCTTCCCTCTCTCTCTTTCTCTCTCTACTTCCACATTCAAACTCTGACCAGCGCAGACAGCGGATCGTGTTACCCTGAAGATGCCCAGCGCAGTACTTGACGAAACGTTGGTGTCTACAATGCCTTCTAGACCACGACCTACAAGTCCGGAAGAACTAAATATATCTAATAGTCAAGACTTAAGTAAGAGATAGAAATGGTGAGTCGTTATTCACTTTTTTATATCTTGGACATGCAAGGAGAACGGGATTTCAAAGTCTTTATATAGCGAACACACGTAAAAGATTTGACTATCGCTCAAACCCCAACGTATTCCCATATTCCCCTTGTATCTACAAAAACAAAAATAAACAATGTTAATACAGAAACATTTGAACAAATTAAATACACCTAGGAGTACGAGTTCCTTTCTACTTATGCTGTTTAGAAACGCATACACATAGATATCCTTCGTAATTTTCATTCTCTTTTGTTACCATGTGATAACAAAGCATGAACGGTCGCTATCATTTTCTCAGTGAAATGCGACACTTTTCCGCCTGCTGAAAGCACGTAATCAACGGGTAGCTGTTGATCCGCAGAACATATTTTGTATTTTCTGTCAACTATTGCAGCTGGTGATTTAATTATTGTCAATTGATTGACGCATGACGTCATATACTCGCGCCGCTAGTCAGGGCTGGCCGCCGATCCGCTTTTCAATTTCCCAGAGCGTTCATAGCTAGGCAAACCTCCAGGGAATTCGGTGCTTTTAATAGGAAATAGGGAGGGAAGTCTCTGCGACCTTTTATATGTCTGGTTCTTAAAGTGCAGAAAACCGCTTTTACATCTTCAAATGCTTCCAGCAATAAAATTATAAAGTACTGCATCGCTGAAGAAGTTTGAGGCAGTATTTTTGTGTAATCCCTCTGACGTAATTCAAAGTGTTAACATAGAGGCAATTTTGATCGACATTATAACAACGAGAAATAATAAACATACATCGAAAAGTGAATAATTAATTGTGCAATTTTGTGATATTGATAAGTATATCGTCAATAAGTTTTTTTTTTTTTTGTTTTTTTTTTTTGATTGGGATCAATCGAGTGTGGGAGATTAGAAAAGAACATTGACATTTCACAATTTGTTAGCGAACAAGTCCGCCATATTAACGAAGATTAATAAAAGCTGAATAGCACTTCCACGTTCGTCTCATATTAATATCAACAAGTTGTTAAAATTGTTCAAATTGGAAATGCATAAACAGATATATACATATAAAATGTTTATAAGATTTCAACTTGTAGATTGTAATTTATTTTGAATTTTTATTGTAAAAAAACGCACCATACCTTCTGCGAAGTGTTAATCCCCTAGGGAGTGGGGAGGGTGGGGGGGGGGGAGCGTATATTTTGGACGCCAATTATTAAAGTGATGCACGTCTCCTTTCTAAATGCGCATGCCCACGCCTTCTATTTCAACCTTCAACTCATGTTTCTTAGAAACTACTTTTTTTAGTTTCTCATATCCAAGATCTATGTTCTCCCACAAAAATTTAACTAGAGGTCTAAGATATGAAATATGCATTATTTTTAACCAATTAAAAGTCCAGTCCAGTTATTTTTCTGTCAGTTTATTCTCCTTCAAAAGCTTTTACACAAACACAGTTCTCTTTTACTGATGTTAACACAGCCACGTCCTCTGGCAGGATGATAAACTTATGTTAGTACACCACTTAGACACTAGATGGCAGCGCTTGTTTGTTGTTAAGCAGACAAAGCCACGGGCAAGATGGAAGGCTACTATCACAATCTGCATGGTTTTTGTGGAAGGAGGGAGTTAAAAAAGTGGAAAAGATGTGGGTACATTGTGATTTGACGCAGAATTGTCGACTATTGGACATGGGAAATGAAGATGGCACATTGCTATAATTCGCGTCATAGGCTTGAGAATATTATGACATCGTTGAAACGTTTGTAATAAATAAGTGTTCCTGTCCCGCCTTGGACCTCTTCTGGAGGAAAAAGGTCTCCTACCGGAACACCAGTTTGGTTTTCGTTCTGGTCATTCCACGACTGAGCAACTACTGCGTGTAGCCGAGAAAGCTTCCCTGGCTTACCAGGAAAGGGCTAAAACGGTGGCAGTGTTGCTCGACGTGGAAAAGGCATTTTCTACCACTTGGCATGAGGGGCTTATCTACAAGCTCATACAGCAGGAAATCCCCCCTCCATACATTTACTTGGTGGCTAGTTTCCTACAGGAACATAGCTTCCGGGTGAAGGTGGAGGGATCATTCTCTAGAGAGAGGCCCATTGGCGCAGGAGTCCCCGAGGGCAGTGTACTGTCACCGGCGCTCTTTGCAGCTTACATGGCCGATCTCCCCACGCACCCAAACACACTCATCTGTCAGTATGCGGACGATCTTATGATCCTCGCTACTAACAAGAATCCTCGCTACAGTTACCAACAAGTACAAGCCCACCTCCGTGCCATCAGTAGATGGTCCGAGAACTGGCGTATGTCGATAAACCCGGAGAAAAGCTCTGCGATTCTCCTGGCGAATACGAAAGCAAACCGGCTCCCGCGGGACCTCGAGCTTCGGCGCCGTCGGATCCCCTGGGTCACTGCGGCGAAGTATCTCGGGGTCACGCTGGACCGGCGGCTGACGTATAGACATCACGTCAGGGGCAAAGTACTGCAAGGCCATGCTGCTCTCCGGCAGCTATACCCCATATTCAGTTCCCAAACCATGCCTTTACGCCTGAAACTCCAGCTGTATCGAGCGATCATCCCGCCTCTAGTCCTGTACGGATGCGAGATCTGGGGAGTGGTGGCAAAGTCCACCTTCATCAGACTCCAGACGCTGCAGAACCGGGCATTAAGGATGATCTATGATACCGGCTGGAGATTTCCTGCCCATATCCTACATGAGCACTCCGGTATCCCGTACATTGTCGACGTGATTAAAACCCGCGCTCGCACAATGTACAACAAACTCCAGAACCATCCTAACCCTCTGGTGAATACTCTGGGTCAATACGACCAGAGAGAGCCACGCCGACTACCATCAAAGAGACTACCAAAGGACATCCTAAGCCCGGCGGTTTAACTCTGAAAATGGGAAAGGCGAAAGTACAATCTGTATTCAAAACAGAGAAAATACCTGTTTCAGTTCACCTCTCAGTGAGTGACTGACGGCCAGAACCCTAGAGGGAATTAGCGCGCCACCTGACCGGCCGGAAACGACCAACCAGAGACCGCGCAGAGCCCGCTCGCGGACCAACGGCTAGGTACTGCGGACATGACACTCGAACGGGGGCAAATAAAATTGCACCCGCTCGACTCGAACTGCCTCTGGAGCCTCTGGAATAAATAAGTTACATCAGGATCATTGTACGCATGCTTTAATAGCGCTCTAATTCTTTGGTGTGTTCATGGTTACTGTCAGTTGTCTCTTGTACACTTCTTACTAAAACCCAGACTCACTGTCAGGCGCTGCGCATACTCTAGCGCTCCGGATGACATCACAGCCTAGAGGTTCATGTTTCTAAAGAAAACCCAACATTAACAAACATTAAAAGAGTCACCACCATTGCTGTTGAGTAATTGTTCGAAAGGAAAAGCTGTCGATATGAATTTAGATTTTAAAGACGGCTTATAAAGGGGGTAAAAATATTACTGAGTTCATTTGTCTTGTGACTAACAAGTGGAAATGTTGAATTAGAGAAACTGGTGTTGTGTCTCGTGTATGTGTTAATAAAGGGAATATTCATGAGGGAAGTTGACAAGGCAATCAGGCGCAAATCAAGAGAACTGAACAAGTTCCATACAGCACACACGTCGTCCCACTCAAGATCTGTCAACACCATCTGTCTCTGTCTCTCTCTCTCTCTCTCTGTCTCTCTCTCTCTCTCTCTCTCTCTCTCTCCTATATACACACAACTAATAAATTTTAAAATAGCGTTTTAACGTTATCACGTATTCCGAATTTATTATTTGAACCTTAAAATACTTTAACTTTTTCAAATCCTTAGCCGCCATTTTTACTTTCTCTACTGGTAAGTAGGGGAAGTATTGTATTCCACCCAAAAATTCGATGTCAAGATTTCACCGGAAATATATGTTTTGAGACCCCTGAATCCAAAAAAGGCATTTTTAGAAAAAGGTCTGTGTGTCAGTCTCTGTGTCTGTCAGTCTGTGGACAGCATAGCTCAAAAACGAAAAGTCGGTTAAAAACCAAAGTTGGTATTTAAGTTTAATGCCTTTCAAGGATATGACACGAAGATTTCGAAGAAAATAGCCTCATCCTAAACTACCCTTTACATGGAAAATTTTTCGAAAATTTTGATTTTCTTGAAAATGGCTCCAACGATTTTGATTAAAATGCCATATGTTTGAGATATTTTTATGAAAAATGAAACGTATATCTTCAATTTTCTGGCTATAGCCCCTGTAGCCGTATTTACTCTGGACGACTTTTGCATAACTGGTAAACCGTTAGAGATAGACGAATTTATACTATACAGAAAATGTAGATCTTGCCAAAATACATAATTTATGTCCCAATAAATTTCCTTGTAGGGTGAACCATTTCGGAGATATTCCTTGTTATGTGTGTGAGTTTCGGAAAACTTAGAACTTTTGTGAAATGGATCATCGTTGTTCATTTTTTTATATGTTAAGTGTGCAAAACACAACAGAATCTCAAACATTTGACTATCGCACAAAGCCTACTGTATTCTAACATTCCCCTTGCACCTACAAGGACATAAGCAATAAGATAATTTGTACAAATGTTTATCTCAACTAACATGAAGAAGATACAGGAATAAGAGTTTGTAAGAATGGTTAGTACAAGAGTAGAGAAAGTCATGTGAGTGCAACACATCAGATTTTTTCCTTATAGTGTCCATCTGAAGCACTACAACTTACCTTATACAAAAATCTGATGTTACACTCACATAACTTTCTCTACTCTTCTAACCATTCTTACAAACTCTTGTTATACTAACTTAAATAAAGTTCAAGCATTTGCAACTGTCTTATATTGTAAAAATCATTATTTTTTAATAAAACTGTAACTTTTGAAAAAAAGAAGCAAAATCTATGCAAGTGTAAGCCCGTCAGATTTCAAGCGTGCCGTTATACCGATTATTTTACTTGGGCCCTCCCCTTCCTTTCCTACAGGCATATTTGACTACAGTTGCTGGTACTCCAACTCGCCACGTTCGACTTTGAATGGCTGGCCAGTTCATTGTGTATCGACTTAACCATCACGGCTATTCGATTCACTTCAGGTAGGGTGCCACACTGGATCTGCGTGTGACGGCTGCTTGGCGGGGTCTGGCACCGGAATGAAGAGATTTCGCCGCTTGTTAGAGACTTCCGCACGTCTCTGTAGCCCTTGTAGCTGCGACCTCGTGGCACCTTCAACTTCATGCCTTGCTTTAAGGAATGTGACCCATAAGGTCGCGGTGGGCGGTGTATAACACGAACTTGAGGTGCTATTTTTAACCTTCGTTGCAATGAAAGTCTTTTGGAAGTTTCATTCCTCGCAGCCTAGCGTCAGTCTGAGGGCTATAAGACTCTATTACTGTTGTCACAGGGATCAGTACGGATCTATTTTATACAGGAAACAATCAATATTGTTATAATAAGTGTTTTGAACAATTTATTAACACTAAAAAATCATCGCTTTCATTAAACACTTCTACAATTTCCTCGCTAAATATGGCGGACTTCTTCGCTAATAAAGGCAATGTTGTTTTATACTCTCGCCGCACTCGATTGATCTTAATTATGGACGATATAGTTCCTTTTTATGAATATCACAAACTTTTACAATTAATTATTCACGTTTCGATGTATAACTTATTATAATGTCGATCAAAATCACATCTTCCTCCTTCGTGGTATCTCACATGTACAGTTGTTGTAGTGTTTAACGCCCGCTTTTACTACTACGGCATCGCAGGCGGTGACACTGATGATACATGAAGATGGAGCACCGGTGGAATGAGATGGCGGGGGAAACCGGAGTACCCGGAGAAAACCCGCCCTGACGCCGCTTCGTCCACCACGAATACCACATGCGGGTCCCTGGGATCGAACCCGGGCCGCCTAGGTGGTAGGCAAGCGCGCTAACCGCTCGGCCACGGCGCCGCCTCACATGTACAGAAGAAGTGCGACCACGCTGCCTATAATTTAACATGGTTATTTCAGGAGGCTGGGCTTTCTGCTGCCTCTATATTCACAACTTGAATTATATCACAGTTTGTACAAGAGCGAGTTGAGAAAGCCATGTGAGTGCAACACATTTGGTTAGAGATTGAAAACAGTTGAAGAATATCGCTATGAACTGTATCACGGGAATGACATGAAAATATGGAACGTATTATTGCTGTGTGAGTTAATCTATACAGTGAGAGAGAGAGAGAGAGCTAAACAAACAGCCAGGTTAATTGAACACAAACACAATTTCATTTAACACACACGAGTGTGTAGATATGGCAACAGCGCACTGCAAGACAAAGTTCAGAAACTCATCGAGTTTCATGTTTCTGTTTAACGTTGCATGAAGAGAGCCCACTTCACAATATGTCTCACGACACGCTTTAATATGTGTCTATTAATTAAATAAATTCACACACACACATGACCTGCATCAACACATCAATATCACGACCCTCTAAAAGTCACATGGTGTTTCTTTGTCACTAGGTGAAATACCCGATGTTGACACAGTTCTCTAAGATTTGCTAAGTTTGACGACAGTTCGAGATATTTAGATCTTCCTGGAGCTTATAGAGGGACTCCGTTGAGGTGATGGTGTTAAAATTACGTATTTTTCGCACTAACCAAGATCTCAATTTTATGGCATTAAAATAAAACAGTTCGTTTTTCTGTTTTCTTGAAAATAGTCTTACGTATCGTTAATGATAGAGTTAAAGCTCCTAATCGCAGAATTTGGTCAGTGAATGACACTCAAAATTTGTCTCACAAAGTGTTCATCATTTAAAAGTTATTTTATTCTTCAATTAATAATAATCACTGGCTTATTTGTTTGAAGAAAATATTTATAGACGTTCAAATTTTGAAGTGACTTTTGAAGGAGTCTATATATCGAAACTTTAAAAAATGAATATTAAACTTTACAGACATAAAGTTTACAGATTTAAAAACAAAGATCTTGTACACAAATTTAGTGTCTGGTAAGAGAGCCCAAAACTGGGGATAAAGGGGGTGACGCCTAATAGAAACAAATGCCCCTTGGCTCCGCACAATTTTGTGTCGCGAAAATACAAAACATCTGCTAAAAAGTGCAGAAGTGAGAACGTAGAGCCGCCTAATACACAGAAACGTCCCTTGCGTCTGCGCAATCTCGCGGTGGTAAATTCCGCCCTTAATAAAATGCGAGCAGATCCAGGAAAGAGGTCAGCAAGTCAGAACAAGCGTGAATATGTCCGAGTATTTGCTTAACGCAGGTCAGATTCCGCAACACTGCTGACAGCTGAGCTCGGTGGTACATCCACGCTCCTAGTGTCCACAGTATGACATCACCTTGTCAGGGAGCCCGTATTGAGTCGATAAAACAGGTTTCTGTAGTATAAGCTATTACATCTATACTCTACGTCAGTTTTAATATGAAGTAAACCTGAGGGCGCGACTGCGCGCAAGGCAAATAAGTGCCCCACTGCGTGCGGCGGTCATTTTTGGGATAGGTCAACTGCGAGCGGCGGTCATGTACTTGTTTCTGAATCAACTTTAATGTCTTTCAGACAATTCAGTAACGGTTTTGTGGTTTACGCTATTACAGACTATTTGCCCATACAAACTATGACCGGTTTATATCCGTCTATAACAACCAAACTTTGTCCCCTTTGACTTCTCATAACTTGCAGAGAATAGCGCTGAATCCATTGCTCTATAGAAACACACACACATAATGGGTACGTCATTTTAAAAACATCACGCCATCTTATACACTCGGAACTTTCGACAGTCGTTAACAGTGTTACCAACCATATAACCTATAGCCACAACTATTTTCGAAATAAATTACTTACTAGTAGAGCCAAAGTTCTTTTACACGAGCAAGATTCGCAAACATTTGACGTATATGTGGTATACCATCTCGCGCGCTGTTGGCCTGTTTACCCTTGACAAGCTCGCGCGCAGTAGCCATGTTTACCCTTGACAAGCTCGCGCGCAGTAGCCATGTTTACAATTCAGTAACTCGCGCGCAGTTAGGAACAATTTGACTCTTTCGCGCACAGTCGGTGCCCACCCAAGTAAACCTGATAAAATTGCTGATACTTTAAAGTGAAGGCCGCTAAACAAACAGCTGAACAAATTAATAACCAATATGAACTCTAAGTGCTGACTTCGGTCCAAGGTTCTACAGAACAAAGTTTATCAGTTGAGATGTTTACAGCGCACTTTGTACCAAGTATGTAACAGTGCATCTTTAACGGCCATTATGCTAAGAGTCCGGACGGAATTCTCCACTTGAAACTTATGCTGAGAGCTTCTTGCCTTTGTTTGTCACAGGATCGCTGCTAATATATAGACATAGAGTTAACTCTACACTCTGTGAAACAGAAGGCAAAATTTCTCCACTTAAACAATCCTAACTTTCTCTTCTTACTTGTTTTACGACCCTCTAAGTCTTAAAACAATACTTTCTCCATCGCTTATAGTAGAGGAAGTATTGTATTCCACCTAAAAGACCTCCTGAATAAAAAAATATGATGTGTTACACTCACATGACTCTCTCTACTCTTGTACTAACCATTCTTACAAACTCTCATTCCTATATCTTCTTCATGTTAATACAGATATCTGATGTGTTACACTCACACGACTTTCTCTACTCTTGTACTAACCATTCTTACAAACTCTTATTCCTATATCTTCTTCATGTTAATACAGATATCTGATGTGTTACACTTACATGACTTTCTCTACTCTTGTACTAACCATTCTTACAAACTCTTATTCCTATATCTTCTTCATGTTAATACAGATATCTGATGTGTTACACTTACATGACTTTCTCTACTCTTGTACTAACCATTCTTACAAACTCTTATTCCTATATCTTCTTCATGTTAATACAGATATCTGATGTGTTACACTCACATGACTTTCTCTACTCTTGTACTAACCATTCTTACAAACTCTTATTCCTATATCTTCTTCATGTTAATACAGATATCTGATGGTTACACTCATATGACTTTCTCTACTCTTGTACTAACCATTCTTACAAACTCTTATTCCTATATCTTCTTCATGTTAATACAGATATCTGATGTGTTACACTCACATGACTTTCTCTACTCTTGTACTAACCATTCTTACAAACTCTTATTCCTATATCTTCTTCATGTTAATACAGATATCTGATGTGTTACACTCACATGACTTTCTCTACTCTTGTACTAACCATTCTTACAAACTCTTATTCCTATATCTTCTTCATGTTAACATAGATATCTGATGTGTTACACTCACATGACTTTCTCTACTCTTGTACTAATCAATCTTACAAACTCTTATTCCTATATCTTCTTCATGTTAATACAGATATCTGACGTGTTACACTCACATGACTTTCTCTACTCTTGTACTAACCATTCTTACAAACCCTTATTGCTATATCTTCTTCGTGTTAATACAGATATCTGACGTGTTGCACTCACATGACTTTCTCTACTCTTGTACTAACCATTCTTACAAACTCTTATTCCTATATCTTCTTCATGTTAATACAGATATCTGATGTGTTACACTCACATGACTTTCTCTACTCTTGTACTAACCATTCTTACAAACTCTTATTCCTATATCTTCTTCATGTTAATACAGATATCTGATGTGTTACACTCACATGACTTTCTCTACTCTTGTACTAACCATTCTTACAAACTCTTATTCCTATATCTTCTTCATGTTAATACAGATATCTGATGTGTTGCACTCACATGACTTTCTCTACTCTTGTACTAACCATTCTTACAAACTCTTATTCCTATATCTTCTTCATTTTAATACAGATATCTGATGTGTTACACTCACATGACTTTCTCTCCTCCTGTACTGACCATTCTTACAAACTCTTATTCCTATATCTTCTTCATGTTAATACAGATATCTGATGTGTTACGCTCACATGACTTTCTCTACTCTTGTACTAATCATTCTTACAAACTCTTATTCCTATATCTTCTTCATGTTAATACAGATATCTGATGTGTTGCACTCACATGACTTTCTCTACTCTTGTACTAACCATTCTTACAAACTCTTATTCCTATATCTTCTTCATGTTAATACAGATATCTGATGTGTTACGCTCACATGACTTTCTCTACTCTTGTACTAACCATTCTTACAAACTCTTATTCCTATATTTTCTTCATGTTAATACAGATATCTGATGTGTTGCACTCACATGACTTTCTCTACTCTTGTACTAACCATTCTTACAAACTCTTATTCCTATATCTTCTTCATGTTAATACAGATATCTGACGTGTTACACTCACATGACTTTCTCTACTCTTGTACTAACCATTCTTACAAACCCTTATTGCTATATCTTCTTCGTGTTAATACAGATATCTGACGTGTTGCACTCACATGACTTTCTCTACTCTTGTACTAACCATTCTTACAAACTCTTATTCCTATATCTTCTTCATGTTAATACAGATATCTGATGTGTTACACTCACATGACTTTCTCTACTCTTGTACTAACCATTCTTACAAACTCTTATTCCTATATCTTCTTCATGTTAATACAGATATCTGATGTGTTACACTCACATGACTTTCTCTACTCTTGTACTAACCATTCTTACAAACTCTTATTCCTATATCTTCTTCATGTTAATACAGATATCTGATGTGTTACACTCACATGACTTTCTCTACTCTTGTACTAACCATTCTTACAAACTCTTATTCCTATATATTCTTCATGTTAATACAGATATCTGATGTGTTACGCTCACATGACTTTCACTACTCTTGTACTAACCATTCTCACAAACTCTTATTCCTATATCTTCTTCATGTTAATACAGATATCTGATGTGTTACGCTCACATGACTTTCTCTACTCTTGTACTAATCATTCTTACAAACTCTTATTCCTATATCTTCTTCATGTTAATACAGATATCTGATGTGTTGCACTCACATGACTTTCTCTACTCTTGTACTAACCATTCTTACAAACTCTTATTCCTATATCTTCTTCATGTTAATACAGATATCTGATGTGTTACGCTCACATGACTTTCTCTACTCTTGTACTAACCATTCTTACAAACTCTTATTCCTATATCTTCTTCATGCTAATACAGATATCTGATGTGTTACGCTCACATGACTTTCTCTACTCTTGTACTAACCATTCTTACAAACTCTTATTCCTATATTTTCTTCATGTTAATACAGATATCTGATGTGTTGCACTCACATGACTTTCTCTACTCTTGTACTAACCATTCTTACAAACTCTTATTCCTATATCTTCTTCATGTTAATACAGATATCTGATGTGTTGCACTCACATGGCTTTCTCTACTCTTGTACTAGCCATTCTTACAAACTCTTATTCCTATATCTTCTTCATGTTAATACAGATATCTGACGTGTTACACTCACATGACTTTCTCTACTCTTGTACTAACCATTCTTACAAACTCTTATTCCTATATCTTCTTCATGTTAATACAGATATCTGATGTGTTACACTCACATGACTGTCTCTACTCTTGTACTAACCATTCTTGCAAACTCTTATTCCTATATCTTCTCCATGTTAATACAGATATCTGATGTGTTACACTCACATGACTGTCTCTACTCTTGTACTAACCATTCTTACAAACTCTTATTGCTATATCTTCTTCATGTTAATACAGATATCTGATGTGTTGCACTCACATGACTTTCTCTACTGTTGTACTAACCATTCTTACAAACTCTTATTCCTATATCTTCTTCATGTTAATACAGATATCTGATGTGTTGCACTCACATGACTTTCTCTACTCTTGTACTAACCATTCTTACAAACTCTTATTCCTATATCTTCTTCATTTTAATACAGATATCTGATGTGTTACACTCACATGACTTTCTCTCCTCCTGTACTGACCATTCTTACAAACTCTTATTCCTATATCTTCTTCATGTTAATACAGATATCTGATGTGTTACACTCACATGACTTTCTCTACTCTTGTACTAACCATTCTTACAAACTCTTATTCCTATATCTTCTTCATGTTAATACAGATATCTGATGTGTTACACTCACATGACTTTCTCTACTCTTGTACTAACCATTCTTACAAACTCTTATTCCTATATCTTCTTCATGTTAATACAGATATCTGACGTGTTACACTCACATGACTTTCTCTACTCTTGTAGTAACCATTCTTACAAACTCTTATTCCTATATCTTCTTCATGTTAATACAGATATCTGACGTGTTACACTCATATGACTTTCTCTACTCTTGTAGTAACCATTCTTACAAACTCTTATTCCTATATCTTCTTCATGTTAATACAGATATCTGATGTGTTACACTCACATGACTTTCTCTACTCTTGAACTGACCATTCTTACAAACTCTTATTCCTATATCTTCTTCATGTTAATACAGATATCTGATGTGTTACACTCACATGAGTTTCTCTACTCTTGTACTAACCATTCTTACAAACTCTTATTCCTATATCTTCTTCATGTTAATACAGATATCTGATGTGTTACATTCACATGACTTTCTCTACTCTTGTACTAACCATTCTTACAAACTCTTATTGCTATATCTTCTTCATGTTAATACAGATATCTGATGTGTTACACTCACATGAGTTTCTCTACTCTTGTACTAACCATTCTTACAAACTCTTATTCCTATATCTTCTTCATGTTAATACAGATATCTGATGTGTTACATTCACATGACTTTCTCTACTCTTGTACTAACCATTCTTACAAACTCTTATTGCTATATCTTCTTCATGTTAATACAGATATCTGATGTGTTACACTCACATGACTTTCTCTACTTTTGTACTAACCATTCTTACAAACTCTTATTCCTATATGTTCTTCATGTTAATACAGATATCTGATGTGTTACACTCACATGACTTTCTCTACTCTTGTACTAATATTCTTACAAACTCTTATTCCTATATCTTCTTCATGTTAATACAGATCTGACGTGTTACACTCACATGACTTTCTCTACTCTTGTACTAACCATTCTTACAAACTCTTATTCCTATATCTTCTTCATGTTAGTTGATATAAACATTTCTACAAATTATCTTATCGTTTATTTCCTTGTAGGTACAAGGGGAATATGGGAATACGGTAGGCTTTGTGCGATAGTCAAATATTTTAAAGCTTTGAGATCCCGTTCTCTTTGCGCGGTTAACATATAAAAAATGAACAACGATGTTCCATTTCTCGAAAGTTCTCTAAGAATGCTTTTTTTTGGATTCAGGGGGCCTCAAAACATGTATTTCCGGTGAAATCTCGACATCGTATTTTTGGGTGGAATACAATACTTCCCCTACTTTCCAGTAGAGACAGTAAAAATTAATCAACGAGGGGCCTTTTTCCTTGAAGTGCTAAATAGAGCATCAAAGGGGCATTGTGAAAGTCCAAAGTTTTGGTTGGACTTGTTTTAAATTTATACCATTCATTTAGCATAACCAAGAGTAGAAAAATACCAAATTTCAGTATTTTAGCTGTAATACTTTTTTCACAATTAATTTTTATATCTTAATTGCAGGCTATTTTTAAAATATCCCTGAAGTTGCCATTTTATAAAGTAATGCATGAGACAAGCTTTGGTACTCGTGTTAATTATTAATGGATTTTATTCTTATCATCGTTATATTAATGAAGCAGAAACATAATGTTCATCAATTGCTGCTTTCCTAATTCTTTGAAATAAGAATTAAACATATTTTTAGCTGAAATAACAAATATATAACAAATGTAAATGGATACCCTTAATTTGCAGTAACTTTTAACAGTGTGTGTGAAGTTTCATTGAGATTAAACGTTTTGAAGTTACAAAAATGTAGAGAATATGGAAGCTGAGAAAAGTGAGGTTAAATATGTCTGAACATTTCGACGTGTTCTTACTCACATATATGCTGTGATGGAGGTGAATCTTCCTGAATGATTATATCTGTTGAAAGTTCTCGTTTTCGTCTCTTACTTACTTGTCTTGATTATCCTTATTTCTATTACGTTTTGTATACTAAATCCAAGCAGAGCCTTACGAGTAACCTAACCTATTATTACAGCCAGGAACTTGTGGTTCTATTCTATAAATACGCCTTTGTTATCTTAACACTGTGAAATGTATAAAGTATAGAATATTTACAGTAAACTTTCTCCACGCGAGAGAAACACTGTCACATGAAAAACTTCTAAATTAATTCATAAACGAAACCAAAGCCGCGCATTGGAACAAAACACGCGGTAGGTACATTCCATTGTCTGTCACAGGGTAGCCAACACACGCACACCTCGAAACAGCTGCAGCTTTGAATATAGTATTAACAACATCACAATCTTAGATTTATCATAACAATGTACGAATAATAGGCAAAGCAAAACTGTTAAATCCTTAAATAAGCAGACTTGCCTTTTTGATGGTAAAAATTATGCCGAGTACATAGCGCGAAGCGGGGAAAACCTGAAATGAAAACTGGTGGGAAACTTGATCCTAAAACATATCCCTTCTTCTTCCTGGGGTAAAACTGATGGGGCAATTAATATAAATGGTATATGTGATACTTGTTATATATTATTCTTCAGTATATAAATCAACATATATTATATTTTATATAGTTCTAAAGCTTTCAATGGTATATTACGCAATGCGACTATAATGGTAGTAATTAAAACGGCAGTATAACTTTCAAACGAGCGTGTTAACCACTATTATCATTATACCTAATTTTATAGTTGAAATATTGGACACTCACCAGGGACAATGACCTACAACTGATATTTGGAGTTCTGCGCAGGCGCTAAGTGATCGATTCGTTTCCAGCACGTCACAGATACATGATGAAAATGATAACTTACGTAACATTGAAAAATAGAAGACAAATTTAATATATTGGTCTTCAGGCCAAACTTTATTTCATGTAAAGTCATTTATTGTACAATTAGTGAAATTAATTTGCGGGAAGTTGATACTGTATTGAGGTTAATTTGTGTGTTTTGTGTTTGTCGACATTTTAGTGTCTTCTAAACTCGCGCTAGTTGCGTTTCGAGAATTAATCGATATTGTGATTTGCCATTGCTGCATGGGAGTTCTCTGATTGGTGGAACAGTTGTACTTTAATGAGAATTGAACTCTCCGATTGGCACGACTGTTCCCGGGTTAAAGTTAGGATAACGTATAATTGTGTAGATGAAGTTTTCTTTAAGACTTTGTGTTTGTGTGTGTGTGTGGGGAGTGAGTGAGACAACCTGTTGAATGGATGGGCTTGGCTTGAGGCACAGAGCAACAGATTCTGTAATAATGCTAATATGTAGGGAGTAGGAGACGGTTCGGTGAACACAGAGGACTCTGCCTGTGCCAACAATATCTGGTTACAACAAGATGAAATAACAGCACAGTCATTCCCAGTTTTGAGGACCTAGCATCGCTCCCAACAACCCCAAAACAAGAACTTCGGATACATACCAAAGTTGGTATTTAAGTTCAATGTCTTTCAAGGATGCGACACGAAGATTTTGAAGAAAATAGCCCCACCCTAAACTACCCTTTACATGGAAAATTTTTCGAAAAATTTCATTTTCTTGAAAATGGCTCTAATGATTTAGATTAAAATGTCATATGTTTGAGATATTTTTATAACAAATGAAATGTATATCTTGAATTTTTTAGCTATAGCCCCTGTAGTCGTATTTACTCTGGACGACTTTTGCATAGCTGATAAACCGTAAGAGATAGATCAAATCATACTATACAAAAAATGTAGATCTTGCTAAAATACACAATTTAGGTCTAAATAAATTTTTTTGTAGGGTGAACCATTTCGGAGATATTCCTTGTTATCTGTGCGAGTTTCGGAAAGCTTAGAACTTTCGTGAAATGGATCATTGTTCTTCATTTTTTTTTATATGTTAAGTGTGCAAAGAGAAAGGATTCTCAAAGCTTTAAAAGATATGACTATCCCACAAAGCCTACTGTATTCTAATATTCCCCTTGTACCTACAAGGAAGTAAGCAAAAAGAGTGAGTGTGTCGGGGTTAAGGGCCCGTCGACAACTTGGTCATTAGGGCCCGTAAGCAAAAAGATAATTTGTACAAATGTTTATCTCAACTAACATGAAGAAGATATAGCAATAAGAGTTTTTAAGAATGATTAGTACAAGAGTAGAGAAAGTCATGTGAGTGTAACACATCAGATTTTGTTTGAAATAGAATTGTAAGCTATTACATTCACTCAGCTTTCTCTACCCATTTTTCTCTTACCTAAAACATTCACACATATTTCCCTAGTCACTCTTCTACAAAGAATTTATATACTTTTCTATATGTTTGAAACAGAAATACAGGATATTGCATTCACACAGCTTTCGCTACTCGTTTTTCTCTTACCTAACACATTCACACGTATTTCCCTAGTCACTCTTCTACAAAGAATGTATATACTTTTCTATATGTTTGAAACAGAAATGCAAGCTATTACATTTACACAGCTTTCTCTACCCGCTTTTCTCTTAACTAAAACATTCACACGTATTTCCCTACTCAATCTTCTACAAAGAATTTATATACTTTTCTATATGTTTGAAACAGAAATGCAAGCTATTACATTCACACAGCTTTCGCTACTCGTTTTTCTCTTACCTAACACATTCACACGTATTTCCCTAGTCACTCTTCTACAAAGAATGTATATACTTCTCTATATGTTTGAAACAGAAATACAGGATATTACATTCACACAGCTTTCTCTATTCGTTTTTCTCTTACCTAACACATTCACACGTATTTCCCTAGTCACTCTTCTACAAAGAATTTATATACTTTTCTATATGTTTGAAACAGAAATGCAAGCTATTACATTCACACAGCTTTCGCTACTCGTTTTTCTCTTACCTAACACATTCACACGTATTTCCCTAGTCACTCTTCTACAAAGAATGTATATACTTTTCTATATGTTTGAAACAGAAATACAGGATATTGCATTCACACAGCTTTCGCTCCTCGTTTTTCTCTTACCTAACACATTCACACGTATTTCCCCAGTCACTCTTCTACAAAGAATGTATATACTTTTCTATATGTTTGAAACAGAAATACAGGATATTACATTCACACAGCTTTCTCTACCCGCTTTTCTCTTACCAAAAACATTCACACGTATTTCCCTAGTCACTCTTCTACAAAGAATTTATATACCTTTCTATATGTTTGAAACAGAAATGTAAGCTATTACATTCACACAGCTTTCTCTACCCGTTTTTCTCTTACCTAAAACATTCACACGTATTTCCCTAGTCACTCTTCTACAAAGAATTTATATACTTTTCTATATGTTTGAAACAGAAATGCAAGCTATTACATTCACACAGCTTTCTCTACCCGTTTTTCTCTTACCTAAAACATTCACACGTATTTCCCTAGTCACTCTTCTACAAAGAATTTATATACCTTTCTATATGTTTAAAACAGAAATGCAAGCTATTACATTCACACAGCTTTCTCTACCCGTTTTTCTCTTACCTAACACATTCACACGTATTTCCCTAGTCACTCTTCTACAAATAATTCATATATTTTTCTATATTATCCAAGTACACAGAAATGAAATGAGTGTTTGCCATACGGTTTTCTCTTCTCGCTTTTCTTCCTGTGATTTTTCACTGTGCTTTCGTAAAGTGTCTTAACGGTGTTTTTATTTATTAAGTTGATATTTTATTCCTTATAGTATCTTAACCGTTTTGAGTATATATCTATTTTTTAAGTGTATTAAAATAGTTTTTAAATGTTTCCAAAGAAACACAAGTGGAACCTAGGTCGAACCAAGGGCAACGTCGGTTATTTCACATAGTGTCATATGAATTTGATATCTCCTGGGTTTACAGGAGAGCGGGAGAACCGAGGTTCAAAGTTCAACTATAGCACTGAATTTTTTAGTCCCATTCTAACCGTTCCAACGTTTTGATAGATTATCAACACTTATGTTTAACCTGATAATCATAGCTATTTATTTCTATAAATGAGTTGTGCCTGAGGTGCATGCTGGGTAATTTTCTTCACGTTAGTGATCACATATATGTACATACCAGATGGAAGATATTGCCTCGGCCACAAGTTAACCAGGCAGTCTACATTGTCAATAAGGTACCGCCTTACAAAATTTGCTTCTTGATAAATTCTTCATTACAATTCGACAGGATTTATTTACAATTTATTTAATGCTCACGTGATATTGCCATATCTCTCTTAGAAATTAAACTTTGAATGACATTTTAACACTAAATTGTGATTATATTAATTGGAATTAAGGCAGAAATGCATTACGTCATTTTTCATATAAAGTTTGTGTGACAGTGAAAAAATAAAGCATTTATAAACATTTGTCAAGAAGCTAGATGGCAGCAAAAAACGTGTGTGTGTGTGTGTGTGTGTGTGTGTGTGTGTGTGTGTGTGTGTGTGTGTGTGTGTGTGTGTGTGTGTCTGTGAGTTTGTGGACAGTATAACTAAAAAACGAAAAGTCCGTTAAAAACCAAAGTTGGTATTTAAGTTTAATGTGTTTCAAGGATGCAACACGAAGATTTTGAAGAAAATAGCCCCACCCTAAACTACCCTTTACATGGAAAATTTTTTCGAAAATTTTGATTTTCTTGAAAATGGCTGCAACGATTTTGATTAAAATGTCATATGTTTAAGGTATTTTTATAACAAATGAAATGTATATCTTGAATTTTCTGGCTATAGCCCCTGTAGTCGTATTTACTCTGGACGACTTTTGCATATCTGGTAAACCGTTAGAGATAGACCAAATCATACTGTACAAAAAATGTAGATCTTGCTAAAATACTCAATTTATGTCCGAATAAATTTTCTGTAGGGTGAACCATTTCGCAGATATTCCTTATTATGTGTGTGAGTTACGGAAAACAGAACTTTCGTGAAATGGAACATCGTTGTTCATTTTTTTATATGTTAAGCGTGCAAAGAGAACGGAATCTGAAAGCTTTAAAAGATTTGACTGTCGCAGAAAGGCTATTCCCCTTGTATTTACAAGGAAATAAGCAGTAAGATAATTTGTACAAATGTTTATCTCAACTAACATGAAGAAGATATAGGAATAAGAGTTTGTAAGAATGACTAGTACAAGAGTAGAGAAAGTCATGTGAGTGTAACACATCAGATATCTGTATTAACATGAAGAAGATATAGGAATAAGAGTTTGTAAGAATGGTTAGTACAAGAGTAGAGAAAGTCATGTGAGTGTAACACATCAGATATCTGTATTAACATGAAGAAGATATAGCAATAAGAGTTTGTAAGAATGGTTAGTAGAAGAGTAGAGAAAGTCATGTGAGTGCAACACATCAGATATCTGTATTAACATGAAGAAGATATAGGAATAAGAGTTTGTAAGAATGGTTAGTACAAGAGTAGAGAAAGTCATGTGAGTGTAACACATCAGATATCTGTATTAACATGAAGAAGATATAGGAATAAGAGTTTGTAAGAATGGTTAGTACAAGAGTAGAGAAAGTCATGTGAGTGCAACACATCAGATATCTGTATTAACATGAAGAAGATATAGGAATAAGAGTTTGTAAGAATGGTTAGTACAAGAGTAGAGAAAGTCATGTGAGTGTAACACATCAGATATCTGTATTAACATGAAGAAGATATAGGAATAAGAGTTTGTAAGAATGGTTAGTACAAGAGTAGAGAAAGTCATGTGAGTGTAACACATCAGATATCTGTATTAACATGAAGAAGATATAGGAATAAGAGTTTGTAAGAATGCTTAGTACAAGAGTAGAGAAAGTCATGTGAGTGTAACACATCAGATATCTGTATTAACATGAAGAAGATATAGCAATAAGAGTTTGTAAGAATGGTTAGTACAAGAGTAGAGAAAGTCATGTGATTGTAACACATCAGATATCTGTATTAACATGAAGAAGATATAGGAATAAGAGTTTGTAAGAATGGTTAGTACAAGAGTAGAGAAAGTCATGTGAGTGTAACACATCAGATATCTGTATTAACATGAAGAAGATATAGGAATAAGAGTTTGTAAGAATCGTTAGTACAAGAGTAGAGAAAGTCATGTGAGTGTAACATATCAGATATCTGTATTAACATGAAGAAGATATAGGAATAAGAGTTTGTAAGAATGGTTAGTAAAAGAGTAGAGAAAGTCATGTGAGTGCAACACATCAGATATCTGTATTAACATGAAGAAGATATAGGAATAAGAGTTTGTAAGAATGGGTAGTACAAGAGTAGAGAAAGTCATGTGAGTGCAACACATCAGATATCTGTATTAACATGAAGAAGATATAGCAATAAGAGTTTGTAAGAATGGTTAGTACAAGAGTAGAGAAAGTCATGTGAATGTAACACATCAGATATCTGTATCAACATGAAGAAGATATACCAATAAGAGTTTGTAAGAATGGTTAGTACAAGAGTAGAGAAAGTCATGTGAGTGTAACACATCAGATATCTGTATTAACATGAAGAAGATATAGGAATAAGAGTTTGTAAGAATGGTTAGTACAAGAGTAGAGAAAGTCATGTGAGTGTAACACATCAGATATCTGTATTAACATGAAGAAGATATAGGAATAAGAGTTTGTAAGAATGGTTAGTACAAGAGTAGAGAAAGTCATGTGAGTGTAACACATCAGATATCTGTATTAACATGAAGAAGATATAGCAATAAGAGTTTGTAAGAATGGTTAGTACAAGAGTAGAGAAAGTCATGTAAGTGCAACACATCAGATTTCTGTATTAACATGAAGAAGATATAGGAATAAGAGTTTGTAAGAATGGTTAGTACAAGAGTAGAGAAAGTCATGTGAGTGTAACACATCAGATATCTGTATTAACATGAAGAAGATATAGGAATAAGAGTTTGTAAGAATGGTTAGTACAAGAGTAGAGAAAGTCATGTGAGTGTAACACATCAGATATCTGTATTAACATGAAGAAGATATAGGAATAAGAGTTTGTAAGAATGGTTAGTACAAGAGTAGAGAAAGTCATGTGAGTGTAACACATCAGATATCTGTATTAACATGAAGAAGATATAGCAATAAGAGTTTGTAAGAATGGTTAGTACAAGAGTAGAGAAAGTCATGTAAGTGCAACACATCAGATTTCTGTATTAACATGAAGAAGATATAGGAATAAGAGTTTGTAAGAATGGTTAGTACAAGAGTAGAGAAAGTCATGTGAGTGTAACACATCAGATATCTGTATTAACATGAAGAAGATATAGGAATAAGAGTTTGTAAGAATGGTTAGTACAAGAGTAGAGAAAGTCATGTGAGTGTAACACATCAGATATCTGTATTAACATGAGGAAGATATAGGAATAAGAGTTTGTAAGAATGGTTAGTACAAGAGTAGAGAAAGTCATGTGAGTGTAACACATCAGATATCTGTATTAACATGAAGAAGATATAGCAATAAGAGTTTGTAAGAATGGTTAGTACAAGAGTAGAGAAAGTCATGTGAGTGCAACACATCAGATTTCTGTTTTACGAAATACAGTCTTATGTCTTTCCTACTCGCTCTTCTACAATATTCACACTTGGTTGACAATGCCTATGTTGGATATATTATGACGTAGAGCTGCTGGTGAACGTGCGGCCGAGGCACAGAGGCATGTTGGGTTACAACAACGCATGCTTCTAACACATGCACAAGACTGAGTAAACGTTTTACTTACGGCACGTAGAAAGTAATGGAAATTTGAGTAGGTACCTGGGGACTTACCCCTGTGCGGCCAAGGAGAAGGGCATCCATCTCACTCTCTGGAGTGGGGTTGACCACGGCGACGCCTCCAGACGGGTTGACGCCGCCTCCTCCTCCTCCGACCCTTATCGCCACTGCTTCTGCCATGCTTGTTCACTTCACTCACACTTCACCATTAGCACCACTTACTTACACTTGCACCCTCAGCACTTTTACAGATTCGGCTTCTCCAATACTTTAATCTCCACCTCAGACACCTTAACTCACTCACAGAATCAAACAAAAGAAGCAGTTAGGTTTGCACTGAACAGTTGACTTCGTACGCTGTTAGTGTTTGAAACAAAATATGAGCACTAGGCATCTGCTAGAGCATGACGTGGGGCAATAATGGCCCATTGTTGACGCAAGCAGCTAAGCACCTGTTGAATGTACAGAAGCAGTGACTCACGGAAACGAATGCAACAGAATGGCAAATTAAAAAAGAATTTTTGCTACAGCTAGCAGCCTGCTAGTCGGCGAGCGATGAAAGACTGATTATTAACATGTGACTGAGAGAGCAAGGGTTGCAGGGGGCGGGGGGGGGGGGGTCGGTGCGCGGGAGGGCGGGCGGGGCTTGACAAGAGCGCCACGACGCGCCATAGCAGTACTGCCAACCTGCGCCAATAAACATCCCTGTCACGTCTCAAATGTTTGGCAACGAATATTACGTAGATTTATTACTTCTTGTGTAACCTTACACCTCCCCTAGTGTCTAGAGCCACCCTCAATTAAAGGGAAAAATGATACATTTATAGAAAAATACGTCTGTATCTCTGTCTAAGTATCCTTCATAGTTGAAAATTGATAAGTCCATTAAATAACAAATTACGTACATATTTAAGTTTAACCTTTGCCAGGGACAGGACCTTAAACCGTGTATGACTGCAAAAATCAAATTCTGAACCAATAATACCAGCTTTTTTACTTTCTCTACTACGTATAGTAAGTAGAGGAAGTATTCTATTCCACCCATCAATTCGATATCGACATTTCACTGGAAATATGTTTGGACGCCCCTTAAATACAAAAAAGCATTTTTAGAAAAACTTCCTTGCTTATGCGTGTTTAGGTTCAAAAATCTGATGTGTTACACTCACATGACTTTCTCTACTCTTGTACTAACCATTCTTACAAACTCTTATTCCTATATCTTCTTCGTGTTAGTTGAGATAAACATTTGTACAAATTATCTTAATGATTATTTCCCTGTAGGTACAAGGGGAATATTAGAATACAGTAGACTTTGTGCGATAGTCAAATGTTTGAGATTCTATTGTCTTTGCGCACTTAACATATAAAAAATGAACAACGATGATCCATTTCACGAAAGTTCTAAGTTTTCCGAAACTCACACACATAACAAGGAATATCTGCGAAATGGTTCACCCTACAAGAAAATTTATTGAGACATAAATTGTGTAGTTTAGCAAGATCTACATTTTTTGTATAGTATGATTTTGTCTATCTCTAACGCTTTACCAGTTATGCAAAAGTCATCCAGAGTAAATACGACTACAGGGGCTATAGCCAGAAAATTCAAGATATACATTTCATTTGTTATAAAAATATCTCAAACATATGACATTTTAATCTAAATCATTAGAGCCATTTTCAAGAAAATGAAAATTTTCGAAAAATTGTCCATGTAAAGGGTAGTTTAGGGTGGGGCTATTTTCTTCAAAATCTTCGTGTCACATCCTTGAAAGACATTAAACTTAAATACCAACTTTGGTTTTTAACGGACTTTTCGTTTTTGAGTTATGCTGTCCAAAGCCTGACAGACACGAGCGCGCCTGAAGACATTCTTCTAAAAATGCTTATCTTGGATTCAGGGGACCTTAAAACACATACATATTCCGGTGAAATGTCGACATCAGAATACAATACTTACTGTCCGTAGCAGAGAAAGTGGAAAATGTGTAACTTGGCAAAATCATGAACAACTCGCGTCCGCTGTAATCAGTGCAAAGTTTTCTTCGTGTATTTTCTTTAGGTTCTTGGGAAACCTTTCAACGTGACATTTATTGAATATTGAGGTTCTTGTAATGCTTGTTTTATGTGTTTGGTGTAGCGAAAGATTTGTATGTTGGCAGAATTTCCCAGTCCGTGTGCTCTTACTAGACGTGTATTTATTTCTTCATAGTGGTATGCAAGGTTGTATTAGGTATATGTAGATATTTGGGTGCTAAACCATCCAGATACTTCCTGTTTCTTTATATAACCTCACAATGTATTCTCAATCTTAGCCTCAAAACCTTGTTAAAATACGCAGAACACGTGTTTCTACAGGTTTACCAACATAAACCAAGTGATACACATAAAAGCTTGAATTATTTCTGTTTTAGCCTTGCATATCAAAGCGATCTCATTTCAGGATTGATTTCAACATGGAAACGGGAAAATGGGAATGGCAAGTCATTGTTTATATTCACCCTGGAGCATTCCCGGCTTAATTTTTGTCATTCTGTAACATTGGTGTAGCTTCTATGGGGAAAATTTTCCATACACTAGGAACTCTGTGGTGTGACGTCACGTCATAGGGGAACAGAGGTTTTGGAAGTCCATCTTGGAAAAGTTATGTACATAAACAAGCTTTGAGTGTAACTGCGTTAAATTGGCTGTATGAGGCCCATACCTGTTATAAAGTTTTGTGAAATACAGTAATTTCTTCAGTAAATATCAGCTTTGTTTCAGGCTTCCTTTAGTACTTTCCCATACTGACGAGTGTGCTGAAATATACGATACTTGGAATGAAAAATGCAAGATACATTGTAAACTATCCCTAGTTTTATAATATATTCTGTAAATATCTGTATTGATCCTACCAATGTTCTCCTTGTGTTTAAAGAAACAGGCAAATTTTATGCGTGGTTGAAATTTAATGCGGCCAAAATGTACGAGTGGTATAAAAGACGTACACTGCGCATGCGACTTCTTTTCAGCGCATTGTAAAGTTTAATAGTTGGCAATAATGCATGCTTTTGAAGGTTATGTGTAGTATTTGGAAGGAATTCCTCTTTCTTGTATGTTCAAACAAAATAACCTTCATTCACAATCACTGTCTGTCTCTTTGTAAACTTAAATAAAACTAAAAGAAAAGATCAAACAGCACAAAAATATATTTATTACCTTAATAACTACATTGGTCGGAGCAATAAGTCGGTAATGCGTCCTCTGTCTTCTACTACGTGGAGATCGACAGTGTCGCCAACAGTGAAATATCCTAACCGCTACTAGACACATTCTTGGACACGGGACATTCTTGTACAACTTTCTCCCTTCTGTGTGAACCTGATAATTCAAGTGCCAAATGGGTGAGTGTGACAAGGATGTAAGACAAAGATTTTCAAGAAATGCAATGAATATTTTTATGCTCAGCTTGGTGTGACGTCACACATTTTCAACTTTAACTAACACTAAATTCACACAAGAAGATTATTCTGTCCATCCCATTATCCTATTACCAATATCAACGCAAATATGTAAATGTATGCAAATTATTTCCATTTCTGTCACACTACGTCTGTGATTTTATGACGTCATTTACTACCCTTGTACTAAATCACTGGCAATGTCATTTCTGCTGGTAAAATACGTGTATACCTGTGTTCATTGGGCAGTTCTATCTCTCTCTCTCTTCACAGCTGCTCAGGTTTTATTGCTGTTTTAACGGCCCACAAGAAAAATATGTGTGTTTAATTATTCTCAGTACCATAAAAAGAAAAATATGTGTTGCACTCACATGACTTTCTCTACTCTTGTACTAACCATTCTTACAAACTCTTATTCCTATATCTTCTTCATGTTAATACAGATATCTGACGTGTTGCACTCACATGACTTTCTCTACTCTTGTACTAACCATTCTTACAAACTCTTATTCCTATATCTTCTTCATGTTAATACAGATATCTGACGTGTTACACTCACATGACTTTCTCTACTCTTGTACTAACCATTCTTGCAAAGTCTTATTCCTATATCTTCTTCATGTTAATACAGATATCTGACGTGTTACACTCACATGACTTTCTCTACTCTTGTACTAACCATTCTTGCAAACTCTTATTCCTATATCTTCTTCATGTTAATACAGATATCTGTTGTGTTACACTCACATGACTTTCTCTACTCTTGTACTAACCATTCTTACAAACTCTTATTCCTATATCTTCTTCATGTTAATACAGATATCTGTTGAGTTACACTCACATGACTTTCTCTACTCTTGTACTAACCATTCTTACAAACTCTTATTCCTATATCTTCTTCATGTTAATACAGATATCTGTTGTGTTACACTCACATGACTTTCTCTACTCTTGTACTAACCATTCTTACAAACTCTTATTCCTATATCTTCTTCATGTTAATACAGATATCTGATGTGTTACACTCACATGACTTTCTCTACTCTTGTACTAACCATTCTTACAAACTCTTATTCCTATATCTTCTTCATGTTAATACAGATATCTGTTGAGTTACACTCACATGACTTTCTCTACTCTTGTACTAACCATTCTTACAAACTCTTATTCCTATACCTTCTTCATGTTAATACAGATATCTGATGTCTTACACTCACATGACTTTCTCTACTCTTGTACTAACCATTCTTACAAACTCTTATTGCTATATCTTCTTCATGTTAATACAGATATCTGACGTGTTACACTCACATGACTTTCTCTACTCTTGTACTAACCATTCTTGCAAACTCTTATTCCTCTATCTTCTTCATGTTAATACAGATATCTGTTGGGTTACACTCACATGACTTTCTCTACTCTTGTACTAACCATTCTTACAAACTCTTATTCCTATATCTTCTTCATGTTAATACAGATATCTGTTGTGTTACACTCACATGACTTTCTCTACTCTTGTACTAACCATTCTTACAAACTCTTATTACTATATCTTCTTCATGTTAATACAGATATCTGATGTGTTACACTCACATGACTTTCTCTACTCTTGTACTAACCATTCTTACATACTCTTATTCCTATATCTTCTTCATGTTAATACAGATATCTGTTGTGTTACACTCACATGACTTTCTCTACTCTTGTACTAACCATTCTTACAAACTCTTATTACTATATCTTCTTCATGTTAATACAGATATCTGATGTGTTACACTCACATGACTTTCTCTACTCTTGTACTAACCATTCTTACAAACTCTTATTCCTATATCTTCTTTATGTTAATACAGATATCTGATGTGTTACACTCACATGTTTTTCTCTACTCTTGTACTAACCATTCTTACAAACTCTTATTCCTATATCTTCTTCATGTTAATACAGATATCTGATGTGTTACACTCACATGACTTTCTCTACTCTTGTACTAACCATTCTTACATACTCTTATTCCTATATCTTCTTCATGTTAATACAGATATCTGTTGTGTTACACTCACATGACTTTCTCTACTCTTGTACTAACCATTCTTACAAACTCTTATTACTATATCTTCTTCATGTTAATACAGATATCTGATGTGTTACACTCACATGACTTTCTCTACTCTTGTACTAACCATTCTTACAAACTCTTATTGCTATATCTTCTTTATGTTAATACAGATATCTGATGTGTTACACTCACATGACTTTCTCTACTCTTGTACTAACCATTCTTACAAACTCTTATTCCTATATCTTCTTCATGTTAATACAGATACCTGATGTGTTACACTCACATGACTTTCTCTACTCTTGTACTAACCATTCTTACAAACTCTTATTCCTATATCTTCTTCATGTTAATACAGATATCTGATGTGCTACACTCACATGACTTTCTCTACTCTTGTACTAACCATTCTTACAAACTCTTATTCCTATATCTTCTTCATGTTAATACAGATATCTGATGTGTTACACTCACATGACTTTCTCTACTCTTGTACTAACCATTCTTACAAACTCTTATTCCTATATCTTCTTCATGTTAATACAGATACCTGATGTGTTACACTCACATGACTTTCTCTACTCTTGTACTAACCATTCTTACAAACTCTTATTCCTATATCTTCTTCATGTTAATACAGATATCTGATGTGTTACACTCACATGACTTTCTCTACTCTTGTACTAACCATTCTTACAAACTCTTATTCCTATATCTTCTTCATGTTAATACAGATATCTGATGTGTTACACTCACATGACTTTCTCTACTCTTGTACTAACCATTCTTACAAACTCTTATTCCTATATCTTCTTCATGTTAATACAGATATCTGATGTGTTACACTCACATGACTTTCTCTACTCTTGTACTAACCATTCTTACAAACTCTTATTCCTGTATCTTCTTCATGTTAATACAGATATCTGATGTGTTACACTCACATGACTTTCTCTACTCTTGTACTAACCATTCTTACAAACTCTTATTCCTGTATCTTCTTCATATTAATACAGATATCTGATGTGTTACACTCACATGACTTTCTCTAACTCTTGTACTAATCATTCTTACAAACTCTTATTCCTATATCTTCTTCATGTTAATATAGATATCTGATGTGTTACACTCACATGACTTTCTCTACTCTTGTACTAACCATTCTTACAAACTCTTATTCCTATATCTTCTTCGTGTTAGTTGAGATAAACATTTGTACAAATTATCTTATTGCTTATGTCCTTGTAGGTACAAGGGGAATATGGCAATACAGTAGGCTTTGACCAACAGTCAAATCTCTTAAAGCTTTGAGATTCCGTTCTCTTTGCACGGTTAAGATATAAAAAATGAACAATAATATTCCATTTCACAAAAGTTTAAGTATTCCGGAATCCACGCAAATAACAAAGAATATCTCCGAAATGGTTCACTCTACAAAAATTTATTCAGACATAAATTGTGTGTTTTGGCAAGACCTACATTTTCTGTATAGTAAGATTTGGTCTATCTCGTACGGTTTACCAGTTATTCCAAAGTCATCCAGTGTAAACAGGACTACATAGGGTATAGACAAAAAATTCACGATATACATTTCAATTGTCATAAAAATATCTCAAACATATGATATTTTAATCAAAATCGTTGGAGCCATTTTCAAGAAAATCAAAATATTCGAAACATTTTCCATGTAAAGGGTAGTTTAGGGTGGGGCTATTTTCTTCAAAATCTTCATGTGATATGCTTGAAGGGCATTATACTTAAACACCAAATTTGGTTTTTAGTTGAGGTTTTTTTTTTTTTTTTTTTGAGGGCCTTAAAAATATATTTTCGGTGAGATGTCGACATCGACTTTGGGTGGAATGCGATGCTTCCTGTACCTACTATACGTAGTAGAGAAAATAGAAACTAAACGCCAAGAAGTCCAAATATTATAGTATCAAGGGACCTCCAAACTGTGTCATTGTGCTTGTGCCAGTGAAACTGTGAAACGAGAAGAAAACAGAAGTTAATATTAGAATGGAAATTAAATTGGATGTGTTAAAGTGAGCGAAAAAAATGGAACACATTCATACGTAATAAATGTTGTATGTGAGAATTTCCTATATCGTGCTAGAAAAGACGTTTTGTAGAGTGTACGTTAAAATTTTTGAATAAAGGAGTCCTTATTCCATAACATACCCCCACTCTAGAGTTTCGCAAGGTTCCCGAGAGATGTCGCTAGCAACTTCACACTGATGGCGTGCAACCTTCAGCTTGGTGCATTACCACCTTGAGTTAGCCCAGGGATCGGCAGGTCTCTCGCTCTGTGACGTCACTTGGCGGAAATTTTCTCTCACCTCAGTGCACCAGCTTCAAAAAGCACACAAGGAGAGAGTCGGGCGTTACATTAGCGGTCTTTGCACTGTTTAATTGTGTGTCCTCAGAAACCAGGGTTTGGTACCTTCATTGGAAAACAAAATGTATTTATCTATTTGCTTATCTATTTATTTATGTATTTACTCATGCCAATGCATGCTCTTCCGCTATGATAAACACGCCAATGTTATAACAATATGTAATAATGTTACTCAAGCTCGTTAAACATAAGTATCTGGGTGACCAATTCTCGCCTCTGTTTTTGTGTGTGTTTTTTTTTTTTTTTTTTTTTTTTTTTTTTTTTAATACGTTGTATTTATATTTCAGTCATAGAAAATTATATGAATTGTATGTTGAAGGGCAAACAGGGGATATATGAATGTGCTACATAAAAGAAAAGCGAGTAGAAAGCCATTTGAAAGTAATATATTGTGTAGTAAAATTATCATAAAAACTTTCTTCAAGGAAAAATACATATACTTGCCGAATTTCGTGGTGATATATGATATGATATGTTTAAAGAAAAGAGAGTAGAGAAAGATGTGAATGTGTTACCTAAAAGTAAGTAGAGAAACCACTGTGAATGTAATATGCGCATTTCTATTTCAAACATACAGAAAATTGTATGACATTTGTAGAAGAGTGAGCAGAGAAAGAGATCTGAATGTGTTACCTAAAATTGAGAGGGGAAAAGAGGGTGAATGTAACAGTATTTCCACATCAAGCATACAGAACATGGTATGACTTATTTTAAAAGCGAGGATAAAAAACTTTTTTGTGTAAAATCACGTTTTTTTATGGAAAATTGTTTATAGAAGAGTGAGTAGAGAAAGAGATGTGAAAGATGTGAATGTGTTACCTAAAAGTGAGAAGAGAAAACAGTATGAATATAATATGTAGCATTTCTGTTTCAGGCATACAGAAAATTGTATTACTTAATTTAAAAGTGGGGATAAAATGGTTTTTTGGTGTAAAATCACGTTTTTATGGAAAATTGTTTATAGAAGAGTGAGTAGAGAAAGTGATGTGAATGTGTTACCTAAACGTAAGTAGAGAAACCACTATGAATGTAATATGCAGCATCTCTATTTCAAACATAATTGTATGACTTCTTTTTAGAAGAGTGAGTAGAAAAAGAGATGTGAATGTGTTAGCTAAAAGTAAGTAGAGAAACCACTGTAAATGTAATATGCAGCATCTCTACTTCAAACATACAGAAAGTTGTATGACTTCTTTGTGGAAGAGTGAGTAGAGAAACCACTGTGAATTGTGCTACTTAAAAGTGAGAGGAGAAAACAGTGTGAATGTAACAGTATTTCTATTTCAAACACACAGAACATGGTATGACTTATTATAAAAGCGGAGATAAAAATGTTCTTTGGTGTAAAATCAGGTTTTTTATGGAAAATTGTTTATAGAGGAGTGGGTAGAGAAAGAGATGTGAATGTGTTACCTAAAAGTGAGTAGAGAAAACACTGTGAAAGTAATATGCATGTGTAAAAAAATTTTACCAAACCTTTAGAGCCGTTTCTGAAATGCCGGGAATATATATACAAGAATTGCTCTGTGGAAGCGGGAATAAAAAATGTTATTGTTTATGTAAAATCGCGTTTTTTCGGGAATCACACCTATATAGATGAACTTAAAAGGCAAAATCCTGTCTGAATACAAAATTTGATCGAAATCGTTAGAGCCGTTTCCAAGTTGCCCGGAATAAATATATATACAAGAATTGCTCGTTTAAATATATAAGATATATTAGCTATAGTCCAGGACACTTGGGAAATTGCTTCACTCAATCAATCCGCAGTTAATGTGTTTATTACTAACAAAAGTAATATAAATTCTACACAAACCAACATTTCATATTGGACTCTGAAGTATCTTGCCGATCACTGACCTAGGCCAAGTCATTACGTAATACATGAAAGCTCCTGCTGGAAAACCCACCTTGACGATTAACCTTTTTAAGCCAAGCCGCTTCCTATGTTGGTAACTTACTTGCGAACTCTCTGGAACATGTGATCCTAGGATCGCCTGCTTGTGGCTTCTAGAAATATGTCATGGAAGAGGACTCATTCGCCTACCAACGAGGGGAAACCATGAAAAACTACACCAGTCCCACACGTGATAATGGCGCCCTCTCACTCGGTCGAAAGAGATAAAAGGGAATGCTTTAAAAACTCCATGTAACAGTCGGTGTGTCTGTCAGTCTGTGTGTTTGTAAGTCTGTGGACAGCATAACTCAAAAACGAAAAGTCGGTTAAAAACCAAAGTTGGTATTTAAGTTTAATGTCTTTCAAGGATGCGACACAAAGATTTTGAAGAAAATAGCCCCAACCTAAACTACCCTTTACATGGAAAATTTTTCGAAAATTTTGATTTTCTTGAAAATGGCTCTGACGATTTTGATTAAAATGTCATATGTTTGAGACAATTTTATGACAAATGAAATGTATATCTTGAATTTTCTAGCTATAGCCCCTGTAGTCGTATTTACTCTGGACGACTTTTGCATAACTGGTAAACCGTTAGAGATAGACAAAATCTTACCATACAACAAATGTAGATCTTGGTAAAATACACAATTTACGTCTCAGTAAATTTTCTTGTAGGGTGAACCATTTCGGAGATATTCCTTGCTATGTCTGTGAGTTTCGGAAAACTTAAAACTTTCGTGAAATCGAACATCGTTGTTCACTTTTTTGTATGTTAAGTGTGCAAAGAGAACGTAATCTCAAAGCTTTAAAACATTTGACTATCGCTCAAAGTCTACTGTATTCCCATGTTCCCCTTGTACCTATAAGAAAATAAGCAATAAGATAATTTGTACAAATGTTTATCTCAACTAACACGAAGAAGTTAGGAATAAGAGTTTGTAAGAATGGTTGTTACAAGAGTAGAGAAACTCATGTGAGTGTAACACATCAGATATTTATGTAACATATTTGAATAACGTGGACATATTTTTGGAACACCGTGTTTGCCCAATCGATGCTTCATATTTCGAGGAACCCATTTCTTCATGCTCACTAGTTCAACATTTTTTGCCAATTGCGTTTGACGTCATCATCGTGGATGCAAATAAAGTTGTTTTGTTAACAACGGCGTGTGTTCATTACGTTCATCTGTTCTATTTTCATTAACAATGAAGTGGATAACACAGAATCATTGCGACGTTCAAATGTCAACCTCCAGGTACAGGGTGTTCCGTCATTTGTGTTCATATCTTCCGTATTAACACACAATGTTAACAAACTGTCACGCTCTCCGGCGTCCAAACCGTGCACTTACGGACAGACAGGGGTTTAAATTTGAAAAGCAATCAGTTTGCCATCCCGCACAGCATGTTTGACGTCACTTGCGCTCAACTGTGTGCGCGTCGGCCATCTATAGTGAGGGTCCCGGGTTCAAATACTGCCACCTTAAAAGTACTTTTTATGTTTAGTAAATTTAATCAGTATTGATAGCTCGGCATGTGTGAGTTATTTCACTTAAAAATATATAATTATATGATTTCATGAAAAAAATTGTTACCTGATAGAATATATTTTAATAAATATAACAACATTGTAATTGTAAATTACAAACACAAGGTCTCATATAATATTTGCAAGTTCATATTATTATCATTGTGAACCGATATGATTTCCAAAGTAGTGCATCTAACTGTCTATGACGTCATGCCGGACTATCACACAGATAAACTTTTAGAACTTACCCGTTTTCTGCATATGTTTGTAATAGGTGTTCAAACTGTTTTCTGTTCGAAAACTTTGTGCCACAGTGAGCACAATCGGCTGGAACTTCGTATTTATAGACAAATTCACTTTCTAGAGCACTCGAAAAGAACAAATGTCTTCTCTTTATCTGACATTGTATATCTCTCGTCGATCGCTGATTTTGAGGTTATGTGGGGACAGTTTTGGTCTCTGGGTCCGCATATGAACATTTCCAGGACTTCATGATGTGGTTTTAGCTACAATAGATAATAGTGTGTCGTTTTTACATTACCAGAAAGTATAAATATCTCACAATTTACACCAGCCATGTCCAAACGCCGAGTAGCCATTGTTTGATATTTCCTAAACCCTGTGTATAACAAAGACATATTCTCAATACCTTTTCTGTAACAAACAATGATCTGTAATTAACTGTAAATTAAACCTCCAAACACGTCAATTGTTATAGATATTATAACATTGGTTCAGGCTTCTTTGGGAAGGATCCATAATTAAATACTTCTTGACGGGAAGTGACGTCATTGTTACGAGAAAACTAACAGGTTAAGATAGGTTAAGTGTAAAAGTGTATGTAGAAAAAACAGTTTTTAGTCTAATTGTGTTGGTTTTAGCTGTAAATTGTAAAGAAAATAAAGTAATTGTAAAGTTACAATATATTGAGCTGTGCCGAGAGATGGGAATTTGATATTATAGTTCAATTTTTACATTTTGTTTGCTTCATTCGAGAAAAATGTTGCTCGAAAGTGATCGTTGCCAATATACCCGCACTAAAAGCGCTAAGACAAGGATGTTTTTTTTTCTAGAAGCTAGTTTAAATACCTCGATTCGTAAACACGCTTTACTAATACTCTTAAAATATTTTAATACAGCGAGCGACATAATTGTTACGTTTGTGATATATTTTTATGGAAATGAGATAGAAGTGCATCTTAAACTTGCTGGAAATGTCACCTGGTGTCACTCGCTCAGTTTTACATATCTTGTAAACTGTAAATTCGTACTATATAAATAAATTTAGATCTACAAGTTATATTTAACGCATTTTTTGTGGAGAAAATAATTACAAGATAATTACAAGAGTAGAGAAAGTCATGTGAGTGCAGCACATGAGATTTTTGCCTACGTTAGAGAGAGAGAGAGACAGAGATAGAAGAAGGAAATTGCAGCACGTTGTTTGACGGAACAAAGTTGGCAATATCAGCAGCAGCAGCAGCGGTGGCAGGAGTGGCTGTGATTTCAGGTAGGTAGCGTTTGATGTGCAGGTGGAGGAGCGATTCAATTATCATGAAATGAGTTGGGTGTGGTTGGCAACACTGCAGGGACAAGCAGGCGCAGTCAGGTCTGTCTCCGTGTTCCTTTACGAGCGACACACCCCGCCCCGCCCGACCCTCTGCTTCTCGCTAATTTACACTTGCGAATTACACTCGTAAAGATACGACCTTACTCCGTCCAAAAGTCCCGTACTCAGTTCATTCAAACACAATATATTCGTCTATTTCATACCTATATTTGAGTCCATATGATCCACGTTTCCATTATTAATTCAATCCGGAATGAGATCGATCTGGATACGCAAGGCTCAAGAGTAAATAGTTAAAGCTTTTATGGTGGTCACCTACTTTATGTTGGCGAACCTGTAAAAGTGTTTTCCGCGCATTAAAAGTGACTTTGCTATTGTCTTTTGTTCTACCGCTTTTGCTAGAAAAACAAAATGACAAGCGGTAAGCGTTTAGGAGTACAGTGCACGTGAACTCAAAACTATTTGAATCCGGTAGGTATTCCCATGTAACTAAATTTCAATCGGATCCAAGGATTCAGTTCTATCTGAATCTGCGTTTCCATATGGAAACTAGTAATAGAAGCGCAAAAATATAATATATAAGATATTACCTAGTCAGTGTCGCCAACTACATGCAAAAAAATCCCTGAAAAGCGATTTATTACACATCACAATCAAACTAGCATTCCATTTCTAATTAATAATTCATGTATTTGTCCAGAATAAAGATTTATTTCAGATTACAAACCGGTTTTCTATTATAACTAGACAAGATCCAATTATATGCAATTCTTGGGTTTTGTTTTTCTCAGTTGGCAGTGCCAAGTAACTGCAAACTAAATACACTACTTTATGTTGTATTTTATAGAATTTAATATTTTCTTGTCAAATATTTGAGATCACACGTCTTTTCAAATTTACGTGTTATATTTTATACAAACGTTTGACGCTTTGGAGAAGATGTAGTAGTGAAAGTCATCTGAGTGTAATGCATGTGACTTATTTATGTTTAATGTAGCCTCCATTAACCACATAGGGTTACCGAGCAATGAATGAATGAAGAGGGTGAAAAATTATGTTCAAATAAGTCCACTCCGAATATTTTCAGGATAAAATAAACGCAGACTGGTTTGGGTGGGCAATTTACCTTGGACTAGATTCGCTACTTGTTGAATGTGCGACAGACAGAAAAATCTGATGTGTTACACTCACATGACTTTCTCTACTCTTGTACTAACCATTCTTACAAACTCTTATTCCTATATCTTCTTCATGTTAATACAGATATCTGATGTGTTACACTCACATGACTTTCTCTACTCTTGTACTAACCATTCTTACAAACTCTTATTCCTATATCTTCTTCATGTTAATACAGATATCTGATGTGTTACACTCACATGACTTTCTCTACTCTTGTACTAACCATTCTTACAAACTCTTATTCCTATATCTTCTTCATGTTAATACAGATATCTGATGTGTTGCACTCACATGACTTTCTCTACTCTTGTACTAACCATTCTTACAAACTCTTATTCCTATATCTTCTTCATGTTAATACAGATATCTGATGTGGTACACTCACATGACTTTCTCTACTCTTGTACTAACCATTCTTACAAACTCTTATTCCTATATCTTCTTCATGTTAATACAGATATCTGATGTGTTGCACTCACATGACTTTCTCTACTCTTGTACTAACTATTCTTACAAATTCTTATTCCTATATCTTCTTCATGTTAATACAGATATCTGATGTGTTGCACTCACATGACTTTCTCTACTCTTGTACTAACTATTCTTACAAATTCTTATTCCTATATCTTCTTCATGTTAATACAGATATCTGATGTGTTACACTCACATGACTTTCTCTACTCTTGTACTAACCATTCTTACAAACTCTTATTCCTATATCTTCTTCATGTTAATACAGATATCTGATGTGTTACACTCACATGACTTTCTCTACTCTTGTACTAACCATTCTTACAAACTCTTATTCCTATATCTTCTTCATGTTAATACAGATATCTGATGTGTTGCACTCACATGACTTTCTCTACTCTTGTACTAATCATTCTTACAAACTCTTATTCCTATATCTTCTTCATGTTAATACAGATATCTGATGTGTTACACTCACATGACTTTCTCTACTCTTGTACTAACCATTCTTACAAACTCTTATTCCTATATCTTCTTCATGTTAATACAGATATCTGACGTGTTACACTCACATGACTTTCTCTACTCTTGTGCTAACCATTCTTACAAACTCTTATTCCTATATCTTCTTCATGTTAATACAGATATCTGATGTGTTACACTCACATGACTTTCTCTACTCTTGTACTAACCATTCTTACAAACTCTTATTCCTATATCTTCTTCATGTTAATACAGATATCTGATGTGTTACACTCACATGACTTTCTCTACTCTTGTACTAACCATTCTTACAAACTCTTATTCCTATATCTTCATGTTAGTTAAAATAAACATTCGTACAAATTATCTTATTGCTTATTTCCTTGTAGCTACAAGCGGAATATTAGAATACCGAAGGCTTTGTGCGACAGTCAAGTCTTTTTGACCTTTAAGATCCCGTTCTCTTTGCACAATTAACATATAAAAAAATGAACAACATTGTTGCATTTCGCTAAAGTTCTGTTTTCCGAATCTCACACACATAAGAAAGAATATCTCCGAAATGGTTCACCCTACAAGAAAATTTATTGAGACATAAATTGTGTATTTTACCAAAATCTACATTTTTTGTATAGTATGACTTTGTCTATCTCTAACGGTTTACCAGTTATGCAAAAGTCGTCCAGAGTAAATACGACTACAGGGGCTATAGCCAGAAAATTCAAGATATTCATTTCATTTGTCATCAAAATATCTCAAACATATGGCATTTTAATCAAAATCGTTAGAGCCATTTTCAAGAAAATCAAAATTTTCGAAACATTTTCCATGTAAAGGGTAGTTTAGAGTGAGGCTATTTTCTTCAAAATCTTCGTGTCACATCCTTGAAAGACATTAAACTTAAATACCAGCTTTGGTTTTTAATCGAGTTTTCGTTTTTGAGTTATGCTGTCCACAGACTGACAGACAGACAGACTCCTGAACCATTGTGACGGGCCTCGTTGTTTATATTTGGGTAGGTAAATGAAGCGAGCGAGTGACAGGCGATGAGTGACGTAGGCATACGCACCTATCTGCTTCTGCAGGCTGCAACGCACTCGCGTGTGAAGTGTAGCCTAACGTGCAGGCGACCTCCCGCCGCTATCTTCTGCATATGGACGTCTTGCCTTGGTTCTTCACTAAACCTTACCTCTATCAAAACCACATGACGTATCAGTCGAGAGAATAATTACAAGATATTATCTTATTATTTGGAAATACAGTAGACCTTGGGAGATAGTTATGTCTTTTATACCTTTCAAATTCCGTTCTCTAAGCATGGCTAACATAAAAAATGAATAACAATGTTCCAATTGACGAAAGATCCAGAGTAAACAAGACTACATAGGCTATAGGCAAAAAAGTTAAAGATATACATTTATTTGTCATAAAAATATCTCCAACCTATCCCATAATGACATTACTATTATTATGATTATTATTTATTATTATTATTATTATTATTATTATTATTATTATTATTATTATTATTATTATTATTATTATTATTATTATTATTATTATTATTATTATTATTATTATTATTATTATTATTATTATTATTATTATTATTATTATTATTATTATTATTATTATTATTATTATTATTATAACGATCCGTCAGTAAGTATCACTTCCTTGTCTGTTCTTCTTGAGATAATAATAAGGGGGTGTAGATTTTCTCTCTAAGTTTGATCAGCAAGCCAGCGAGTGAGCCTAGACTTGACTCGCTCCCATCTACCTGTCGATATCTACGCAACATTCAGACAATGTACCACGTGAAGCGTTCATTATGAACCAGAATCCGGTAAACCGTAACGTTGGTATTATCTGGGGCGTTCCGCCTCATTACGTAGACATTTCCACCCCTTCCTTCCTTCACGTGACCCCTATTTCAGCAACTGCTCCTGCTGGCTTGCTTGTTTGGTCCGTCTTCTGACCATCTACTGGAGAAGGGCGTGTTTATAATGAACCAGCAATTGTCTACTCCCACTTCACATATTCTGTTTCTGTAGTCCATTTAGTCTTCCTGTATCTCGGGGTTCGTAGTGGCATGCGACCCCCCCCCCCTTCATGACTGCTTCTATGAGGCCACCCTGCTGAACCGAAAGGGCCTACGAAACTGTACCATTGGCATATTCTCCATAACTGCACTGCGTTCGTTGTAGAGATATAAACTCACTAACATTTATATATAATTATCACTATTTCCACGTCAGAGGAATCAACAATGTCCCACAAAGTAAGGGATAAAACCCTGAATTATTCTCTTACGTGCGAACGCTCCACATACTACCAGTATGCTTATGCTAATGTTAGCGCACAGTACTTCATCTTACCACCAATAGATGACAGCACAGGCCTTATTTGCCTTATATGTCAGATATAAAGCAAAAATGTCGCTTCCAAAACTGGAATTAAAATAATGTGTTTAAATTTATAAATATATGTATTATATATAAATGTAGTAATGTTGAACAGCAAGAGTTTCTAGTTCCCCACATTCCAATTTCGAGGTCAAAGTATCGAGTGCAGAGACTCCATCACTTACCTAGGAGTTAACTGGATAGGGGTGTAACTTTCCTCGGGCACATCAGAGACCTCTCGGCGAGGACGCAGGGGACTATTGCCTCACTGGAATAGGGGACTTCGGTCCCTCCTTTCTTCTCCCAAACCTTTCCCCGTGAGACTACTTCACCACTTCTATACGTGGAGGATGAAACTAGGCGCCGGGCAGCAAAATTTAACGCTAAATTACCAACTCACCAAAAGTCGGGGACTATGACCACAGAACAAGCCGCTTTAGGTCGTACAGGGTTCCCCGCAATCAAAATTCTAAATTAAAAACAACTTTAAAAATCTGATGTGTTGCACTCACATGACTTTCTCTACTCTTGTACTAATCATTCTTACAAACTCTTATTACTATATTTTCTTCATGTTAATACAGATATCTGATGTGTTACTCTCACATAACTTTCTCTACTCTTGTACTAACCATTCTTACAAACTCTTATTACTATATCTTCTTCATGTTAATACAGATATCTGATGTGTTACACTCACATGACTTTCTCTACTCTTGTACTAACCATTCTTACAAACTCTTATTCCTATATCTTCTTCATGTTAATACAGATATCTGATGTGTTACACTCACATGACTTTCTCTACTCTTGTACTAACCATTCTTACAAACCCTTATTCCTATATCTTCTTCATGTTAATAAAGATATCTGATGTGTTGCACTCACATGACTTTCTCTACTCTTGTACTAACCATTCTTACAAACTCTTATTCCTATATCTTCTTCATGTTAATACAGATATCTGATGTGTTGCACTCACATGACTTTCTCTACTCTTGTACTAATCATTCTTACAAACTCTTATTACTATATCTTCTTCATGTTAATACAGATATCTGATGTGTTACACTCACATGACTTTCTCTACTCTTGTACTAACCATTCTTACAAACCCTTATTCCTACATCTTCTTCATGTTAATACAGATATCTGATGTGTTGCACTCACATGACTTTCTCTACTCTTGTACTAACCATTCTTACAAACTCTTATTCCTACATCTTCTTCATGTTAATACAGATATCTGATGTGTTACACTCACATGACTTTCTCTACTCTTGTACTAACCATTCTTACAAACTCTTATTGCTATATCTTCTTCATGTTAATACAGATATCTGATGTGTTGCACTCACATGACTTTCTCTACTCTTGTACTAATCATTCTTACAAACTCTTATTGCTATATCTTCTTCATGTTAATACAGATATCTGATGTGTTGCACTCACATGACTTTCTCTACTCTTGTACTAACCATTCTTACAAACTCTTATTGCTATATCTTCTTCATGTTAATACAGATATCTGATGTGTTACACTCACATGACTTTCTCTACTCTTGTACTAACCATTCTTACAAACTCTTATTGCTATATCTTCTTCATGTTAATACAGATATCTGATGTGTTGCACTCACATGACTTTCTCTACTCTTGTACTAACCATTCTTACAAACTCTTATTCCTATATCTTCTTCATGTTAATACAGATATCTGATGTGTTGCACTCACATGACTTTCTCTACTCTTGTACTAACCATTCTTACAAACTCTTATTCCTATATCTTCTTCATGTTAGTTGAGATAAACATTTGTACAAATCATCTTATTGCTTATTTCCTTGTAGGTACAAGGGAAATATTAGAATACAGTAAGCTTTGTGCGATAGTCAAATATTTGAGATTCTGTTGTCTTTGCACACTTAACATATAAAAAAATGAACAACGATGATCCATTTCGCGAAAGTTCTGTTTTCCGAAACTCACACACATAACAAGGAATATCTCCGAAATGGTTCACCCTACAAGAAAATTTATTGAGACATAAATTGTGTATTTTACCAAAATCTACATTTTTTGTATAGTATGACTTTGTCTATCTCTAACGGTTTACCAGTTATGCAAAAGTCGTCCAGAGTAAATACTACTACAGGGGTTATAGCCAGAAAATTCAAGATATACATTTCATTTGTCCCAAAAATATCTCAAACATATGACATTTTAATCAAAATCGTTAGAGCCATTTTCAAGAAATTCAAGATTTTCGAAAAATTTTCTATGTAAAGGGTAGTTTAGAGTGGGGCTATTTTCTTCAAAATCTTCGTGTCGCATCCTTGAAAGACATTAAACTTAAATACCAACTTTGCTTTTTAATCGAGTTTTCCTTTTTGAGTTATGCTGTCCACAGACTGACAGACATACAGACACACACACATGCACCTTTCTCTAAAAATGCTTTTTTTGGATTCAGGGGCCCTCAGAACAGTTATATTTAAAAAAACTTTTTAATCCTTGCTGTATCCTGGTAGATAATCGCCAAGGGACAATAAGCTTGCTTCAAAAACCCAAACATCTTAAATTTATAAAGACGCCACCCTTAAATTTCCTACCTGTAGTTAAACCATATTGGAGGTAGCTACATCAGGGTGAACCTCAGTCTGCCAACAGCTTGTGTTCGTGGTCATATCTCCTGCTTATTCTGTTTAAATAGATCTAAATTTGTGTGTACTTATATTTTGTCTATCTCTTACAGTTCAGTCAAGACAGGAATTCGTTATTTGGTTATCATCCCTTACTCTACGTAATCTTGTGGTTACGTGGAGAGTTAGAGAGAGATGTTACCAACATGCTGACAGTAATAATTCATTGCCACAACAACAGATGTCTCTCTGTCCGTCTGTCCTGCTCATTAGCCGCCTCACCCTCGTATTACGTAACTAATGCACGTGTTCGTCCCCTTTAAATTATGTACGAGTGATTCGTAAGCGCAGATCTCTCGACATCCAGGAATATGTCCGTGTGCTAATATCAACGTATAATGTAAGAAATATAAGCTACAATTGTTTAAAGTAATAAATAATTATTGACAAGGGAACTTAGGTGTATAAATAGGGACAGTTAAGAGAATTAGGTGTTCAGGTAAACATAGTTAATAATAAATTAATTATTGTAATCATAACTGAGTTCGCCCAGAAACCAGAGAATTGTCTACGAATAAACACGTATAGAAGTTACAAATGGGATAGAATTCTTAGAATTCAACAAGCCTCAGAATAAATAGTGTCTGTTTGACAGCGAATGAATGAAGGAATGAATGAATGAAAATGTTTTTTGGGCATGTTGTTGAACATGCCCTGGCTGTTCAGGGACACCCCTCTTCAGCCTAGTAATATAATTTTTGATGGTCGTGTGGCGGATTTCAGTGGCGTGTGCGTATATGTTTGTGTGTTGGTGTTGCGGTTTTTATGTGGGTGATGATGGTGTGTTTGGTCATCCCTAACTGCGTGGCTCGTCATCTACCCGCGAAGAAAGAGTTTTTGTGCTAGATTTTTTGTCAAATTTGTGTGTCTGCTGCAACGGCTCGTCGGTGACTTTTATATGTTGGTGCCTGTGTTTTTATGTGTTTGTTTTTAAATTTTGTGTATTTGTGTTTACTGTGTGTTTTGATGTTTTGGAAGTTGACAGCGAATGACAAGCTTAAGATTCTTGTTCTTGTACGAATATCATTCCTGTACCTGACACTTGCGACCTGAAAGAACCAATGGGAAGAACGATCAATGAAATGATTCAGAAAACAAAACGATTGCTCGACCTCTTAAATGTGTCTCACACGGAGCTATCTGCTGGTCACTTCCAGAAACTGAATAGGGAAAATTGTTGGCTAGAGAAAACTTCCCACTTCCCAGCCAGGAATCGAAACCAGAAACCTGAGCCAATGGACTAGTTTTTTTTTTTAATTTTTTTTTCTGGTAAGTAGAGGAAGTATTGTATTCCACCCAAAAATTCAATGTCGAGATTTCACCGGAAATATATGTTTTGAGGCCCCTGAATCCAAAAAAAGCATTTTTAGAAAACGGTCCGTGTGTGTGTGTCTGTCAGACTGTGGACAGCATAACTCAAAAACGAAAAGTCGGTTAAAAACCAAAGTTGGTATTTAAGTTTAATGTCTTTCAAGGATGTGACACGAAGATTTTGAAGAAAATAGCCCCACCCTAAACTACCCTTTACATGAAAAATTTTTCGAAAATTTTGATTTTCTTGAAAATGGCTCTAACGATTTTGATTAAAATGTCTTATGTTTGAGATATTTTTATGACAAATGAAATGTTTATCTTGAATTTTCTGGCTATAGCCCCTGTAGTCGTATTTATTCTGGATGAATTTTGCATAACTGGTAAACCGTTAGAGATACATCAAATTATACTATACAAAAAATGTAGATATTGCTAAAATACACAATTTATGTCTCAATAAATTTTCTTGTAGTGAAATGGATCATCGTTGTTCATTTTTTTTATAATGTAAGTGTGCAAAGACAACAGAATCTCAAACATTTGACTGTCGCTCAAAGTCTACTGTATTCCCATGTACCTACAAGGAAATAAGCAATAAGATAATTTGTACAAATGTTTATCTCAACTAACATGAAGAAGATATAGGAATAAGAGTTTGTAAGAATGGTTAGTACAAGAGTAGAGAAAGTCATGTGAGTGTAACACATCAGATATCTGTATTAACATGAAGAAGATATAGGAATAAAAGTTTGTAAGAATGGTTAGTACAAGAGTAGAGAAAGTCATGTGAATGCAACACATCAGATATCTGTATTAACATGAAGAAGATATAGGAATAAGAGTTTGTAAGAATGGTTAGTACAAGAGTAGAGAAAGTCATGTGAGTGCAACACATCAGATATCTGTATTAACAGGAAGAAGATATAGGAATAAGGGTTTGTAAGAATGGTTAGTACAAGAGTAGAGAAAGTCATGTGAGTGCAACACATCAGATATCTGTATTAACACGAAGAAGATATAGGAATAGGAGTTTGTAAGAATGGTTAGTACAAGAGTAGAGAAAGTCATGTGAGTGTAACACATCAGATATCTGTATTAACATGAAGAAGATATAGGAATAAGAGTTTGTAAGAATGGTTAGTACAAGAGTAGAGAAAGTCATGTGAGTGCAACACATCAGATATCTGTATTAACATGAAGAAGATATAGGAATAAGAGTTTGTAAGAATGGTTAGTACAAGAGTAGAGAAATTCATGTGAGTGTAACACATCAGATATCTGTATTAACATGAAGAAGATATAGCAATAAGAGTTTGTAAGAATGGTTAGTACAAGAGTAGAGAAAGTCATGTGAGTGTAACACATCAAATATCTGTATTAACATGAAGAAGATATAGGGATAAGAGTTTGTAAGAATGGTTAGTACAAGAGTAGAGAAAGTCATGTGAGTGTAACACATCAGATATCTGTATTAACATGAAGAAGATATAGGAATAAGAGTTTGTAAGAATGGTAAGTACAAGAGTAGAGAAAGTCATGTGAGTGCAACACGTCAGATATCTGTATTAACATGAAGAAGATATAGGAATAAGAGTTTGTAAGAATGGTTAGTACAAGAGTAGAGAAAGTCATGTGAGTGTAACACATCAGATATCTGTATTAACATGAAGAAGATATAGGAATAAGAGTTTGTAAGAATGGTTAGTACAAGAGTAGAGAAAGTCATGTGAGTGTAACACATCAGATATCTGTATTAACATGAAGAAGATATAGCAATAAGAGTTTGTAAGAATGGTTAGTACAAGAGTAGAGAAAGTCATGTGAGTGTAACACATCAGATATCTGTATTAACATGAAGAAGATATAGGAATAAGAGTTTGTAAGAATGGTTAGTACAAGAGTAGAGAAAGTCATGTGAGTGTAGCACATCAGAGTTTTAGTACTCTATTTGTCACCTTTAACCTCTAAAGTTGTATCGGTGTCTTTTAACCTGTTGGAACAATAGCTGAACAGCAATGGTGTTCACTCGCTTAGCAGTGGTTCTGAACTTTCTGTTTCTATTACTTGGACAATTCTAGTTAAGAAACGTCCTCACTCTACAGGCCGGGATTCGAACCCGGGACTCCTTGCACAGTGGGCAGGTGCTGTACCGATTGAGTAAAACAGTAAACTATTTATTAGAAATAAAGGTATTTCAGTGAGCAAGCAAGAAGCTTAAAGTAATTTTGTGTTCGAGTGAAGCGTCTGGTAGCGTAATGTAATTTTGAACCTGGTGTGTGTGTGTGTGTGTGCGCAAGTTCTCTTCATTTTGTAAATAAGCCACTTCACATTTAATATCATTAGTTCGCCACAAGAAGATGGTTAAATCTGCAGCAACGCTCGACAAAATATATAACTACTCGACGACAAGTTGGCAATGTTTGGCAACATTTCCACTGAGCTACATTCACATGACTTTCTCTGCTACTTATCTATAGCAAGTAGAGTCCTATGCTTGAACTTTAAATCGACATATCACATGAAATACATGTTTCTTTGTGAGGGTGTCTGAGTCTGCGTCAGAACCATAACTCAACAAGAACCTCCCCCCCCCCCCCTCCCGGCGCCCCCCCCCCCACCCAATCACAAACTATACTGTCAGGATCTCCCTCAGAACTGAATGAACTATCCCAGCTTCTCCGACCAGCGTGTTTAACTCAATTAACGATGCGCATTTTTCAAAATCTGTACGTACGGGCTCCATAGGGAGGGGAGGGGGGGGTGATGATAATCAAAAACTGACACTTACCTATATATATATCCATTAATCAATATTACCTGACAATTCCCATCATTTATAATTACGTACATAGATCCATTCCCTTCGTTCCTTTGTGTTCGGAAAAATAAACTTACGAAAATAATTATGACGAGTTACATTCATATGGCTTTCTTTACGCATTCTTCTACATACTTCGTATTATTTGCGACAAACATCTGTACAGATTATCTCTAACATGATCATAACATAACAAAACCAAATGAAGTGATAATTAAATGTGATAATCTTTTTCGGGAATAAAGACCGTCATTGGTTGAAATCTGAAATTGTTTTGCACATGATTGGTTGATTTCACGTACGTATGAGTGGAATATTTACAATATGAATCCCTCTAGACAGTTCAACATGTTAATACTTTAAACTGATTTACGAGCGACTCTTGCAAATCAGATATTTTATTACACGTATCTGCTTGTTTCTAGCTGGCGATATTCTAACTACACAAATATAATTCCATTAATTAAATGAATATGTATAAGTCTCGAGAGGGAATTCAGACGCAGCTCATATTTAAATTGTATATATGACGTCACGCTCACAGAAATGTATATTTACATTTGCTGCACGTCAGTTTATTAATGAAATGGACTTGTTTCCAATTTGTTTTCGCCCCAATAAAATATTGCCGAGCATAGTGACGTCACACTAACGTGTGCAGCCGCATCCATATGGCTCTGGGTTCGACTCCTGTAGCAATCTTCTTGACCTATGATCTCCGCAGTTCAAGGTTCATGTACTTAGTTATTTCAGGGATGCAACTGTCGGCGGGAGCTCCGGTGTTGCATGGCAGGGTAAAAGTGTGCTCTCTGCAAACCTCACACACACACATGCAGAGGATTTCTAGTTTGTCTACTGGTAAGTAGAGGAAGTATTGTATTCCACCCAAAATTAGATGTCGAGATTTCACCAGAAACATGTTTTGAGGCCCCCTAAATCCAATAAAAAACATTATTAGAAAAACGTCCGTGTGTTTGTCTGTCAGTCTGTGGGCAGCATAACACAAAACCGAAAAGTCAGTTAAGAACCAAACTTGGTATTTAAGTTAAGTGTTTCAAGGATGCTACACCTATATTTTGAAGAAAATTGCTCAACCCCAAACTTCCTTTCACATGGGAGATTTTTCGAAAATTTTCATTTTATTAAAAATGGCTTCAACAATTTTGATTAAAATGACATATGTTTGAGATATTTTGATGACAAATGAAATGTATATTTTGAATTTTCTGGCTATAGCCTAAGTAGTCCTGTTTACTCTGGATGACTTTTGAATAACTTGTAAACCGTAAGTGATAGACAAAATCTTACTGTACAAAAAATGTAGATCTTGCTAAAACACACAATTTATGTCTCAAAACATTTTTTGGTAGAGTGGACCATTTCGGAGATATTCCTTGTCATTTGTATGAGTTTCGGGAAACAAACTTTTGTCAAATGCAACATTGTTGTTCATCTTTTAAGACATTAACCGTGCAAAGCTTTAAAAGATTTGACTATCACTCTATTTTAATATTCCCCTTGTACCTACAAAGAAATAGGCAATAAGATAATGTGTACAAATGTTTATCTCAACTAACATGAAGAAGATATAGGAATAAGAGCTTGTAAGAATGGTTAGTACAAGAGTAGAGAAAGTCATGTGAGTATAACACATCAGATATCTGTATTAACATGAAGAAGATATAGGAATAAGAGTTTGTAAGAATGGTTAGTACAAGAGTAGAGAAAGTCATGTGAGTGTAACACAACAGATATCTGTATTAACATGAAGAAGATATAGGAATAAGAGTTTGTAAGAATGGTTAGTACAAGAGTAGAGAAAGTCATGTGAGTGTAACACATCAGATATCTGTATTAACATGAAGAAGATATAGCAATAGGAGTTTGTAAGAATGGTTAGTACAAGAGTAGAGAAAGTCATGTGAGTGTAACACATCAGATATCTGTATTAACATGAAGAAGATATAGGAATAAGAGTTTGTAAGAATGGTTAGTACAAGAGTAGAGAAAGTCATGTGAGTGTAACACATCAGATATCTGTATTAACATGAAGAAGATATAGGAATAAGAGTTTGTAAGAATGGTTAGTACAAGAGTAGAGAAAGTCATGTGAGTGTAACACATCAGATATCTGTATTAACATGAAGAAGATATAGCAATAAGAGTTTGTAAGAATGGTTAGTACAAGAGTAGAGAAAGTCATGTGAGTGCAACACATCAGATATCTGTATTAACATGAAGAAGATATAGGAATAAGAGTTTGTAAGAATGGTTAGTACAAGAGTAGAGAAAGTCATGTGAGTCCAACACATCAGATATCTGTATTAACATGAAGAAGATATAGGAATAAGAGTTTGTAAGAATGGTTAGTACAAGAGTAGAGAAAGTCATGTGAGTGTAACACATCAGATATCTGTATTAACATGAAGAAGATATAGGAATAAGAGTTTGTAAGAATGGTTAGTACAAGAGTAGAGAAAGTCATGTGAGTGCAACACATCAGATATCTGTATTAACATGAAGAAGATGTAGGAATAAGAGTTTGTAAGAATGGTTAGTACAAGAGTAGAGAAAGTCATGTGAGTGTAACACATCAGATATCTGTATTAACATGAAGAAGATATAGGAATAAGAGTTTGTAAGAATGGTTAGTACAAGAGTAGAGAAAGTCATGTGAGTGTAACACATCAGATATGTGTATTAACATGAAGAAGATATAGGAATAAGAGTTTGTAAGAATGGTTAGTACAAGAGTAGAGAAAGTCATGTGAGTGTAACACATCAGATATCTGTATTAACATGAAGAAGATATAGGAATAAGAGTTTGTAAGAATAGTTAGTACAAGAGTAGAGAAAGTCATGTGAATGTAACACATCAGATATCTGTATTAACATGAAGACGATGTAGTAATAAGAGTTTGTAAGAATGGTTAGTACATGAGTAGAGAAAGTCATGTGAGTGCAACACATCAGATATCTTTATTAACATGAAGAAGATATAGTAATAAGAGTTTGTAAGAATGGTTAGTACATGAGTAGAGAAAGTCATATGAGTATAACTCATCAGATTTTTAAGAGTGCTTTTTGTGGATTTGAGCAATATGGGGACTCAGAAGTTTGTCTAACTACCACGGACGTATAGACAGAGTGCGGCGGGCGAGCGCCCAAGACGCTGAGTGACTGATCGAAGGGTTGGTGGTAATCGCAGTGTAAGTTGAAACAGTAGCGCTCCCTTGAAGAAGCCCCTCCCGGGGGGGGGGGTGGGGGGGGGTGTCTCATGTAACAATACAAGGACGGGCAGGCACGCTGGCTCTTTATTCGCGGACTTGAAAATAATATGAGGGATGCGATAAAACAGGAATCTAATTATTTCTCCCCTTTCTTACATCACCCAGTTTGCTTTGGACACTAATTTAATTAGCAGCGCAACCCTTTCTTTCGTATCTCCGTTTTTAATTATGTTGTGTATATAATGACGCAACAGAGTGCTCCACTCTCGCGCCACTTTCATTGATTTTATGCTGCAGGGGAATCCCCCGGAGATTCTCACTCATTCCTACATAACTGGCATCTGCTGGGTACGTACAGAAGCAGAGGTACGGTTGCCTGGCACTAGGGCCTTGTATTGACACTGCCATCTGTCCGGAGCGAATGGAACTAGATGTGTCCATGGATTCGTGACGAGGCTCTCATATGATTTTCAGGTATAGAGAGACAGAAACATAGTTGCCGAAGGTCGTGTGAACGAATGTTAACTATCACAGGTGGAACAAGAGGAAGAAGAAGAAGAAGAAGAGGAAGAGGAAGAAGAAGAAGAAGAGGAAGAGGAAGAAGAAGAAGAAGAAGAAGAAGAAGAAGAAGAAAAGATACAACTGCCTGCCCGTATCGGACAAATAGAACAAACAGGAAATCACAGTAAAATAAAAAATCTGATATGTTACACTCACATGACTTTCTCTACTCTTGTACTAATCATTCTTACAAACTCTTATTCTTACATTTCTCCACGGTTAACATGTAAAAAATGAATAACGATGTTCCATTTCACAGAAGTATGTTCTCCAAAACTGACACACATAACAAGGAATATCTCGGAAATGGTTCACTCTACAAAAAAATTATTCCGACTTAAACTGTCTATTTTAACAATATATATATTTTTGTATAGTATGATTTGCTCTATCTCTAGCGGTTTACCAGCTATGCAAAAGTAATACAGAGTAAATACAACTACAGCGGTTATAGCCAGAAAATTCAAGATATAAGTTTCATTTGTCATTGAAATATCTCAAACATATGGCATTGTAATAACAATCGTTACAACTATTTTCAATAAAATCAAAATTTTCTAAAAGTTTTCTATGTAAAGGGTAGTTTAGGGTCAATTAATTTTCTTCAAAATCTTCGTGTGGCATCCCAGTAAGGTATTAAATTTAAATACCAACTTTGGTTTTTAACCGACTTTTCGTATGCTTTCCTTATGCGGACCTTTTACTTTTTTTTTTTTTTTTTTTTTTTTTTTTTTTTTTAAATTCATGGAGCCTCAAAACGTATATTTCGGGTGAAATTTCGACATCGAGTGTTTGGGTGGAATACAATTCTTCCTTCTACTTACCAGTAGAGAAAGTAAAAAAATACAAACACGCAAAGATACACTTAAGGTGACCTATTTGTAACCTTTTTTATTCAGGGGAGTTCAAAATATGACGTATTTCTAGTGTAAGTGACTGTATGGAATTGTTAACATAATTTCTTGTTCTGTATTTTTTGCAATTTTAAAATAAATGTTGTTACTAATGGTGATCATAAAGTACCCCCCTCCCCCCGCAGCCTGTAATAAGGGTTGGCCTTGCTAGGGTTAATCGCTGTTAGTTGACAATCTGTTAAGCTGGTCGTCTTACAGAGGGATGTGTTAGAATATTGAATTATCTGGAACTGACCGACCGACCGCCTATATCGTTACTTCCCAGTAGGTATATCGACTATGTATCGGATACCTGCCTGCCTGTCTACCTGTTTGTTTGTCTGTCTGTCTGTCTGTCTGTCTGTCTGTCTGCCTGTCTGTCTGTCTGCCTATCTATCTGTCTGTCTGTCTGTCTGTCTGTCCTTAATAAGCTGGTCATATTATTTATTTTATCAGATACTCCAAATCCAATCTGGGTGGGGTGGCTTACAAAGGGAGGGGGGGTGAGAGGTTATGGATTCTGAAGTTTCTCCTCCTCATGCCTGATTGGAATCTTGCCCGCAGGAGTGAGTTCATTACACTTTCCTCCTCCTCCTCCTTGTGGTCAGCTGACCTGATTACAACCTCTCTGAAACGTGAACGTATTCCAGCAACATAACCTCCCTTAGGCCTTAGGGCACTTAGCGAGCTGAACTGAACTGTGTGTGTGTTCAGCACCAGTAAACTCTCTCATGTGTTGCACTTACGTCACTTAACGAACTGTGCAGTAGAGACTCGATTATCCGAGATAAGCAGGAACGACATTACCTCGGATAATGAAAAACTCGGATAACACTGCTGTATGAAATGAATGAAACAGTTGTCTAAGATCTTATAAAAGGGCATCTACTGTATTATTAGCTGAAAAAATGACGCAGTAGACATAAAAATAGAGCATAAAAAGATTTACGGTACATATATAATGTATATGTTCCACTAGATGTGCTAGATGTGCAGTAGACTTCTGTACTGATGACGTCACCTGGCGGAGTCGGCTAGCGCTTGCTCTGATTGAAATGACTTCACCAGTATTAGTATAGCTCGTTTTAGAACACTAAAATATTTAAATATGAATCACTTACGTTCTGTAGCAGTATATATTTTATAATTAAAATGTAATTAAGAGTTGCTTTTCTCAAAACAGAGCTCTAGATAGATATCATATTCAGCCGTTGTTACAAGGTACTGTCCTGCAGATAAGTCGTGGTTTTCAAGTCTTTATTATTTATAATTTATATTTCATACTTTAACAATTGTTCCCTTACCTTAAATCTGCATCTGTAACTTTAGGCAGTTATTATTGTGATATGGATGACGTCAGCATACACCGCATGACGTCACGGAGAGTGTGTGTCACAGAGAAACCTGCGCGTGTTAAGTGTATTACTCAACAATACGATTATGTGCGTGAACTCGATTAAGTCTGAATTCGGTTCAAAATGTTTTGGGTTAAACTGTGTGCTTTAATAACACACAAATCCTTAACGATTTTGCCGATCTCTTACGGCTTTACTTATGTAAAGCTCATTCAACAGGGCCAGATGACTCAGGTCTGTGGTCCTAATTCAGATGGACGCGGGTTCATTGGCCGAACTTCCTGATACATGGGTTTTTTTCGTAGGTTTCCCGGGTCGCAAGGCGAATGTTGGGAAGTATTTCCATAACCTCAACATTTCCTGTCTATCCATTTTGTAACATCAATAATTCAACTTCATCCTTCATGTCGTTAGGTTTGCTTCACACAAAAGGATCTTTTCCTAAAAACGATTTTTTGGACTCAGGGGCCTTAAAACAAATATTTCCGGCGAAATCTCTACATCTATATACGTTTTAGACCGATAGTTTTAGCTGGATTACGTTGAGTACCCAGACAGACGAACAAGTGACCGACCTCTGGAGAAGTGTTCAATTTGTTTAAGGAGCGACCCACCGACCCGCATAAAGAACGTCACACAGGGTGGGCGAGGGGGGGGGGGGGGGGTGCGGTAACGAGCCCCTAGCGCCGCACCGCGACAATTTATTGTAACTAGAACCTTATATAGTCATGTCCTACCGACATTTAGTTCAATTACAATAATTCACTACGTGGTTAGAGAAACACGGATTTCAGTTACAATATAGCACCAAAAATCTGATGTGTTGCACTCACATGACTTTCTCTACTCTTGTACTAACCATTCTTACAAACTCTTACTCCTATATCTTCTTCATGTTAATGCAGATATCTGATGTGTTACACTCACATGACTTTCTCTACTCTTGTACTAACCATTCTTACAAACTCTTATTCCTATATCTTCTTGATGTTAATACAGATATCTGATGTGTTGCACTCACATGACTTTCTCTACTCTTGTACTAACCATTCTTACAAACTCTTATTCCTATATCTTCTTCATGTTAATACAGATATCTGATGTGTTGCACTCACATGACTTTCTCTACTCTTGTACTAACCATTCTTACAAACTCTTATTCCTATATCTTCTTCATGTTAATACAGATATCTGATGTGTTGCACTCACATGACTTTCTCTACTCTTGTACTAACCATTCTTACAAACTCTTACTCCTATATCTTCTTCATGTTAATGCAGATATCTGATGTGTTACACTCACATGACTTTCTCTACTCTTGTACTAACCATTCTTACAAACTCTTATTCCTATATCTTCTTGATGTTAATACAGATATCTGATGTGTTGCACTCACATGACTTTCTCTACTCTTGTACTAACCATTCTTACAAACTCTTATTCCTATATCTTCTTCATGTTAATACAGATATCTGATGTGTTGCACTCACATGACTTTCTCTACTCTTGTACTAACCATTCTTACAAACTCTTATTCCTATATCTTCTTCATGTTAATACAGATATCTGATGTGTTACACTCACATGACTTTCTCTACTCTTATACTAACCATTCTTACAAACTCTTATTCCTATATCTTCATGTTAATACAGATATCTGATGTGTTACACTCACATGACTTTCTCTACTCTTGTACTAACCATTCTTACAAACTCTTATTCCTATATCTTCTTCATGTTAATACAGATATCTGATGTGTTACACTCACATGACTTTCTCTACTCTTGTACTAACCATTCTTACAAACTCTTATTCCTATATCTTCTTGATGTTAATACAGATATCTGATGTGTTGCACTCACATGACTTTCTCTACTCTTGTACTAACCATTCTTACAAACTCTTATTCCTATATCTTCTTCATGTTAATACAGATATCTGATGTGTTGCACTCACATGACTTTCTCTACTCTTGTACTAACCATTCTTACAAACTCTTATTCCTATATCTTCTTCATGTTAATACAGATATCTGATGTGTTACACTCACATGACTTTCTCTACTCTTGTACTAACCATTCTTACAAACTCTTATTCCTATATCTTCTTCATGTCAATACAGATATCTGATGTGTTGCACTCACATGACTTTCTCTACTCTTGTACTAACCATTCTTACAAACTCTTATTCCTATATCTTCTTCATGTTAATACAGATATCTGATGTGTTGCACTCACATGACTTTCTCTACTCTTGTACTAACCATTCTTACAAACTCTTATTCCTATATCTTCTTCATGTTAATACAGATATCTGATGTGTTACACTCACATGACTTTCTCTACTCTTGTACTAACCATTCTTACAAACTCTTATTCCTATATCTTCTTCATGTCAATACAGATATCTGATGTGTTGCACTCACATGACTTTCTCTACTCTTGTACTAACCATTCTTACAAACTCTTATTCCTATATCCTCTTCATGTTAATACAGATATCTGATGTGTTACACTCACATGACTTTCTCTACTCTTGTACTAACCATTCTTACAAACTCTTATTCCTATATCTTCTTCATGTTAATACAGATATCTGATGTGTTACACTCACGTGACTTTCTCTATTCTTGTACTAACCATTCTTACAAACTCTTATTCCTATATCTTCTTCATGTTAATACAGATATCTGATGTGTTGCACTCACATGACTTTCTCTACTCTTGTACTAACCATTCTTACAAACTCTTATTCCTATATCTTCTTCATGTCAATACAGATATCTGATGTGTTGCACTCACATGACTTTCTCTACTCTTGTACTAACCATTCTTACAAACTCTTATTCCTATATCTTCTTCATGTTAATACAGATATCTGATGTGTTGCACTCACATGACTTTCTCTACTCTTGTACTAACCATTCTTACAAACTCTGATTCCTATATCTTCTTCATGTTAATACAGATATCTGATGTGTTACACTCACATGACTTTCTCTACTCTTGTACTAACCATTCTTACAAACTCTTATTCCTATATCTTCTTCATGTCAATACAGATATCTGATGTGTTGCACTCACATGACATTCTCTACTCTTGTACTAACCATTCTTACAAACTCTTATTCCTATATCTTCTTCATGTTAATACAGATATCTGATGTGTTGCACTCACATGACTTTCTCTACTCTTGTACTAACCATTCTTACAAACTCTTATTCCTATATCTTCTTCATGTTAATACAGATATCTGATGTGTTGCACTCACATGACTTTCTCTACTCTTGTACTACTCGTCTACTACTACCATTCTTACAAACTCTTATTCCTATATCTTCTTCATGTTAATACAGATATCTGATGTGTTACACTCACATGACTTTCTCTACTCTTGTACTAACCATTCTTACAAACTCTTATTCCTATATCTTCTTCATGTTAATACAGATATCTGATGTGTTACACTCACATGACTTTCTCTACTCTTGTACTAACCATTCTTACAAACTCTTATTGCTATATCTTCTTCATGTTAATACAGATATCTGATGTGTTACACTCACATGACTTTCTCTACTCTTGTACTAACCATTCTTACAAACTCTTATTCCTATATCTTCTTCATATTAATACAGATATCTGATGTGTTACACTCACATGACTTTCTCTACTCTTGTACTAACCATTCTTACAAATGCTTATTCCTATATCTTCTTCATGTTAATACAGATATCTGATGTATTACACTCACATGACTTTCTCTACTCTTGTACTAACCATTCTTACAAACCCTTATTCCTATATCTTCTTCATGTTAATACAGATATCTGATGTGTTACACTCACATGACTTTCTCTACTCTTGTACTAACCATTCTTACAAACTCTTATTCCTATATCTTCTTCATGTTAATACAGATATCTGATGTGTTACACTCACATGACTTTCTCTACTCTTGTACTAACCATTCTTACAAACTCTTATTCCTATATCTTCTTCATGTTAATACAGATATCTGATGTGTTGCACTCACATGACTTTCTCTACTCTTGTACTAACCATTCTTACAAACTCTTATTCCTATATCTTCTTCATGTTAATACAGATATCTGATGTGTTACACTCACATGACTTTCTCTACTCTTGTACTAACCATTCTTACAAACTCTTATTCCTATATCTTCTTCATGTTAATACAGATATCTGATGTGTTGCACTCACATGACTTTCTCTACTCTTGTACTAACCATTCTTACAAACTCTTATTCCTATATCTTCTTCATGTTAATACAGATATCTGATGTGTTACACTCACATGACTTTCTCTACTCTTGTACTAACCATTCTTACAAACTCTTATTCCTATATCTTCTACATGTTAATACAGATATCTGATGTGTTACACTCACATGACTTTCTCTACTCTTGTACTAACCATTCTTACAAACTCTTATTCCTATATCTTCTTCATGTTAATACAGATATCTGATGTGTTGCACTCACATGACTTTCTCTACTCTTGTACTAACCATTCTTACAAACTCTTATTCCTATATCTTCTTCATGTTAATACAGATATCTGATGTGTTACACTCACATGACTTTCTCTACTCTTGTACTAACCATTCTTACAAACTCTTATTCCTATATCTTCTTCATGTTAATACAGATATCTGATGTGTTACACTCACATGACTTTCTCTACTCTTGTACTAACCATTCTTACAAACCCTTATTCCTATATCTTCTTCATGTTAATACAGATATCTGATGTGTTACACTCACATGACTTTCTCTACTCTTGTACTAACCATTCTAACAAACTCTTATTCCTATATCTTCTTCATGTTAATACAGATATCTGATGTGTTGCACTCACATGACTTTCTCTACTCTTGTACTAACCATTCTTACAAACTCTTATTCCTATATCTTCTTCATGTTAATACAGATATCTGATGTGTTGCACTCACATGACTTTCTCTACTCTTGTACTAACTATTCTTACAAACTCTTATTCCTGTATCTTCTTCATGTCAATACAGATATCTGATGTGTTGCACTCACATGACTTTCTCTACTCTTGTCATAACCATTCTTACAAACTCTTATTCCTATATCTTCTTCATGTTAATACAGATATCTGATGTGTTGCACTCACATGACTTTCTCTACTCTTGTACTAACCATTCTTACAAACTGCTATTCCTATATCTTCTTCATGTTAATACAGATATCTGATGTGTTACACTCACATGACTTTCTCTACTCTTGTACTAACCATTCTTACAAACTCTTATTCCTATATCTTCTTCATGTCAATACAGATATCTGATGTGTTGCACTCACATGACTTTCTCTACTCTTGTACTAACCATTCTTACAAACTCTTATTCCTATATCTTCTTCATGTTAATACAGATATCTGATGTGTTGCACTCACATGACTTTCTCTACTCTTGTACTAACCATTCTTACAAACTCTTATTCCTATATCTTCTTCATGTTAATACAGATATCTGATGTGTTACACTCACATGACTTTCTCTATTCTTGTACTAACCATTCTTACAAACTCTCATTCCTATATCTTCTTCATGTTAATTCAGATATCTGATGTGTTGCACTCACATTACTTTCTCTACTCTTGTACTAACCATTCTTACAAACTCTTATTCCTATATCTTCTTCATGTCAATACAGATATCTGATGTGTTGCACTCACATGACTTTCTCTACTCTTGTACTAACCATTCTTACAAACTCTTATTCCTATATCTTCTTCATGTTAATACAGATATCTGATGTGTTGCACTCACATGACTTTCTCTACTCTTGTACTAACCATTCTTACAAACTCTTATTCCTATATCTTCTTCATGTTAATACAGATATCTGATGTGTTACACTCACATGACTTTCTCTACTCTTGTACTAACCATTCTTACAAACTCTTATTCCTATATCTTCTTCATGTCAATACAGATATCTGATGTGTTGCACTCACATGACTTTCTCTACTCTTGTACTAACCATTCTTACAAACTCTTATTCCTATATCTTCTTCATGTTAATACAGATATCTGATGTGTTGCACTCACATGACTTTCTCTACTCTTGTACTAACCATTCTTACAAACTCTTATTCCTATATCTTCTTCATGCTAATACAGATATCTGATGTGTTGCACTCACATGACTTTCTCTACTCTTGTACTACTCGTCTACTACTACCATTCTTACAAACTGTTATTCCTATATCTTCTTCATGTTAATACAGATATCTGATGTGTTACACTCACATGACTTTCTCTACTCTTGTACTAACCATTCTTACAAACTCATATTCCTATATCTTCTTCATGTTAATACAGATATCTGATGTGTTACACTCACATGACTTTCTCTACTCTTGTACTAACCATTCTTACAAACTCTTATTCCTATATCTTCTTCATGTTAATACAGATATCTGATGTGTTGCACTCACATGACTTTCTCTACTCTTGTACTAACCATTCTTACAAACTCTTATTCCTATATCTTCTTCATGTTAATACAGATATCTGATGTGTTACACTCACATGACTTTCTCTACTCTTATACTAACCATTCTTACAAACTCTTATTCCTATATCTTCATGTTAATACAGATATCTGATGTGTTACACTCACATGACTTTCTCTACTCTTGTACTAACCATTCTTACAAACTCTTATTCCTATATCTTCTACATGTTAATACAGATATCTGATGTGTTACACTCACATGACTTTCTCTACTCTTGTACTAACCATTCTTACAAACTCTTATTCCTATATCTTCTTCATGTTAATACAGATATCTGATGTGTTGCACTCACATGACTTTCTCTACTCTTGTACTAACCATTCTTACAAACTCTTATTCCTATATCTTCTTCATGTTAATACAGATATCTGATGTGTTACACTCACATGACTTTCTCTACTCTTGTACTAACCATTCTTACAAACTCTTATTCCTATATCTTCTTCATGTTAATACAGATATCTGATGTGTTACACTCACATGACTTTCTCTACTCTTGTACTAACCATTCTTACAAACCCTTATTCCTATATCTTCTTCATGTTAATACAGATATCTGATGTGTTACACTCACATGACTTTCTCTACTCTTGTACTAACCATTCTAACAAACTCTTATTCCTATATCTTCTTCATGTTAATACAGATATCTGATGTGTTGCACTCACATGACTTTCTCTACTCTTGTACTAACCATTCTTACAAACTCTTATTCCTATATCTTCTTCATGTTAATACAGATATCTGATGTGTTGCACTCACATGACTTTCTCTACTCTTGTACTAACTATTCTTACAAACTCTTATTCCTGTATCTTCTTCATGTCAATACAGATATCTGATGTGTTGCACTCACATGACTTTCTCTACTCTTGTCATAACCATTCTTACAAACTCTTATTCCTATATCTTCTTCATGTTAATACAGATATCTGATGTGTTGCACTCACATGACTTTCTCTACTCTTGTACTAACCATTCTTACAAACTGCTATTCCTATATCTTCTTCATGTTAATACAGATATCTGATGTGTTACACTCACATGACTTTCTCTACTCTTGTACTAACCATTCTTACAAACTCTTATTCCTATATCTTCTTCATGTCAATACAGATATCTGATGTGTTGCACTCACATGACTTTCTCTACTCTTGTACTAACCATTCTTACAAACTCTTATTCCTATATCTTCTTCATGTTAATACAGATATCTGATGTGTTGCACTCACATGACTTTCTCTACTCTTGTACTAACCATTCTTACAAACTCTTATTCCTATATCTTCTTCATGTTAATACAGATATCTGATGTGTTACACTCACATGACTTTCTCTATTCTTGTACTAACCATTCTTACAAACTCTCATTCCTATATCTTCTTCATGTTAATTCAGATATCTGATGTGTTGCACTCACATTACTTTCTCTACTCTTGTACTAACCATTCTTACAAACTCTTATTCCTATATCTTCTTCATGTCAATACAGATATCTGATGTGTTGCACTCACATGACTTTCTCTACTCTTGTACTAACCATTCTTACAAACTCTTATTCCTATATCTTCTTCATGTTAATACAGATATCTGATGTGTTGCACTCACATGACTTTCTCTACTCTTGTACTAACCATTCTTACAAACTCTTATTCCTATATCTTCTTCATGTTAATACAGATATCTGATGTGTTACACTCACATGACTTTCTCTACTCTTGTACTAACCATTCTTACAAACTCTTATTCCTATATCTTCTTCATGTCAATACAGATATCTGATGTGTTGCACTCACATGACTTTCTCTACTCTTGTACTAACCATTCTTACAAACTCTTATTCCTATATCTTCTTCATGTTAATACAGATATCTGATGTGTTGCACTCACATGACTTTCTCTACTCTTGTACTAACCATTCTTACAAACTCTTATTCCTATATCTTCTTCATGCTAATACAGATATCTGATGTGTTGCACTCACATGACTTTCTCTACTCTTGTACTACTCGTCTACTACTACCATTCTTACAAACTGTTATTCCTATATCTTCTTCATGTTAATACAGATATCTGATGTGTTACACTCACATGACTTTCTCTACTCTTGTACTAACCATTCTTACAAACTCATATTCCTATATCTTCTTCATGTTAATACAGATATCTGATGTGTTACACTCACATGACTTTCTCTACTCTTGTACTAACCATTCTTACAAACTCTTATTCCTATATCTTCTTCATGTTAATACAGATATCTGATGTGTTGCACTCACATGACTTTCTCTACTCTTGTACTAACCATTCTTACAAACTCTTATTCCTATATCTTCTTCATGTTAATACAGATATCTGATGTGTTACACTCACATGACTTTCTCTACTCTTATACTAACCATTCTTACAAACTCTTATTCCTATATCTTCATGTTAATACAGATATCTGATGTGTTACACTCACATGACTTTCTCTACTCTTGTACTAACCATTCTTACAAACTCTTATTCCTATATCTTCTTCATGTTAATACAGATATCTGATGTGTTACACTCACATGACTTTCTCTACTCTTGTACTAACCATTCTTACAAACTCTTATTCCTATATCTTCTTGATGTTAATACAGATATCTGATGTGTTGCACTCACATGACTTTCTCTACTCTTGTACTAACCATTCTTACAAACTCTTATTCCTATATCTTCTTCATGTTAATACAGATATCTGATGTGTTGCACTCACATGACTTTCTCTACTCTTGTACTAACCATTCTTACAAACTCTTATTCCTATATCTTCTTCATGTTAATACAGATATCTGATGTGTTACACTCACATGACTTTCTCTACTCTTGTACTAACCATTCTTACAAACTCTTATTCCTATATCTTCTTCATGTCAATACAGATATCTGATGTGTTGCACTCACATGACTTTCTCTACTCTTGTACTAACCATTCTTACAAACTCTTATTCCTATATCTTCTTCATGTTAATACAGATATCTGATGTGTTGCACTCACATGACTTTCTCTACTCTTGTACTAACCATTCTTACAAACTCTTATTCCTATATCTTCTTCATGTTAATACAGATATCTGATGTGTTACACTCACATGACTTTCTCTATTCTTGTACTAACCATTATTACAAACTCTTATTCCTATATCTTCTTCATGTCAATACAGATATCTGATGTGTTGCACTCACATGACTTTCTCTACTCTTGTACTAACCATTCTTACAAACTCTTATTCCTATATCTTCTTCATGTTAATACAGATATCTAATGTGTTGCACTCACATGACTTTCTCTACTCTTGTACTAACCATTCTTACAAACTCTTATTCCTATATCTTCTTCATGTTAATACAGATATCTGATGTGTTACACTCACGTGACTTTCTCTATTCTTGTACTAACCATTCTTACAAACTCTTATTCCTATATCTTCTTCATGTTAATACAGATATCTGATGTGTTGCACTCACATGACTTTCTCTACTCTTGTACTAACCATTCTTACAAACTCTTATTCCTATATCTTCTTCATGTCAATACAGATATCTGATGTGTTGCACTCACATGACTTTCTCTACTCTTGTACTAACCATTCTTACAAACTCTTATTCCTATATCTTCTTCATGTTAATACAGATATCTGATGTGTTGCACTCACATGACTTTCTCTACTCTTGTACTAACCATTCTTACAAACTCTGATTCCTATATCTTCTTCATGTTAATACAGATATCTGATGTGTTACACTCACATGACTTTCTCTACTCTTGTACTAACCATTCTTACAAACTCTTATTCCTATATCATCTTCATGTCAATACAGATATCTGATGTGTTGCACTCACATGACATTCTCTACTCTTGTACTAACCATTCTTACAAACTCTTATTCCTATATCTTCTTCATGTTAATACAGATATCTGATGTGTTGCACTCACATGACTTTCTCTACTCTTGTACTACTCGTCTACTACTACCATTCTTACAAACTCTTATTCCTATATCTTCTTCATGTTAATACAGATATCTGATGTGTTACACTCACATGACTTTCTCTACTCTTGTACTAACCATTCTTACAAACTCTTATTCCTATATCTTCTTCATGTTAATACAGATATCTGATGTGTTACACTCACATGACTTTCTCTACTCTTGTACTAACCATTCTTACAAACTCTTATTGCTATATCTTCTTCATGTTAATACAGATATCTGATGTGTTACACTCACATGACTTTCTCTACTCTTGTACTAACCATTCTTACAAACTCTTATTCCTATATCTTCTTCATATTAATACAGATATCTGATGTGTTACACTCACATGACTTTCTCTACTCTTGTACTAACCATTCTTACAAATGCTTATTCCTATATCTTCTTCATGTTAATACAGATATCTGATGTATTACACTCACATGACTTTCTCTACTCTTGTACTAACCATTCTTACAAACCCTTATTCCTATATCTTCTTCATGTTAATACAGATATCTGATGTGTTACACTCACATGACTTTCTCTACTCTTGTACTAACCATTCTTACAAACTCTTATTCCTATATCTTCTTCATGTTAATACAGATATCTGATGTGTTACACTCACATGACTTTCTCTACTCTTGTACTAACCATTCTTACAAACTCTTATTCCTATATCTTCTTCATGTTAATACAGATATCTGATGTGTTGCACTCACATGACTTTCTCTACTCTTGTACTAACCATTCTTACAAACTCTTATTCCTATATCTTCTTCATGTTAATACAGATATCTGATGTGTTACACTCACATGACTTTCTCTACTCTTGTACTAACCATTCTTACAAACTCTTATTCCTATATCTTCTTCATGTTAATACAGATATCTGATGTGTTGCACTCACATGACTTTCTCTACTCTTGTACTAACCATTCTTACAAACTCTTATTCCTATATCTTCTTCATGTTAATACAGATATCTGATGTGTTACACTCACATGACTTTCTCTACTCTTGTACTAACCATTCTTACAAACTCTTATTCCTATATCTTCTACATGTTAATACAGATATCTGATGTGTTACACTCACATGACTTTCTCTACTCTTGTACTAACCATTCTTACAAACTCTTATTCCTATATCTTCTTCATGTTAATACAGATATCTGATGTGTTGCACTCACATGACTTTCTCTACTCTTGTACTAACCATTCTTACAAACTCTTATTCCTATATCTTCTTCATGTTAATACAGATATCTGATGTGTTACACTCACATGACTTTCTCTACTCTTGTACTAACCATTCTTACAAACTCTTATTCCTATATCTTCTTCATGTTAATACAGATATCTGATGTGTTACACTCACATGACTTTCTCTACTCTTGTACTAACCATTCTTACAAACCCTTATTCCTATATCTTCTTCATGTTAATACAGATATCTGATGTGTTACACTCACATGACTTTCTCTACTCTTGTACTAACCATTCTAACAAACTCTTATTCCTATATCTTCTTCATGTTAATACAGATATCTGATGTGTTGCACTCACATGACTTTCTCTACTCTTGTACTAACCATTCTTACAAACTCTTATTCCTATATCTTCTTCATGTTAATACAGATATCTGATGTGTTGCACTCACATGACTTTCTCTACTCTTGTACTAACTATTCTTACAAACTCTTATTCCTGTATCTTCTTCATGTCAATACAGATATCTGATGTGTTGCACTCACATGACTTTCTCTACTCTTGTCATAACCATTCTTACAAACTCTTATTCCTATATCTTCTTCATGTTAATACAGATATCTGATGTGTTGCACTCACATGACTTTCTCTACTCTTGTACTAACCATTCTTACAAACTGCTATTCCTATATCTTCTTCATGTTAATACAGATATCTGATGTGTTACACTCACATGACTTTCTCTACTCTTGTACTAACCATTCTTACAAACTCTTATTCCTATATCTTCTTCATGTCAATACAGATATCTGATGTGTTGCACTCACATGACTTTCTCTACTCTTGTACTAACCATTCTTACAAACTCTTATTCCTATATCTTCTTCATGTTAATACAGATATCTGATGTGTTGCACTCACATGACTTTCTCTACTCTTGTACTAACCATTCTTACAAACTCTTATTCCTATATCTTCTTCATGTTAATACAGATATCTGATGTGTTACACTCACATGACTTTCTCTATTCTTGTACTAACCATTCTTACAAACTCTCATTCCTATATCTTCTTCATGTTAATTCAGATATCTGATGTGTTGCACTCACATTACTTTCTCTACTCTTGTACTAACCATTCTTACAAACTCTTATTCCTATATCTTCTTCATGTCAATACAGATATCTGATGTGTTGCACTCACATGACTTTCTCTACTCTTGTACTAACCATTCTTACAAACTCTTATTCCTATATCTTCTTCATGTTAATACAGATATCTGATGTGTTGCACTCACATGACTTTCTCTACTCTTGTACTAACCATTCTTACAAACTCTTATTCCTATATCTTCTTCATGTTAATACAGATATCTGATGTGTTACACTCACATGACTTTCTCTACTCTTGTACTAACCATTCTTACAAACTCTTATTCCTATATCTTCTTCATGTCAATACAGATATCTGATGTGTTGCACTCACATGACTTTCTCTACTCTTGTACTAACCATTCTTACAAACTCTTATTCCTATATCTTCTTCATGTTAATACAGATATCTGATGTGTTGCACTCACATGACTTTCTCTACTCTTGTACTAACCATTCTTACAAACTTTTATTCCTATATCTTCTTCATGCTAATACAGATATCTGATGTGTTGCACTCACATGACTTTCTCTACTCTTGTACTACTCGTCTACTACTACCATTCTTACAAACTGTTATTCCTATATCTTCTTCATGTTAATACAGATATCTGATGTGTTACACTCACATGACTTTCTCTACTCTTGTACTAACCATTCTTACAAACTCATATTCCTATATCTTCTTCATGTTAATACAGATATCTGATGTGTTACACTCACATGACTTTCTCTACTCTTGTACTAACCATTCTTACAAACTCTTATTCCTATATCTTCTTCATGTTAATACAGATATCTGATGTGTTGCACTCACATGACTTTCTCTACTCTTGTACTAACCATTCTTACAAACTCTTATTCCTATATCTTCTTCATGTTAATACAGATATCTGATGTGTTACACTCACATGACTTTCTCTACTCTTATACTAACCATTCTTACAAACTCTTATTCCTATATCTTCATGTTAATACAGATATCTGATGTGTTACACTCACATGACTTTCTCTACTCTTGTACTAACCATTCTTACAAACTCTTATTCCTATATCTTCTTCATGTTAATACAGATATCTGATGTGTTACACTCACATGACTTTCTCTACTCTTGTACTAACCATTCTTACAAACTCTTATTCCTATATCTTCTTGATGTTAATACAGATATCTGATGTGTTGCACTCACATGACTTTCTCTACTCTTGTACTAACCATTCTTACAAACTCTTATTCCTATATCTTCTTCATGTTAATACAGATATCTGATGTGTTGCACTCACATGACTTTCTCTACTCTTGTACTAACCATTCTTACAAACTCTTATTCCTATATCTTCTTCATGTTAATACAGATATCTGATGTGTTACACTCACATGACTTTCTCTACTCTTGTACTAACCATTCTTACAAACTCTTATTCCTATATCTTCTTCATGTCAATACAGATATCTGATGTGTTGCACTCACATGACTTTCTCTACTCTTGTACTAACCATTCTTACAAACTCTTATTCCTATATCTTCTTCATGTTAATACAGATATCTGATGTGTTGCACTCACATGACTTTCTCTACTCTTGTACTAACCATTCTTACAAACTCTTATTCCTATATCTTCTTCATGTTAATACAGATATCTGATGTGTTACACTCACATGACTTTCTCTATTCTTGTACTAACCATTATTACAAACTCTTATTCCTATATCTTCTTCATGTCAATACAGATATCTGATGTGTTGCACTCACATGACTTTCTCTACTCTTGTACTAACCATTCTTACAAACTCTTATTCCTATATCTTCTTCATGTTAATACAGATATCTAATGTGTTGCACTCACATGACTTTCTCTACTCTTGTACTAACCATTCTTACAAACTCTTATTCCTATATCTTCTTCATGTTAATACAGATATCTGATGTGTTACACTCACGTGACTTTCTCTATTCTTGTACTAACCATTCTTACAAACTCTTATTCCTATATCTTCTTCATGTTAATACAGATATCTGATGTGTTGCACTCACATGACTTTCTCTACTCTTGTACTAACCATTCTTACAAACTCTTATTCCTATATCTTCTTCATGTCAATACAGATATCTGATGTGTTGCACTCACATGACTTTCTCTACTCTTGTACTAACCATTCTTACAAACTCTTATTCCTATATCTTCTTCATGTTAATACAGATATCTGATGTGTTGCACTCACATGACTTTCTCTACTCTTGTACTAACCATTCTTACAAACTCTGATTCCTATATCTTCTTCATGTTAATACAGATATCTGATGTGTTACACTCACATGACTTTCTCTACTCTTGTACTAACCATTCTTACAAACTCTTATTCCTATATCATCTTCATGTCAATACAGATATCTGATGTGTTGCACTCACATGACATTCTCTACTCTTGTACTAACCATTCTTACAAACTCTTATTCCTATATCTTCTTCATGTTAATACAGATATCTGATGTGTTGCACTCACATGACTTTCTCTACTCTTGTACTAACCATTCTTACAAACTCTTATTCCTATATCTTCTTCATGTTAATACAGATATCTGATGTGTTGCACTCACATGACTTTCTCTACTCTTGTACTAACCATTCTTACAAACTCTTATTCCTATATCTTCTTCATGTTAATACAGATATCTGATGTGTTACACTCACATGACTTTCTCTACTCTTGTACTAACCATTCTTACAAACTCTTATTGCTATATCTTCTTCATGTTAATACAGATATCTGATGTGTTACACTCACATGACTTTCTCTACTCTTGTACTAACCATTCTTACAAACTCTTATTCCTATATCTTCTTCATGTTAATACAGATATCTGATGTGTTACACTCACATGACTTTCTCTACTCTTGTACTAACCATTCTTACAAACTCTTATTCCTATATCTTCTACATGTTAATACAGATATCTGATGTGTTACACTCACATGACTTTCTCTACTCTTGTACTAACCATTCTTACAAACTCTTATTCCTATATCTTCTTCATGTTAATACAGATATCTGGTGTGTTACACTCACATGACTTTCTCTACTCTTGTACTAACCATTCTTACAAACCCTTATTCCTATATCTTCTTCATGTTAATACAGATATCTGATGTGTTACACTCACATGACTTTCTCTACTCTTGTACTAACCATTCTAACAAACTCTTATTCCTATATCTTCTTCATGTTAATACAGATATCTGATGTGTTGCACTCACATGACTTTCTCTACTCTTGTACTAACCATTCTTACAAACTCTTATTCCTATATCTTCTTCATGTTAATACAGATATCTGATGTGTTGCACTCACATGACTTTCTCTACTCTTGTACTAACTATTCTTACAAACTCTTATTCCTGTATCTTCTTCATGTCAATACAGATATCTGATGTGTTGCACTCACATGACTTTCTCTACTCTTGTCATAACCATTCTTACAAACTCTTATTCCTATATCTTCTTCATGTTAATACAGATATCTGATGTGTTGCACTCACATGACTTTCTCTACTCTTGTACTAACCATTCTTACAAACTGCTATTCCTATATCTTCTTCATGTTAATACAGATATCTGATGTGTTACACTCACATGACTTTCTCTACTCTTGTACTAACCATTCTTACAAACTCTTATTCCTATATCTTCTTCATGTCAATACAGATATCTGATGTGTTGCACTCACATGACTTTCTCTACTCTTGTACTAACCATTCTTACAAACTCTTATTCCTATATCTTCTTCATGTTAATACAGATATCTGATGTGTTGCACTCACATGACTTTCTCTACTCTTGTACTAACCATTCTTACAAACTCTTATTCCTATATCTTCTTCATGTTAATACAGATATCTGATGTGTTACACTCACATGACTTTCTCTATTCTTGTACTAACCATTCTTACAAACTCTTATTCCTATATCTTCTTCATGTTAATTCAGATATCTGATGTGTTGCACTCACATGACTTTCTCTACTCTTGTACTAACCATTCTTACAAACTCTTATTCCTATATCTTCTTCATGTCAATACAGATATCTGATGTGTTGCACTCACATGACTTTCTCTACTCTTGTACTAACCATTCTTACAAACTCTTATTCCTATATCTTCTTCATGTTAATACAGATATCTGATGTGTTGCACTCACATGACTTTCTCTACTCTTGTACTAACCATTCTTACAAACTCTTATTCCTATATCTTCTTCATGTTAATACAGATATCTGATGTGTTACACTCACATGACTTTCTCTACTCTTGTACTAACCATTCTTACAAACTCTTATTCCTATATCTTCTTCATGTCAATACAGATATCTGATGTGTTGCACTCACATGACTTTCTCTACTCTTGTACGAACCATTCTTACAAACTCTTATTCCTATATCTTCTTCATGTTAATACAGATATCTGATGTGTTGCACTCACATGACTTTCTCTACTCTTGTACTAACCATTCTTACAAACTCTTATTCCTATATCTTCTTCATGTTAATACAGATATCTGATGTGTTGCACTCACATGACTTTCTCTACCCTTGTACTACTCGTCTACTACTACCATTCTTACAAACTCTTATTCCTATATCTTCTTCATGTTAATACAGATATCTGATGTGTTACACTCACATGACTTTCTCTACTCTTGTACTAACCATTCTTACAAACTCATATTCCTATATCTTCTTCATGTTAATACAGATATCTGATGTGTTACACTCACATGACTTTCTCTACTCTTGTACTAACCATTCTTACAAACTCTTATTCCTATATCTTCTTCATGTTAATACAGATATCTGATGTGTTACACTCACATGACTTTCTCTACTCTTGTACTAACCATTCTTACAAACTCTTATTCCTATATCTTCTTCATGTTAATACAGATATCTGATGTGTTACACTCACATGACTTTCTCTACTCTTGTACTAACCATTCTTACAAACCCTTATTCGTATATCTTCTTCATGTTAATACTGATATCTGATGTGTTGCACTCACATGACTTTCTCTACTCTTGTACTAACCATTCTTACAAACTCTTATTCCTATATCTTCTTCATGTTAATACAGATATCTGATGTGTTACACTCACATGACTTTCTCTACTCTTGTACTAACCATTCTTACAAACTCTTATTCCTATATCTTCTTCATGTTAATACAGATATCTGATGTGTTACACTCACATGACTTTCTCTACTCTTGTACTAACCATTCTTACAAACTCTTATTCCTATATCTTCTTCATGTTAATACAGATATCTGATGTGTTACACTCACATGACTTTCTCTACTCTTGTACTAACCATTCTTACAAACTCTTATTCCTATATCTTCTTCATGTTAATACAGATATCTGATGTGTTGCACTCACATGACTTTCTCTACTCTTGTACTACTCGTCTACTACTACCATTCTTGCAAACCCTTATTCCTATATCTTCTTCATGTTAATACAGATATCTGATGTGTTGCACTCACATGACTTTCTCTACTCTTGTACTAACCATTCTTACAAACTCTTATTCCTATATCTTCTTCATGTTAATACAGATATCTGATGTGTTACGCTCACATGACTTTCTCTACTCTTGTACTAACCATTCTTACAAACTCTTATTCCTATATCTTCTTCATGTTAATACAGATATCTGATGTGTTACACTCACATGACTTTCTCTACTCTTGTACTAACCATTCTTACAAACTCTTATTCCTATATCTTCTTCATGTTAATACAGATATCTGATGTGTTACACTCACATGACTTTCTCTACTCTTGTACTAACCATTCTTACAAACTCTTATTCCTATATCTTCTTCATGTTAATACAGATATCTGATGTGTTGCACTCACATGACTTTCTCTACTCTTGTACTACTCGTCTACTACTACCATTCTTACAAACCCTTATTCCTATATCTTCTTCATGTTAATACAGATATCTGATGTGTTGCACTCACATGACTTTCTCTACTCTTGTACTAACCATTCTTACAAACTCTTATTCCTATATCTTCTTCATGTTAATACAGATATCTGATGTGTTGCACTCACATGACTTTCTCTACTCTTGTACTAACCATTCTTACAAACTCTTATTCCTATATCTTCTTCATGTTAATTCAGATATCTGATGTGTTGCACTCACATTACTTTCTCTACTCTTGTACTAACCATTCTTACAAACTCTTATTCCTATATCTTCTTCATGTCAATACAGATATCTGATGTGTTGCACTCACATGACTTTCTCTACTCTTGTACTAACCATTCTTACAAACTCTTATTCCTATATCTTCTTCATGTTAATACAGATATCTGATGTGTTGCACTCACATGACTTTCTCTACTCTTGTACTAACCATTCTTACAAACTCTTATTCCTATATCTTCTTCATGTTAATACAGATATCTGATGTGTTACACTCACATGACTTTCTCTATTCTTGTACTAACCATTCTTACAAACTCTCATTCCTATATCTTCTTCATGTTAATTCAGATATCTGATGTGTTGCACTCACATTACTTTCTCTACTCTTGTACTAACCATTCTTACAAACTCTTATTCCTATATCTTCTTCATGTCAATACAGATATCTGATGTGTTGCACTCACATGACTTTCTCTACTCTTGTACTAACCATTCTTACAAACTCTTATTCCTATATCTTCTTCATGTTAATACAGATATCTGATGTGTTGCACTCACATGACTTTCTCTACTCTTGTACTAACCATTCTTACAAACTCTTATTCCTATATCTTCTTCATGTTAATACAGATATCTGATGTGTTACACTCACATGACTTTCTCTACTCTTGTACTAACCATTCTTACAAACTCTTATTCCTATATCTTCTTCATGTCAATACAGATATCTGATGTGTTGCACTCACATGACTTTCTCTACTCTTGTACTAACCATTCTTACAAACTCTTATTCCTATATCTTCTTCATGTTAATACAGATATCTGATGTGTTGCACTCACATGACTTTCTCTACTCTTGTACTAACCATTCTTACAAACTTTTATTCCTATATCTTCTTCATGCTAATACAGATATCTGATGTGTTGCACTCACATGACTTTCTCTACTCTTGTACTACTCGTCTACTACTACCATTCTTACAAACTGTTATTCCTATATCTTCTTCATGTTAATACAGATATCTGATGTGTTACACTCACATGACTTTCTCTACTCTTGTACTAACCATTCTTACAAACTCATATTCCTATATCTTCTTCATGTTAATACAGATATCTGATGTGTTACACTCACATGACTTTCTCTACTCTTGTACTAACCATTCTTACAAACTCTTATTCCTATATCTTCTTCATGTTAATACAGATATCTGATGTGTTGCACTCACATGACTTTCTCTACTCTTGTACTAACCATTCTTACAAACTCTTATTCCTATATCTTCTTCATGTTAATACAGATATCTGATGTGTTACACTCACATGACTTTCTCTACTCTTATACTAACCATTCTTACAAACTCTTATTCCTATATCTTCATGTTAATACAGATATCTGATGTGTTACACTCACATGACTTTCTCTACTCTTGTACTAACCATTCTTACAAACTCTTATTCCTATATCTTCTTCATGTTAATACAGATATCTGATGTGTTACACTCACATGACTTTCTCTACTCTTGTACTAACCATTCTTACAAACTCTTATTCCTATATCTTCTTGATGTTAATACAGATATCTGATGTGTTGCACTCACATGACTTTCTCTACTCTTGTACTAACCATTCTTACAAACTCTTATTCCTATATCTTCTTCATGTTAATACAGATATCTGATGTGTTGCACTCACATGACTTTCTCTACTCTTGTACTAACCATTCTTACAAACTCTTATTCCTATATCTTCTTCATGTTAATACAGATATCTGATGTGTTACACTCACATGACTTTCTCTACTCTTGTACTAACCATTCTTACAAACTCTTATTCCTATATCTTCTTCATGTCAATACAGATATCTGATGTGTTGCACTCACATGACTTTCTCTACTCTTGTACTAACCATTCTTACAAACTCTTATTCCTATATCTTCTTCATGTTAATACAGATATCTGATGTGTTGCACTCACATGACTTTCTCTACTCTTGTACTAACCATTCTTACAAACTCTTATTCCTATATCTTCTTCATGTTAATACAGATATCTGATGTGTTACACTCACATGACTTTCTCTATTCTTGTACTAACCATTATTACAAACTCTTATTCCTATATCTTCTTCATGTCAATACAGATATCTGATGTGTTGCACTCACATGACTTTCTCTACTCTTGTACTAACCATTCTTACAAACTCTTATTCCTATATCTTCTTCATGTTAATACAGATATCTAATGTGTTGCACTCACATGACTTTCTCTACTCTTGTACTAACCATTCTTACAAACTCTTATTCCTATATCTTCTTCATGTTAATACAGATATCTGATGTGTTACACTCACGTGACTTTCTCTATTCTTGTACTAACCATTCTTACAAACTCTTATTCCTATATCTTCTTCATGTTAATACAGATATCTGATGTGTTGCACTCACATGACTTTCTCTACTCTTGTACTAACCATTCTTACAAACTCTTATTCCTATATCTTCTTCATGTCAATACAGATATCTGATGTGTTGCACTCACATGACTTTCTCTACTCTTGTACTAACCATTCTTACAAACTCTTATTCCTATATCTTCTTCATGTTAATACAGATATCTGATGTGTTGCACTCACATGACTTTCTCTACTCTTGTACTAACCATTCTTACAAACTCTGATTCCTATATCTTCTTCATGTTAATACAGATATCTGATGTGTTACACTCACATGACTTTCTCTACTCTTGTACTAACCATTCTTACAAACTCTTATTCCTATATCATCTTCATGTCAATACAGATATCTGATGTGTTGCACTCACATGACATTCTCTACTCTTGTACTAACCATTCTTACAAACTCTTATTCCTATATCTTCTTCATGTTAATACAGATATCTGATGTGTTGCACTCACATGACTTTCTCTACTCTTGTACTAACCATTCTTACAAACTCTTATTCCTATATCTTCTTCATGTTAATACAGATATCTGATGTGTTGCACTCACATGACTTTCTCTACTCTTGTACTAACCATTCTTACAAACTCTTATTCCTATATCTTCTTCATGTTAATACAGATATCTGATGTGTTACACTCACATGACTTTCTCTACTCTTGTACTAACCATTCTTACAAACTCTTATTGCTATATCTTCTTCATGTTAATACAGATATCTGATGTGTTACACTCACATGACTTTCTCTACTCTTGTACTAACCATTCTTACAAACTCTTATTCCTATATCTTCTTCATGTTAATACAGATATCTGATGTGTTACACTCACATGACTTTCTCTACTCTTGTACTAACCATTCTTACAAACTCTTATTCCTATATCTTCTACATGTTAATACAGATATCTGATGTGTTACACTCACATGACTTTCTCTACTCTTGTACTAACCATTCTTACAAACTCTTATTCCTATATCTTCTTCATGTTAATACAGATATCTGGTGTGTTACACTCACATGACTTTCTCTACTCTTGTACTAACCATTCTTACAAACCCTTATTCCTATATCTTCTTCATGTTAATACAGATATCTGATGTGTTACACTCACATGACTTTCTCTACTCTTGTACTAACCATTCTAACAAACTCTTATTCCTATATCTTCTTCATGTTAATACAGATATCTGATGTGTTGCACTCACATGACTTTCTCTACTCTTGTACTAACCATTCTTACAAACTCTTATTCCTATATCTTCTTCATGTTAATACAGATATCTGATGTGTTGCACTCACATGACTTTCTCTACTCTTGTACTAACTATTCTTACAAACTCTTATTCCTGTATCTTCTTCATGTCAATACAGATATCTGATGTGTTGCACTCACATGACTTTCTCTACTCTTGTCATAACCATTCTTACAAACTCTTATTCCTATATCTTCTTCATGTTAATACAGATATCTGATGTGTTGCACTCACATGACTTTCTCTACTCTTGTACTAACCATTCTTACAAACTGCTATTCCTATATCTTCTTCATGTTAATACAGATATCTGATGTGTTACACTCACATGACTTTCTCTACTCTTGTACTAACCATTCTTACAAACTCTTATTCCTATATCTTCTTCATGTCAATACAGATATCTGATGTGTTGCACTCACATGACTTTCTCTACTCTTGTACTAACCATTCTTACAAACTCTTATTCCTATATCTTCTTCATGTTAATACAGATATCTGATGTGTTGCACTCACATGACTTTCTCTACTCTTGTACTAACCATTCTTACAAACTCTTATTCCTATATCTTCTTCATGTTAATACAGATATCTGATGTGTTACACTCACATGACTTTCTCTATTCTTGTACTAACCATTCTTACAAACTCTTATTCCTATATCTTCTTCATGTTAATTCAGATATCTGATGTGTTGCACTCACATGACTTTCTCTACTCTTGTACTAACCATTCTTACAAACTCTTATTCCTATATCTTCTTCATGTCAATACAGATATCTGATGTGTTGCACTCACATGACTTTCTCTACTCTTGTACTAACCATTCTTACAAACTCTTATTCCTATATCTTCTTCATGTTAATACAGATATCTGATGTGTTGCACTCACATGACTTTCTCTACTCTTGTACTAACCATTCTTACAAACTCTTATTCCTATATCTTCTTCATGTTAATACAGATATCTGATGTGTTACACTCACATGACTTTCTCTACTCTTGTACTAACCATTCTTACAAACTCTTATTCCTATATCTTCTTCATGTCAATACAGATATCTGATGTGTTGCACTCACATGACTTTCTCTACTCTTGTACGAACCATTCTTACAAACTCTTATTCCTATATCTTCTTCATGTTAATACAGATATCTGATGTGTTGCACTCACATGACTTTCTCTACTCTTGTACTAACCATTCTTACAAACTCTTATTCCTATATCTTCTTCATGTTAATACAGATATCTGATGTGTTGCACTCACATGACTTTCTCTACCCTTGTACTACTCGTCTACTACTACCATTCTTACAAACTCTTATTCCTATATCTTCTTCATGTTAATACAGATATCTGATGTGTTACACTCACATGACTTTCTCTACTCTTGTACTAACCATTCTTACAAACTCATATTCCTATATCTTCTTCATGTTAATACAGATATCTGATGTGTTACACTCACATGACTTTCTCTACTCTTGTACTAACCATTCTTACAAACTCTTATTCCTATATCTTCTTCATGTTAATACAGATATCTGATGTGTTACACTCACATGACTTTCTCTACTCTTGTACTAACCATTCTTACAAACTCTTATTCCTATATCTTCTTCATGTTAATACAGATATCTGATGTGTTACACTCACATGACTTTCTCTACTCTTGTACTAACCATTCTTACAAACCCTTATTCGTATATCTTCTTCATGTTAATACTGATATCTGATGTGTTGCACTCACATGACTTTCTCTACTCTTGTACTAACCATTCTTACAAACTCTTATTCCTATATCTTCTTCATGTTAATACAGATATCTGATGTGTTACACTCACATGACTTTCTCTACTCTTGTACTAACCATTCTTACAAACTCTTATTCCTATATCTTCTTCATGTTAATACAGATATCTGATGTGTTACACTCACATGACTTTCTCTACTCTTGTACTAACCATTCTTACAAACTCTTATTCCTATATCTTCTTCATGTTAATACAGATATCTGATGTGTTACACTCACATGACTTTCTCTACTCTTGTACTAACCATTCTTACAAACTCTTATTCCTATATCTTCTTCATGTTAATACAGATATCTGATGTGTTGCACTCACATGACTTTCTCTACTCTTGTACTACTCGTCTACTACTACCATTCTTGCAAACCCTTATTCCTATATCTTCTTCATGTTAATACAGATATCTGATGTGTTGCACTCACATGACTTTCTCTACTCTTGTACTAACCATTCTTACAAACTCTTATTCCTATATCTTCTTCATGTTAATACAGATATCTGATGTGTTACGCTCACATGACTTTCTCTACTCTTGTACTAACCATTCTTACAAACTCTTATTCCTATATCTTCTTCATGTTAATACAGATATCTGATGTGTTACACTCACATGACTTTCTCTACTCTTGTACTAACCATTCTTACAAACTCTTATTCCTATATCTTCTTCATGTTAATACAGATATCTGATGTGTTACACTCACATGACTTTCTCTACTCTTGTACTAACCATTCTTACAAACTCTTATTCCTATATCTTCTTCATGTTAATACAGATATCTGATGTGTTGCACTCACATGACTTTCTCTACTCTTGTACTACTCGTCTACTACTACCATTCTTACAAACCCTTATTCCTATATCTTCTTCATGTTAATACAGATATCTGATGTGTTGCACTCACATGACTTTCTCTACTCTTGTACTAACCATTCTTACAAACTCTTATTCCTATATCTTCTTCATGTTAATACAGATATCTGATGTGTTGCACTCACATGACTTTCTCTACTCTTGTACTAACCATTCTTACAAACTCTTATTCCTATATCTTCTTCATGTTAATACAGATATCTGATGTGTTACACTCACATGACTTTCTCTTCTCTTGTACTAACCATTCTTACAAACTCTTATTCCTATAGCTTCTTCATGTTAATACAGATATCTGATGAGCTGCACTCACATGACTTTCTCTACTCTTGTACTAACCATTCTTACAAACTCTTATTCCTATATCTTCTTCATGTTAATACAGATATCTGATGAGCTGCACTCACATGACTTTCTCTACTCTTGTACTAACCATTCTTACAAACTCTTATTCCTATATCTTCTTCATGTTAATACAGATATCTGATGTGTTGCACTCACATGACTTTCTCTACTCTTGTACTAACCATTCTTACAAACTCTTATTCCTATATCTTCTTCATGTTAATACAGATATCTGATGTGTTACACTCAGATGAGTTTCTCTACTCTTGTACTAACCATTCTTACAAACCCTTATTCCTATATCTTCATGTTAATACAGATATCTGATGTGTTACACTCACATGACTTTCTCTACTCTTGTACTAACCATTCTTACAAACTCTTATTCCTATATCTTCTTCATGTTAATACAGATATCTGATGTGTTACACTCACATGACTTTCTCTACTCTTGTGCTAACCATTCTTACAAACTCTTATTCCTATATCTTCTTCATGTTAATACAGATATCTGATGTGTTACACTCACATGACTTTCTGTACTCTTGTACTAACCATTCTTACAAACTCTTATTCCAATATCTTCTTCATGTTAATACAGATATCTGATGTGTCACACTCACATGACTTTCTCTACTCTTGTACTAACCATTCTTACGAACCCTTATTCCTATATCTTCCTCATGTTAATACAGATATCTGATGTGTTACACTCACATGAGTTTCTCTACTCTTGTACTAACCACTCTTACAAACTCTTATTCCTATATCTTCTTCATGTTAATACAGATATCTGATGTGTTACACTCACATGACTTTCTCTACTCTTGTACTAACCATTCTTACAAACTCGTATTCCTATATCTTCTTCATGTTAATACAGATATCTGATGTGTTGCACTCACATGAGTTTCTCTACTCTTGTACTAACCATTCTTACAAACTCTAATTCCTATATCTTCTTCATGTTAATACAGATATCTGATGTATTGCACTCACATGACTTTCTCTACTCTTGTACTAACCATTCTTACAAACTCTTATTGCTATATCTTCTTCATGTTAATACAGATATCTGATGTGTTACACTCGCATGACTTTCTCTTCTCTTGTACTAACCATTCTTACAAACTCGTATTCCTATATCTTCTTCATGTTAATACAGATATCTGATGTGTTACACTCAGATGAGTTTCTCTACTCTTGTACTAACCATTCTTACAAACTCTTATTCCTATATCTTCTTCATGTTAATACAGATATCTGATGTGTTACACTCACATGACTTTCTCTACTCTTGTACTTACCATTCTTACAAGCCCTTATTCCTATATCTTCTTCATGTTAATACAGATATCTGATGTGTTGCACTCACATGAGTTTCTCTACTCTTGTACTAACCATTCTTACAAACTCTTATTCCTATATCTTCTTCATGGTAATACAGATATCTGATGTGTTACACTCACATGACTTTCTCTTCTCTTGTACAAACCAGTCTTACAAACTCTTATTCCTATATCTTCTTCATGTTAATACAGATATCTGATGTGTTACACTCACATGACTTTCTCTACTCTTGTACTAACCATTCTTACAAACTCTTATTCCTATATCTTCTTCGTGTTAATACAGATATCTGATGTGTTACACTCACATGACTTTCTCTACTCTTGTACTAGCCATTCTTACAAGCTCTTATTCCTATATCTTCTTCATGTTAATACAGATATCTGATTTGTCACACTCACATGACTTTCTCTACTCTTGTACTAACCATTCTTACAAATTCTTATTCCTATATCTTCTTCGTGTTAGTTGAGATAAACATTTGTACAAATTATCTTATTCCTTATTTCCTTGTAGCTACAAGGGGAATTTGGGAATACAGTAGGAGTTTTCAAACTTTGAAATTCCCTTCTCTTTGCACAAGTTAGATATAAAAAATAAATTGAGAAAATAAAAATACAACGCATGGACTCAGTTTTTCGTCACGAGATGAATCAGTGGAATATTATAAAAAACATAAGCGGCTAGCATCATTTTTTAAGGAATGTTTTCATACAATGTAAAAGGGTAGTATTGAAGTTATAGTAATAATCCCTAGGTCCTAGGTATGTAGAGGTTACGCTCTTCGTCCGGCCACTGCGTCCCTCAGCCGCATTTAAGGCCACGGAGGAGTGCAGGTTGGGGTCAGCACGCCTAGACCATAATGCCGGTACTTGACCTTTTAGGGACGCTACCTTTATATCATGATAGCTCCGCTCAAGGACCTAACGAGACTGAGTGCACCCAGTTTCAGCCTCCCAGGGGGGAAACATCGCATGCCGGTACAGGGGATAGAAGCCGGGTCCTCTGCGCCAGAGGCAGGCGCGTCTGTATTGAAGTTGCAAGTTTAACTGAGAGACATGTTGAAACAACGTTGAACATATGTATGCGATGTTGTTCAGCCTGTGTATGTGTCCGAGATATCCGCTGAACACTTGAACACTTCGAGTCGAGTCTAAGAGTGAATATTTCTTACATCCTGTTGAATGTGGCGGAGCTGGATCGAACAAGGATTGAGATGATTCCCTTTATACCACGACCTATCCTAACTGACACAGAAATACGTCACACATAGAGCGCAGGGGGGGGGGGTTTGCTTACATATTCACAAGTATGTAAATTTGGAACAACAAGTTCAGTACTGAGAATACAAGTTCAGGGGCGGCAGACTTCACAAACATTTCACCCTCATGGTTCACTCAAGAACAAAATTATTCACACAGAAATTGTGTGTTTTAGCAAAATCTGTATTTTTGTATAGTAAGATTTTGTCTATCTCTTACGGTTTACCAGTTATACAAAAGTCATCCAGAGTAAACAGGAATACATAGGCTATAGCCAGATTTGTCATACGAGTATCTTAAACATATGACACTTTTATCAAAATCGTCAAAGCCATTTTCAAGAAAATCAAATGTTTTGAAAAAACTATCCCTGTAAAGACTATTTTAAGGTGGAAAAATTTTGTTCATAATGTTCCTGTCACATCCTTGAGGAATATTAAACTTAAATTTTTAAGTTGCTTCGTTTTTGAGTTATGCTGTTCACAGAATCACACGTGGACCTTTTTCTAAAAATGCTTTTTTGAATTCGGGGGACGTCAAAACATGTATTTCTGGCGAAATGTCGACATCGAACTTTTGGGCGTAATACAATACTTTTACTTATTGTACGAAGTAGAAAAAGTACAAATAAACGACGTTGGTGTACTGATCCCAAGGTCGCGGGTTCAAATCCGGGCCAGACCGATGGTTTTTAAGTGTGGTCATAACGACAGCTGCATGTCAGTAGATTTACTGGCATGTAAAACAGCTCCTGCGGGACGAAATTCCGGCACACTGGCGGATCCTAGCATTTGACAGTGTTTTTAAACAACAAAATAATTTTTTTAGAATGTCGAGTTATCCGGATTCTACTGTATACTATAATTCGCAGAGAAAAAGTTAAATGAATGTAAGAGGTCTGATTTTATATAATCACGTATGAAGGAGAGAGTAAAATTTGCTATTGATTTAAACCTCTCAGTATGGGTGTATTTAACCTCACTTTTTTCACGTTATACATATATCTCAAATGTAGGTTATGTTTTGAATATTTCCTAATGGTGGCGTGTATTTGGGTTCATAAGATGAGGTAAGCCGTAAGGGACAGACAAGTTCTTCCAGGTTACTTAAGTTTAAAGTACTAGGGCAAATTAGAGTGACACAGAGAGAGCATTTCCTGGTAAAGTCTGTCTGTCTGTCTGTCTGTCTGTGAGTTGAAGCCTTATTTATAATCCACGACGAGAGAGCTTCTTAACTCTGACCTTAGACTCTACAAAACAAATAAAGTTAAACGAGAAACCAATACAATGCTCCAGCTAGCACAGATTTCAGTCCACGTGACCTTAAACATGTCACATTACCTTCTCTACTCATTCTTCGACAGCAGTTATTTACGTGACTGATTGAGACACCAGTTTGTATTTAATTTATGTATGTGGTTTTTAAATAACCTATTCTTGAGCTGGTTACAAAAGCATTTATTGACTTGAAATAAGAAAAATAAAGAATAACAACATTGAAAATAAAAGTAAGAAGTTAAACAAAGAACATCAACTGCACTCAAAAGTACCGCTGTACTTTGTGAACCCCTGAATTTGTATTCTCAGTACTGAACTTGTTGTTCCAAATTTACATACTTGTGAGTATGTAAGCAACCCCCCACCCCCTGCGCTCTATGTGTGACGTATTTCTCCACTAGGAACCGCCACCTATGACTGAAATTGTCACAATGAAAATATTATACATAAAAAGTTTTATGTAACTTTAGCATTAAAATACGTACTGCCAGTTTATTAATTCTAGAAAAAAATCTAATGTGTTGCACTCACATGACTCAAGCAACATAAGTAGCGGCTGACTTTCTCTACTCTTGTACTAACCATTCTTACAAACGGTTTACGAGTTATGCAAAAGTCGTCCAGAGTAAATACGACTACAGGGGCTATAGTCAGAAAACTCAAGATATGCATTTCATTTGTCATCAAAATATCTCAAACATATGACATTTTAATTAAAATCGTTAAAGCCATTTTCAGGAAAATAAGAATTTTCGAAAAATGTTCCATGTAAAGGGTAGTGTAGGGTAGGGCTATTTTCTTCACAATCTTCGTGTCGCATCCTTGAAAGATATTAAACTTAAATACGAACTTTGGTTTTTAACGGACTTTTTCTAAAAATGCTTTCTTTAGAATTCGGGGGACCTCAAAATGTATATTTCTGCAGAAATCTCTATCTTGAACTTTTGGTTGGAATACAATACTTGCTCTACCTGGTGGTAGATAGAGTAATAAATATGTGTGAGTAAAATACTCAAAAAGCGACCGCTCTCTGGTTAACCAGGGGTTCCTTGTATGGCTTGGTAGCCTATTTTTAAAGAAACATCGAAGGGGAAAATATTTGAATAAGGGTTGTGAAGGAAGTTAACAGGGAGCGATCAATGATACAAAACATCCCACAACGACAAGTAGTCAACCAAGTTCGGAAAATAATTAGCGGAAGGGGGAAAAACACCCCCATATTCAATAGCGATGTTTGCTCCATCTTGTGGCAGATTCTGAAACTGTATGAACATGCCATCTGTAGGTCAACAGGAGAACGCCGAAAGGGATCAATAATGTTACTCCTAGCGCCACGCTGCGGGTAATGAGAGAAACAAATAGCGAACACACGGCGCACTGTTTGAAATGCAATACAGCGCGGATTTGCATTTAATGCGGAGGAAATTATGTCGCCAAAAATATATCGCACTTTTTATTTATTTATTATTTTTAGAAGGATAATTTAAAATGCTCTTCAAACACTAGTAGTGGAATATACAGGCTGTACACAAATTATCTGAGCTGTTTGTTGGGTACCATCAAAGATGGTACCTGCTTTTTGGGTACCATGAAAGATGGTACACGTTTTTTGGGAACCATGAATGGAGGTACCCGTTTTTTGGGTACCATGAGAGATGGTACCCGTTTTTGGGTACCATGACAGAAGGTACCCGTTTTTTTGGGAACCATGAATGCAGGTACCCGTTTTTTGGGTAACATGACACATGGTACCCGTTTTTTGGGTAACATGACACATGGTACCCGTTTTTTGGGTAACATGACACATGGTACCCGTTTTTTGGGTACCATGACCGATGGAACGCGTTTTGGGTACCATGACAGAAGGTGCCCGTTTTTTTGGGAATCATGAATGGAGGTACCCGTTTTTAGGGTACCATGACTGCTGGTCCCCGTTTTTTGGGTACCATTGCACATGGTACCCGCTTTTTACGTACAATGGAATAAGGTCCCCAGTTTCGGTACCATGACTGATGGTACCCGTTTTTGGGTTCCATGACAGAGGGTACCCGTTTTTTCGGTATTATGACTGATGGTACCCGTTTTTTGGGTAACATGACAGAAGGTACCCGTTTTTTCGGTACTATGACAGAAGGTACCCGTTTTTTGGGTAACATGACAGAAGGTACCCGTTCTTTGGGTAGAGAAAGTCATGTGAGTGCAACACATCACTTGTTGGCCGGGTATGCGGTGGGTATCTCTTATTTGGAGATACGTTTCACGGGTGAAAGTTGCTATTACATTACGTTTCCCCTCGCACGACGGTCAAATTGCTTCCTGGGGTGAGCTTCATTATACGATTTCCTTTACTCTGGAAAATTGAATACCATTCAGCCAAGTGCTTTGCATATTTCATTTACCGAAATGCAGCTTCGCTCTTCTTCTTCTTCCGCTCGCTGTGAGATGCGCTGTGGTTGTTCCACCGAGCCACCGAGGTATGCAGCCTCCTCCTTGTACAGCTTGTCCCCGCTAGATAGCACCAAAGTACAAAAATCTAGATATTACGGCCCAGATGTCGATGATGTTGCATCTTGTGTTGAACAATGCTGTATCGGCTGAAATAATCTCCTCACGTTACTTTCTCTACGCCAATATTATTTCACGCTGAATAACAAATAAATATTATTTGTTTTACTGTTGCATTTTGAGTTTATTTAATTGCTGAATCCGGAGCTAACTCTAAGCTCTGTAGAGAACGAAATAAATGTCACATTTTGAAGGGTGATCAGTAAATCACATACATTTAAAAGGTTTCAAAAATTATTGATCTATTTGTACACGATTTAACGGTGAAAATACCTCCTAATATTAAATCCAAAAATTTAAGAAAATATACGAAAAATGACAAGAAAGTAAAAATATGACTAATGATAATTGCGTAATTTTAATCACCATTGATAAAATCGTACTTCGCTTATATTTTCCATGAAAACAAAGAAACAAACAGAGAAAGCTATCACACAGTGGGACCAAAACCAAAACAGAACTAGATGGAGAAAGGTTCGGTGTTAAACAGGGCGACCTCCTCATGTCTACTGGAAGACCTACTAGATAACCTAGATTGGAAACGGGATCATCATTGATGGAAAAACTTCAAATAACTCGACAACGTTGTCAGGGAATTGAACCACACAGTATCCGTTTTTTGGGTACCATGACACATGGTACCCGTTGTTTGGGTAACATGACAGAAGTTACCCGTTTTTTGGGTAACATGACAGAAGTTACCCGTTTTTTGGGTAACATGACAGAAGTTTCCCGTTGTTTGGGTAACATGACAAGTTACCCGTTGTTTGGGTACCATGACAGAATATACAGATTTTTTGGGTACCATAACCCGTTCTTTTTGTGTACCATGACTGATGGTACCCGTTTTTGGGTACCATAACAAATGGTACCCGTTTTAGGTTACAATGACAGATGGTACCCGTTTCTTGGGTATCATGACAGAAGGTACTCATTTTTAGGGTACCATGACAGAAGGTACCCGTTTTTCTGGTACCATGACAGAAGGTACCCGTTTTTCTGGTACCATGGCCGAAGGTACCCGTTTTTCTGGTATCATGACAGAAGGAACCCGTTTTTCTGGTACCATGACCGAAGGTACCCGTTTTTCTGGTATCATGACAGAAGGAACCCGTTTTTCTGGTACCATGACCGAAGGTACCCGTTTTTCTGGTACCATGACAGAAGGTACCCGTTTTTTGGGTACCATGACAGAAGGTACCCGTTTTTCTGGCATCATGACAGAAGGTACCCGTTTTTCTGGTACCATGACAGAAGGTACCCGTTTTTCTGGTAACATGACATAAGGTACCCGTTTTTCTGGTACCATGACAGAACGTACCCGTTTTTCGGGTAACATGACAGATGGTACCCTTTTTGGGTAATATGACAGAAGGTACTCGTTTTTTGGGTACCATGACAGAAGGTACCCGTTTTTCTGGTAACATGACAGATGGTACCCTTTTTTCTGGTAACATGACAGAAGGTACCCGTTTTCCTGGTAACATGACAGATGGTACCCTTTTTGGCTATCATGACAGAAAGCACTCGTTTTTTGGGTACCATGACAGAAGGTACCCTATTTTTCTGGTACCATGACAGAAGGTACCCGTTTTTCTGGTAACATGACAGATGGTACCCTTTTTGGGTATCATGACAGAAGGTACTCGTTTGTTGGGTACCATGACAGAAGGTACCCTATTTTTCTGGTACCATGACAGAAGGTACCCGTTCTTCAGGTACCATGACAGAAGGTACCCGTTTTTCTGGTAACATGACAGATGGTACCCTTTTTGGGTATCATGACAGAAGGTACTCGTTTTTTGGGTACCATGACAGAAGGTACCCTATTTTTCTGGTACCATGACAGAAGGTACCCGTTCTTCTGGTACCATGACAGAAGGTACCCGTTTTTCTGGTACCATGACAGAAGGTACCCGGTTTTCTGGTACCATGACAGAAGGTACCCGTTTTTCTGGTAACATAACAGAAGGTACCCGTTTTTCTGGTACCATGACAGAAGGTACCCGTTTTTCTGGTAACATGACAGATGGTACCCTTTTTGGGTATCATGACAGAAGGTACCCGTTTTGTGGGTACCATGACAGGTGGTACCCGTTTTTTGGGTACCATAACACATGGTACCCGTTTTTTGGGTATCATGACAGAAGGTACTCCTTTTTTGGGTACAATGACAGAGGGTACTCGTTTTTTTGGGTACCATGACTGAAGGTACACGCTTTTGGGTACCATGAAAGAAGGTACGCGTTTTTTCGGTACCATGACTGATGGTACCCGTTTTTTGGGCACCATGACTCATGGTACACGTTTTTTTGGGTACCATGACAGAAGGTACCCGCTTTTTGGTACCATGAAAGGAGGTACCCGTTTTTTGGGTACGATGACACTTACTAGACAAAATAGGCCCGCCTAGACGAACAGGCCTTCCTAGACAAATAGGCCTTGCTAGACAAGATATGCCTTCCTAGACAAAATGGGCCTTCGTAGAAGAATACGCCTTCCTAGACAAATTGGCCTTCATAGACAAGATAGGCCTTCCTAGACAAAATAGGCCTTCCTAGACGAATAGGCGTTCCTAGACAAAATAGGCCTTCCTAGACGAATATGCCTTCCTAGACGAATAGGCCTTCCTAGACAAGATAGGCCTTCCTAGACGAATATGCATTCCTAGACAAATTGGCCTTCTTAGACAAGATAGGCATTCCTAGACAAATAGGCCTTGCTATACAAATAGGCCTTCCTAGACGAATATGCCTTCCTAGACGAATAGGCCTTCCTAGACAAGATAGGCCTTCCTAGACGAATATGCATTCCTAGACAAATTGGCATTCTTAGACAAGATAGGCATTCCTAGACAAATAGGGCTTCCTAGACGAATAGGCGTTCCTAGAATAGGCCTTCCTAGACAAATAGGCCTTGCTAGACAAATAGGCCTTGCTAGACAAAGTTTCATCAGTTTTAACCCGAGGGAGGGAACGAACGAACCGAGGAGGAAGAAGACGTGTTGAATGTATAGTGCGGTACGTGGACCTTTTCCCTTACGTTTCACACAAGTTTTTACATATGTTGAACGGATCATCCGATCTGAACCAATTTCACAATTTTTACATTTCTTGGGGAACACGCCTGGACCGGTCTCGAGTCGTTGCGGTCCTGGGTTCGCGTTTTAGAAATGTTTGTCAATTTTCGAAAATTTACATTTTTCCCGAGAAAAGCTCTGGTGTAACTGACAAAGATATTTAACGCCTGTTTGCAGCAAGGCTATTTCCCCTCTACTTGGAAACGAGCCAAGGTAATCATGCTCACAAAGCAAGGGAGAAGCACCAGACAACCGCAAAACTACCGTCCCATTAGTCTCTTGTCTACTATTGGTAAATTGCTCGAAAAACTTATTCTTTCTCGACTTCAAAAACAAATTCTGGAAACACATGAACTCTCAAATTCACAATTTGGCTTTAGAAAAGGACATTCCACAGAATTACAACTTCTCAGACTAACTGATGATGTAACAGAGCAATTTAACAATGGGGCTTCAACGTTGGCCTATTTCTGGACGTAGAAGCTGCATTTGAGCGGTGCTGGCACAATGGCCTCATTTACAAACTGCACCACAATTTCCCGGCACTCCAAAATTATCTATACCTACTGCACAACTTCTTAGAAAATCGACACTTTTACGTCCAAGTGGGTCACTCCTTCTCTCGGGAGAGAGTGATGCGTGCTGGCGTCCCACAAGGGGCAATCATGTCACCGTTCCTGTACATACTGTTTACAAATGATTTCCCACTGGATGCCACATGCAAGATCGCCATGTATGCTGACGACACTGCAATATACAACCACCATAGAAATCCACGTTTCGGTCTTGCAGAAATGCAACGTTATGTGAACAACTTCCTCTCATGGCAACATGACTGGAAAATCAAAATTAACCCCGACAAATGCCAGCTAATTCATTTCTCCAAGCGGCGTCACACTTTGGCAACGGACCTAACGGTCGGTGGTCAAATATTGCACTGTCGTCAGCAAGTTAAATACCTAGGGGTTACCTTGGACTGCACAATGTGTTGGTCCACCCACATAAAAAATAGCGCCAACAAAGGCAGACAGCGGCTAAAGTTGTGCGCCCCCATCTTCCGTAGTAAACAGTTGCGACTAAAGTCAAAACTTATACTATATAGGTCATTTATTCTCTCGGTGGTCCTGTATGCATGTGTGGCCTGGGCTAATGCCTCCAAAACTGCCCTCAAACAACTCCAAACCCTCCAAAACCTCTCCCTCAGAAAAATCCTGTCTGCTCCACTCCTCACCACCACCCAAACACTACACCTTGAAACCCGGATCCCGTTCATCCCGGAGGCAATTGAAAAACGAGCAACGGCGGCATGGACACGCTTTAGAAACCACGAAAACGACGTGATCGCCAACATTGGCAAAGGCGAGCCGAAGCACCGCAAACATACTAGGATCAAAATGTTCTAGAAGCGGCTCGGCTCGTCGACTAATGCGCGTCCACGCAACCTCGATCCTAGGCCACATACATGTTCCGGCAGAGGCCCTCGCCTCGGAAAATATTCAGGAGCTGCCACCGTGGGACAATGTATATAGTGTCAAAACTGTAAATAGTGCAGTGCGCGAGATGGGACGCATATCTCTGGTGTGCCCAGTGAAGGTGTGTGTGTGTGTGTGTGTACGAGTGTGTGTGTGGGTGCATGTATGTGTGTGTATGTGTGTGTGAGTGTGTGCATGTATGTGTCTGTAAATAATGTATATATAAAACAAGGACAGAACAGAACTCAAAAAAGACAAAGGTAAAACTGTTCTCGGTGACCTAATGATGGTCACCTTATGGGTTTTTGTACATACCACAAAAAAAAAAAGATGTAAATATGAACAAAGCCAACTGTATATATATGTAAATTATAGCCTGTGAGCCGGGCCCAATGTACCGGCACCAGGCCAATACTTTGTAATAAAAATAACTTTACTAACTTTAACTTTACAATAATAAAGAATGGTAGCCTTATTATCCAATGGAGAATGAACCGTTCACTCTCTGTCACGTTCAATTACAACTGCTACAGGTCAATAACAAATGGAATTGTTTTTGACTGGTATTTTCACACACATCCTGGCGCCCAATTGATCCACTCTGCCCATGTTTGTGCAATAAAATCCAACCCCTCATTTCATTAACACATAATCACAAAAATCTACTAATAACTCGAGAACATAAACCCTTCTCGTATAAATACCATAAATCTAGCCATTTACGCGCCATTTCAGAGATATTCTTGTTATTTGTGTGAGTTTTGGAGAACATTATCAGCTCTTTACTGGATTCAGGGCGCCGTAAGATATCGATATCAATTTTTTTGCTGATTTCATTACTGTGCCTACCAAGTATTTACTACGACTATTTCTCTAGAAGTGTGTTTTACACAAATTTAATACGACGGCAGGGGAACATTGTGAATATGAAAGCGGACAATATGAAAGTTGGACACAAGATGTGAATGGGCGAGCACTTGCAGCTGACATTGCTATCTGTCCTCGATATCTCTAATTGAGCGGGAGTGAGTACCATTAGTGCGAAACACGGACCTGCCCCCTGCACCCCCTACCTCCACCCACCAATTACACCATCAGTTGAACAAACTGACAGCAAATCAACCCTGATGATAATGTATACTGTCGACCTGGGCTTTCAAATACACACACATACACATACACACATACATACACGCACACACGCACCCATACACATACATATACACACACGCACACATACACATACACACACACGCACACATACACACACACGCACACATACACACACATACACACATACACACACATACACACAAATACACACACATACACATACACACATACATACACGCACACACGCACCCATACACATACATATACACACACGCACACATACACATACACACACACGCACACATACACACACATACACACACATACACACACATACACGCACACATATACAGACAGACACACATACACACACATACACACACACGCACACACATACACACGTACACATACACACATACACACACACTCACACGCACACACATACACACAGACACACACACATACACACATACACACACACACTCACACACATACACACACACTCACACGCACACACATACACACAGTCACACACACGGACACACGCACATTAGAAATTTAAAATCTATCCCAGAAGTTTGTTTTGGACCAAACCATCTCTATCCTTACTCAAATGCAAATTATCGATTTTTACGTTCCTAACTACTGATTGGTTTAATGTTTTCCTGTAAGTGCGTATTTCAGATGGTCCTTTTAAGTGAAAGTCGTACGATAGAAGTAAGTAGGTAGGGAGATGAACGGAGATCAGCTCGCTTTGATCTCTTCCGTGAGAAAGTCCCTCTGTGCATCTCTGAGTTGAAAACGATTAAAACCACTCTACGAAATGAACCGTGAATATTGTCAAGAAACACTCCCACATCCATTAAAGATAATTAACTATGGGTTTCGTTCCATCTGACTATCCATACCTATACACAGAGAAACAAAAATATCACATGACTTTCTCTACTCTTGTACTAACCATTCTTACAAACTCTTATTCCTATATCTTCTTCATGTTAATACAGATATCTGATGTGTTACACTCACATGACATTCTCTACTCTTGTACTAACCATTCTTACAAACGCTTATTCCTATATCTTCTTCATGTTAATACAGATATCTGATGTGTTACACTCACATGACTTTCTCTACTCTTGTACTAACCATTCTTACAAACTCTTATTCCTATATCTTCTTCATGTTAATACAGATATCTGATGTGTTACACTCACATGACTTTCTCTACTCTTGTACTAACCATTCTTACAAACTCTTATTCCTATATCTTCTTCATGTTAATACAGATATCTGATGTGTTACACTCACATGACTTTCTCTACTCTTGTACTAACCATTCTTACAAACTCTTATTCCTATATCTTCTTCATGTTAATACAGATATCTGATGTGTTACACTCACATGACTTTCTCTACTCTTGTACTAACCATTCTTACAAACTCTTATTCCTATATCTTCTTCATGTTAATACAGATATCTGATGTGTTACACTCACATGACATTCTCTACTCTTGTACTAACCATTCTTACAAACGCTTATTCCTATATCTTCTTCATGTTAATACAGATATCTGATGTGTTACACTCACATGACATTCTCTACTCTTGTACTAACCATTCTTACAAACTCTTATTCCTATATCTTCTTCATGTTAATACAGATATCTGATGTGTTACACTCACATGACTTTCTCTACTCTTGTACTAACCATTCTTACAAACTCTTATTCCTATATCTTCTTCATGTTAATACAGATATCTGATGTGTTACACTCACATGACTTTCTCTACTCTTGTACTAACCATTCTTACAAACTCTTATTCCTATATCTTCTTCATGTTAATACAGATATCTGATGTGTTACACTCACATGACTTTCTCTACTCTTGTACTAACCATTCTTACAAACTCTTATTCCTATATCTTCTTCATGTTAATACAGATATCTGATGTCTTACACTCACATGACTTTCTCTACTCTTGTACTAACCATTCTTACAAACTCTTATTCCTATATCTTCTTCATGTTAATACACATATCTGATGTGTTGCACTCACATGACTTTCTCTACTCTTGTACTAACCATTCTTACAAACTCTTATTCCTATATCTTCTTCATGTTAATACAGATATCTGATGTGTTACACTCACATGACTTTCTCTACTCTTGTACTAACCATTCTTACAAACTCTTATTCCTATATCTTCTTCATGTTAATACAGATATCTGATGTGTTACACTCACATGACTTTCTCTACTCTTGTACTAACCATTCTTACAAACTCTTATTCCTATATCTTCTTCATGTTAATACAGATATCTGATGTGTTACACTCACATGACTTTCTCTACTCTTGTACTAACCATTCTTACAAACTCTTATTCCTATATCTTCTTCATGTTAATACAGATATCTGATGTCTTACACTCACATGACTTTCTCTACTCTTGTACTAACCATTCTTACAAACTTATTCCTATATCTTCTTCGTGTTAGTTGAGATAAACATTTGTACAAATTATCTTATTGCTTATTTCCTTGTAGGTACAAGGGGAATATGGGAATACAGTAGGTTTGAGCGATAGTCAAATGTTTTACACCTTTAAAGTTGCGTTCTCTATGTACAGATGTTCCATTTGACGAACGTTTGAGTATTCCAACACTCG
>CM060966.1:4269538-4329538 GCA_030765045.1 Tenodera sinensis
AATTAGCAATAAAATAATTTGTACAAATGTTTATCTCAACTAACACGAAGAAGATATAGGAATAAGAGTTTGTAAGAATGGTTAGTACAAGAGTAGAGAAAGTCATGTGAGTGCAACACATCACATTTTTATATATACAGGTGTGGCAAACAGCAGTAACAACGCCCCTTAAGTTGTGCAGGGTGAAAGCTGATCGGTTTTCAACTAGGAACCTCCGACCGTCCGGAAGTGTACTGTTTGGACGCTGGAGAACGTTGAAGTTTAAGAACGAACGATTATGATAATTTGTTAACATATTCTGGTATCTTAATGCAGGAGAAATGCAACCCTTTAGTCATATGTGTATTGGGATGAAGGACTTTGCTATAAAATCATTCCTGCGCATGCGTTAAATACCTCCATAGAGTACTTGGTGCGCGTTACTTGTGTAGTTTCCAGTAAAGTAACGTTTCTTAACAGCAGTGTGACACCTGCGAGTACATAGGTGCTGAAATGGCCGACATGAGCTCCAGCACAGTTTGATGTAAATGTGCAGAATCACCTCAACGTCGCATATTCAAATCAATGGATGGCCAGAACGGATCAGGTACACAGTTCGAAGCGCGTTTTGGCGTAGAAAGCTCGATGTTGGGTTTATTGACGAAATGTGAGAGAGTACATTTATCTCACACTTCTCTGCGATCTTCTCGACTACGTCGATCAGAATGTACCACCAGAGTCTTCCTCAGGGTAGGCCCACGCGGTACAGTCCCTGCCATACTTGCTGCAGCTTGGAACTGCGCTTCTTTGTCCCAGTAGGACGTCACAGCGGCATCAGGGCATACTGCTGGTACACTAGGCTGCTGGCTGACCGATCGTACGGGTCGTTCTTTACCTGGATGTGGTTATGGGGCATCTCGTCTGCATCATGAAGACATTCCAACAGGTTCTGCACGTAGTCGATTCCTCACTCTACAGTTCCAGGGGCTCTCAAATCTCAGGTCGCATAGAGGGCGCAATTCTCCGCCAAAGACCAAACTTACTGGCTTCGTAGGCAGACAAGTCACAGGCCGGCAAGAACAATGGTATACTCTCACGTTCCAGAACCTCTGGTGGCTGCCCAGGACCTCCCTGAAGTGTTCCTCAAGGCGGCAGAACAGTTGTTACAAGAGACACCCCTTGTACTCCTGGTTAGGACGACGTACACCTCCGGGCACCTAATGAAACGCTCCATGAGCACCATGCCGCTGTCGTAGACAGGGAAGGATCCAGCTATATCGATGTGTTTCAATTATACTCCCACGTTATCCTGCTGCATACGACTCCAACTCCTGGTCCGCGGGCCACGAGTTGCCGCACATACATAGTATTGATGTCACCTCTCAGCATCTGCCCGTAGCCTCAACTAGTCGATCATGAGGTTGTGTCCAAGATGCTCTCCGGATGAACCTGTAGGAAGCTGCAGGACTTCCACAGCATTACTGCGAGGAAGTAGCAGTTAATTTCTCTGGATCTTTCCATCAGATGACTCTCTCATCTGCTATAACATACCATGCTTGATCTTCAACGACCCCATTGTGCCCAAGAGGAGCTATAGCCGAGTTGGCGACTCCTGGAGTCTCTAGACCTGGCCTCTAGTATGGCGTTTTAAGTTCTTGAAGGTCAATAGTTAGATAAGGGCGCAGTGGTCAATCCTCAAACTAGTTTGGGTAGAAAAAATCTGATGTGTTACACTCACATGACTTTCTCTACTCCTGTACTAACCATTCTTACAAACTCTTATTCCTATATCTTCTTCATGTTAATACAGATATCTGATGTGTTGCACTCACATGACTTTCTCTACTCTTGTACTAACCATTCTTACAAACTCTTATTCCTATATCTTCTTCGTGTTAATACAGATATCTGATGTGTTACACTCACATGACTTTCTCTACTCTTGTACTAACCATTCTTACAAACTCTTATTGCTATATCTTCTTCGTGTTAGTTGAGATAAAAATTTACACAAATTATCTTATTGCTTATCCCTTTGTAGGTACAAGGGGAATATGAGAATACAGTAGAGTTTGTGCAATAGTCGAATCTTTTAAACCTTTGAGATTCCCTTCTCTTTGCACACGAAATTTCACAAGTTTTCCGATACTCACACACATAACAAGGAATATCTCTGAAATGGTTCACATTAAAAGAAAATTTATTGAGACATAAATTGTGTATTTTAGCAAGATCTACATTTTTTGTATAGTATGATTTGGTCTATCTCTAACGGTTTACCAGTTATGCGAAAGTCGTCCAGGGTAAATACGACTACAGGGGTTATAGCCAGAAAATCCAAAATATACATTTCATTTGTCATCAAAATATCTCAAACATATGACATTTAAAATCAAAATCGTTAGAGCCATTTTCAAGAAATTCAAAAATTTCGAGAAACGTTCCATGTAAAGGGTAGTTTAGGGTGGAGGAATTTTCTTCAAAATCTTCGTGTCGCATCCTTGAAAGACATTAAACTTAAATACCAACTTTGGCTTTTAACCGACGTTTTGTTTTTGAGTTATGCTGTCTACAGACACGCAAACACACAAACGGACTTTTTCTAAAAATGCTTTTTTTATATTCAGGGGTCTCAAAACATACATTTCGGTTGATATCTCGGCATGAAACTTTTGGGTGTAATACAATACTTCCTCTACTTGCTATATGTGGTAGAGAAAGTGATGTGTTTGTAAGAATAGTTATACAAGAGTAGTGAAAGTCATGTGAATGTAACACACATTAGATGTAGGAAATGTTGGCAGTTAATTACTTGAGGTAGGTAGTTAATATTGGATATTAATTTTTGATTGCTTGGCAGAGAGAGAGTGAGAGAGAGAGACAGAGAGAGCGCGAGAGAGGGAGAGAGAGGGAGCTGGCTGGTAGAGTGTAGGTGTGGCTAGACAAGGACAGAAAGCACGTCTTCCCTCGTCTCTCTCTCTGTCTCTCTCAGTATCGATCGCTGATAACAGTCAACCTTATGTATTACCTTACAGGTTCAAACTCGATGTCACCGCCCGCAAATATCAGTCATAATCGACTTCAAGCGACTGAAAACTCACCCAAAAATTATCAAACTCTCGATTTTTACTTTCTCTACCTCGTATAGTAAATAGAGGAAGTGTTATATTCGACCCAAAAATAATCCAAAGGGCATTTTTACAAAAAGGTCCTTTACATGGAAAATCCATCCTAAATTTTGATAAAAATGTCATATGTTTGAGATATTTTTACGACAAATGAAATGTATATCTTGAATTTTCTGGTTATAGCCCCTGTAGTCGTATTTACTCTGGACGACTTTTGCATAACTGGTAAACCGTTAGAGATAGACCAAATCTTACTCTACAAAAAATGTAAATCTTGGTAAAATACACAAGTTATGTCTCAATAAATTTTCTTGTAGGGTGAACCATTTCGGAGATATTCCTTGTTATGTGTGTGAGTTTCGGAAAACTTAAAACTTTCGTGAAATGGAACATCATTGTTCATTTTTATATATAGTAAGTGTGCAAAGAGAACGGAATCTCAAAGCTTTAAAATATTTGACTATCGTTCAGAGCCTACTGTATTCCCATATTCCCCTTGTACCTACAAGGCAATAAGCAATAAGATAATTTGTACAACTGTTTATCTCAACTAACACGAAGATGATATAGGAATAAGAATGGTTACAAGAGTAGAGAAAGTCATGTGAGTGGAACACATCAGATATCTGTATTAACATGAAGAAGATATAGGAATAAGAGTTTGTAAGAATGGTTAGTACAAGAGTAGAGAAAGTCATGTGAGTGTAGCACATCAGATATCTGTATTAACATGAAGAAGATATAGGAATAAGAGTTTGTAAGAATGGTTAGTACAAGAGTAGAGAAAGTCATGTGAGTGCAACACATCAGATATCTGTATTAACATGAAGAAGATATAGGAATAAGAGTTTGTAAGAATGGTTACAAGAGTAGAGAAAGTCGTGTGAGTGTAACACTTCAGATTTTTTGAACAGTGTTGGAGGTGAAATTCTTGTAAGACTCCTTTTGATGTAGGACATTCTTCTGATAATTTGAGCCACATATTTATTTAGTTTGTTTTACGAATATATGTATTTTACATGAATAACTTTGTCAGTTGTGTTGTTTTCTTCAGACCATCCAATAACAATACTAATAAGAACAAGAATAATAATATTAATTATTAATATTATGACAATCTATAACCCTTGTCAGCATTGCTTTAAACATGAAACACGTGGTTTTCACTGTTTCATTGTCAAACTGAATCTTCGTTAGTCCTTGAACGAATACATAATTTCATTTCCCATAAGGTTGCGATTGGTGTCGATTTACCCTACATAGTAGCCGCTACAGCCGTACGGTAAACGCACTGGGCGAGTGTTTTGTTTATATCTGCGGGTGCTAGTGTTGAAGTGCAGGCTGGTCGGGTACAACTTATACCACTGAACCAATCCCTTCAGATCAGCGTTGCCATTTATATCGCCGAAAAATGAATATTTTCATAAAATAATTAAATCTACAATATAAAACTTAGAATTTATATTATTTACGTTCGCATGTATAGTCGGTCTGGGTGGCTCAGTTGGTTAGACGCTGGCTTACTGATCCCAAGGTCGCGGGTACAAACCCGGCCCAGGCCGATGGTTTTTAAGTGTGCTTAAAAACGACAGCTCCATGTCAGTAGATTTACTGGCATGTAACAGAACTCCTGCGGGACAAAATTCCGGCACACCGGCGACGCTGATGTGATCCTGGCAATTGACAGCGTCGTTAAACAACAAAATAATTTTAAAATTTAATTTTTTTCCGCATGTATAAAATATATGTTATAATATACAGAAAGGGGTACACAAAAACTATATATCAGGTATTTTTAAAAAATCTGATGTGTTGCACTCACATGACTTTCTCTACTCCTGTACTAACCATTCTTACAAACTCTTATTCCTATATCTTCTTCATGTTAATACAGATATCTGATGTATTACACTCACATGACTTTCTCTACTCTTGTACTAACCATTCCTACAAACTCTTATTCCTATATCTTCTTCATGTTAATACAGATATCTGATGTGTTACACTCACATGACTTTCTCTACTCTTGTACTAACCATTCTTACAAACTCTTATTGCTATATCTTCTTCATGTTAATACAGATATCTGACGTGTTACACTCACATGACTTTCTCTACTCTTGTACTAACCATTCTTACAAACTCTTATTCCTATATCTTCTTCATGTTAATACAGATATCTGATGTGTTACACTCACATGACTTTCTCTACTCTTGTACTAACATTCTTACAAACTCTTATTCCTATATCTTCTTCATGTTAATACAGATATCTGATGTATTACACTCACATGACTTTCTCTACTGTTGTACTAACCATTCTTACAAACTCTTATTCCTATATCTTCTTCATGTTAATACAGATATCTGATGTGTTACACTCACATGACTTTCTCTACTCTTGTACTAACCATTCTTACAAACTCTTATTGCTATATCTTCTTCATGTTAATACAGATATCTGATGTGTTACACTCACATGACTTTCTCTACTCTTGTACTAACATTCTTACAAACTCTTATTCCTATATCTTCTTCATGTTAATACAGATATCTGATGTATTACACTCACATGACTTTCTCTACTCTTGTACTAACCATTCTTACAAACTCTTATTCCTATGTCTTCTTCATGTTAATACAGATATCTGATGAGTTACACTCACATGACTTTCTCTACTCTTGTACTAACCATTCTTACAAACTCTTATTCCTATATCTTCTTCATGTTAATACAGATATCTGATGTGTTACACTCACATGACTTTCTCTACTCTTGTACTAACCATTCTTACAAACTCTTATTCCTATATCTTCTTCATGTTAATACAGATATCTGATGTGTTACACTCACATGACTTTCTCTACTCTTGTACTAATCATTCTTACAAACTCTTATTGCTATATCTTCTTCATGTTAATACAGATATCTGACGTGTTACACTCACATGACTTTCTCTACTCTTGTACTAACCATTCTTACAAACTTTTATTACTATATCTTCTTCATGTTAATACAGATATCTGATGTGTTACACTCACATGACTTTCTCTACTCTTGTACTAAACATTCTTACAAACTCTTATTCCTATATCTTCTTCATGTTAATACAGATATCTGATGTGTTACACTCACATGACTTTCTCTACTCTTGTACTAACCATTCTTACAAACTCTTATTCCTATATCTTCTTCATGTTAATACAGATATCTGATGTGTTACACTCACATGACTTTCTCTACTCTTGTACTAAACATTCTTACAAACTCTTATTCCTATATCTTCTTCATGTTAATACAGATACCTGATGTGTTACACTCACATGACTTTCTCTACTCTTGTACTAACCATTCTTACAAACTCTTATTCCTATATCTTCTTCATGTTAATACAGATATCTGATGTGTTACACTCACATGACTTTCTCTACTCTTGTACTAACCATTCTTACAAACTCTTATTCCTATATCTTCTTCATGTTAATACAGATATCTGATGTGTTACACTCACATGACTTTCTCTACTCTTGTACTAAACATTCTTACAAACTCTTATTCCTATATCTTCTTCATGTTAATACAGATACCTGATGTGTTACACTCACATGACTTTCTCTACTCTTGTACTAACCATTCTTACAAACTCTTATTCCTATATCTTCTTCATGTTAATACAGATATCTGATGTGTTACACTCACATGACTTTCTCTACTCTTGTACTAACCATTCTTACAAACTCTTATTCCTATATCTTCTTCATGTTAATACAGATATCTGATGTGTTACACTCACATGACTTTCTCTACTCTTGTACTAAACATTCTTACAAACTCTTATTCCTATATCTTCTTCATGTTAATACAGATACCTGATGTGTTACACTCACATGACTTTCTCTACTCTTGTACTAACCATTCTTACAAACTCTTATTCCTATATCTTCTTCATGTTAATACAGATATCTGATGTGTTACACTCACATGACTTTCTCTACTCTTGTACTAACCATTCTTACAAACTCTTATTGCTATATCTTCTTCGTGTTAATACAGATATCTGATGTGTTACACTCACATGACTTTCTCTACTCTTGTACTAACCATTCTTACAAACTCTTATTGCTATATCTTCTTCATGTTAATACAGATATCTGATGTGTTACACTCACATGACTTTCTCTACTCTTGTACTAACCATTCTTACAAACTCTTATTGCTATATCTTCTTCGTGTTAATACAGATATCTGATGTGTTACACTCACATGACCTTCTCTACTCTTGTACCAACATTCTTACAAACTCTTATTCCTATATCTTCTTCATGTTAATACAGATATCTGATGTATTACACTCACATGACTTTCTCTACTCTTGTACTAACCATTCTTACAAACTCTTATTCCTATATCTTCTTCATGTTAATACAGATATCTGATGTGTTACACTCACATGACTTTCTCTACTCTTGTACTAACCATTCTTACAAACTCTTATTCCTATATCTTCTTCATGTTAATACAGATATCTGATGTGTTGCACTCACATGACTTTCTCTACTCTTGTACTAACCATTCTTACAAACTCTTATTCCTATATCTTCTTCATGTTACATGAGATAAACATTTGTACAAATTATCGGAGTGCTTATTTGCTTCTAGGTACAAGGGGAATATGCGGATACAGTAGACCTTGAGTGACACTCAAATGTTTTAAAGCTTTGAGCTTCCGTTCTGTTTCCATGGCTTACATTAAATGAATAACGATGCTCCTTTTTACGGAAAAGTTCTCCAAAACTCACACAAATAAGGAATATCTCCGAAATGGTTCACTTTACAACAAGTTTTTTAGACATAAATTGTGTATTTCAGCAACATCTACATTTTTTGTACAGTAAGATTTGGTCTATCTCTTACAGTTTAATAGTTATTCAAAAGTCGTCCAGAGTAAATACGACTACAGGGGCTATAGGCAGAAAATTCAAGATATACATTTCATTTGTCATAAAAATATCTCAAACATATGACATTTTGATCAAAATGGTTAGAGCCATTTTCGGGAAAATCTAAGTTTTCGAAAAATTTTCCATGTAAAAGGTAGTTTAGGGTGGGGCTATTTTCTTCAAAATCTTCGTGTCGCATCCTTCAGAGACATTAAACTTAAATACCAACTTTGGTTTTTAACCGACTTTTCGTTTTTGAGTTATGCTGTTCTCACACACACACACACATTCAAATATACTGCCTGCTGCGACGATTCATATCTGCAACTAAGTCCTCTCGTAGCCTAAGCCTGCTTATGTAGCTAGGGTGACGTAACATGGATGTTTCTTGAACTTCTACAAATACGCCGGCTGCCATATACTTATCGAGTAATGTAGAGAATCCCTTGTACTTCTACTGTTCCGATTATTGTCACGTGTTCATAACAGTCGCGCGAGGCACCCTGACCTTGAGCGTCTATTGAAGAATGAAAGTACAACTACTGAAATAAATAAATTCAATAAGTAAAGACATATTTATATTATAAACAGTGGCAGCGTTGCATTTTGTTCTTTGATCAGCCGATTTCGAAAAAATAAATGTTTTTTTGTTCCCAATGGTATGATATGTATGTGTAATTGCACAAGAACGTATGAAGATAACAATTTGTTACTTGTAAGATGCGTAGAGTAACTTATTTCTGACATGGGACATACATCACACAGGGTTTCAAAAAAATTAATCACTTAAAAGAATTCAAGGAATACTCCGAGCAGCTCTTTCAGACGTCAAGTAACTCCACAACCTTGTGTCAGGGAATTGAACCGGTTTCGGGATGTAAACATGTCGGTGTATTGTGTTTATGTTGGCGAGACGCGCCGTTACTGTGTTTGTTTATGTACTGAACTTGTGAAAGTGAAACACATACAATCCGCAGTGTTGCCAGATTGTTAGAGATTATTTCTGGTGAAGTTAGGATATCGAAGTTTTGAACGTAATGTAATAGGATACTTGCTCTAGATGATCTAGTCGATATACGTAGATATTAAGAAAGTAAGTGAGAGTGACTTGGCTGCAATAGGGGGTTACAGAACGCAGGGGCAAGTTGCTCCACTACTTGACCTGAAGAGGGGTGTGGCACCCTCAACCCCTGCACGTTCCTCTCTCTCTCTCACTCTCTCTCTCTCTCTCTCTCTGTGCTGATTGTTAAAATCAAACTATCTGAGAGGTTCGCCCCAACAGCCGCTTCTAGAAACTTTCACTGCGTTCGCACTTTTTCAATACAAACTGAAAGCTTTTTTATCTGTTTTGTTCTAGCGCATCGATTTGTTAAATTAAAATTAAAACCCTTCTTAGAACAAGGCGAACAAACACTGTAACGCTGAAAGGAGACAGTAGGCTTTGAGCCATAGTCAAATAACTCAGATTTATCTCTCTTTTCATGGCTAACATATAAAAAATTGACTAACGATGTTCCATTTCGCGAAAGTTTTAAGTTTTCCCAAAATCACACACATTATAAGGAATATCTCCGAAATGGTTCACCCTACAGGAAAATTTATTGAGGCATAAATTGTGTATTTTAGCAAGATCTACATTTTTTTATAGTATGATTTTGTCTATCTCTTACGGTTTACCAGTTATGCAAAAGTCGTCCAGAGTAAATACGACTACAGGGGCTATAGCCAGAAAATTCAAGATATACATTTCATTTGTCATAAAAATATCTCAAACATATGACATTTTAATCAAAATCTTTGGAACCATTTTCAAGAAAATAAAAATTTTAGAAAAATATTCCATATGAAGGGTGGTTTACGGTGGAGGAAATCGAATTTTTGGGGTTATATATTTTGTTAAAGCACACGATTTTGTTTCTAGTTTCACTGTTCTTCAACTAGAGGTAATTATTGTTTTTTTATCTTCTCCCATGCAAAACGAACGGAAATTCAAAGCTATGGCTTAGCGAAAAATTCTTAAACAATTTGACTGTTGTTTAAACTTGCTTAAAGCTAGTTTGCTGAGGAAAGATTGGACTAAGTTATGCGAAAATTACCATCAAACTAATTTTTCTAATGATGGTGTTTGAAAAGTCCTATTTGACGCAAAATCTGAATATAAACATTTAGATCAAGTTGCGATTATGTTAAACAAAGTGAAGTGTATCTCTCACTGTAACAAAATGTGATAATTGCTGGTTGGTTTATAATCCTCTATCTCTTCATGCGTGCGAGTTTGTTACGCTGAACTGAGTTCACAGGATTTTCCACATCATACCACCTTCATCTGTTTCACAGTTTCATATTACCAGGAATTTATGTTTTAATTAGCTACAAAAATACTTACATTGCAACTGCTGTAAGCTGTAAATATCTAACATATTACACTCACATGACTTTCTCTACTCGTGTACTAACCATTCTTACAAACTCTTATTCCTATATCTTCTTCATGCTAATACAGATATCTGATGTGTTACACTCACATGACTTTCTCTACTCTTGTACTAACCATTCTTACAGACTCTTATTCCTATATCTTTAACGAAGTGAGACGCTATTGTGAATATTTGGTGTTCCACAAGTTCGCAGTTCTAAGACACAAAGAGAAGTAATCATATAAAAACGGTATTGGCGCATGCGCAATGTCCAGTAAGTCAGCTTGCAAACAAATAAATGCATTAGAATGAATTGGACATGAATTTCTAGAGAAGACAAACAGCAGAACGTAAAGGAAAGCTGATGTTAAAATTACATTCCTAAAGAGAGTAGGATATCCCCTACCGCCCCAGTTACCGATTTTCCTTTGATGTTGGTAAGTGTGTGTGTAGTCTGGGTAAGGGTGAGATGGAAGACAAAGATAAACAATCGCTAGATTTATACGTTTGGACAGATCAAAGGTGGGAAAAAGAAAATTCACAATATTCCTTTAGCGAAAATCATTGCGTCTTTTCTCCAAATAACACACGCACACACACACACACACACACACACACACACATACGCGCGCGCGCGCGCGCGCGTTATCTTATAAACGTGTATAGCAAGATTCGAAAACAACGATTCTTTTAGGTTATGAGGCGGTCAACCTGCAGTTGTTTATTAATATAATATATAATAATATCGAAATGTTTATAAATAATTTAATGATAATAGCATTAAATAAACTAATAATTTGTTAGTTTTAATTTATTTCATTTTAATTACATTTATTCTCGTTTATTTGCTAAAGCTTCTCTATTTATTTTTAAATTTTGTATAGTTAGTTTTAATAATGTTTCTATAATGTATTAATCAAAATTATATTTTAGTTTGCTTTATTAATCTGCACTAGTATTCTATTTTATTTAAATTTCTTAAATAATTTATGTTTTATAAATTTAAAATTATTAAGTAGTTTTAATCATGGTTATATCAAATAAATTAATAATTTCTTTAAATTACGAACCAAATTAATGGCAAAGCCTAGGTTTTGTATGTAATAAAGGTGCAAGTCTTGAAATTGTTCAGTAAGAGTGAAGATGAGTTGAATGAGGTTATGGTCGGCTGATGCTGCAGTTAATGTCAGAAATGTGACTTTCTTGTAACGGTAATAGTTATCCTTATAACCACGTAGTGACGTAAGACTGCTAAGAGTAATGTTCAAGGGAACTCAACATCGCAGAACAAATATTAAGGTAAGACAAACCGTTTGTCAAACACCAATTAAGGTTAATTTTAGACAAAGGAGATTTTGAATACTTATCTACGGTAGTTTGTTTCTTTGCTGCCACTAGTGCGTCATGGAACGCGTCATATAACTGTGACGTCATTAAGGAAGAAAAATGGCTGAATAAATTATACCAGCCGCGGCCAAATAATTTAATCTTAGTGGACTGATTTTTTAATTAATTCTACACATTAAATACTATTTTAGAAGTTGTACATCAGGGTTGTAAAAAAACTATTAAAACAGTAGCTATAATTATTAATATTTCACAATGTTTAACTAAAGGATTGGATTGAATTACATTCAGTGAGTTTATTATACCTTTGCCTGTATTATATTGCACGTGCTTGATTAATACTGATTGAACCCCACAACTTCCGTGTCAACATGCGCGTATGAAAACATAGTCCCTTCACTAACATAAGAAATGGCATTAAATGTAAAATAAACTACAATAATTATTACAACAACAGTTTGATAATCTTATAAATGCAATATATTGGTAAACAAATTCATTATTATTAACTGTGATGTGAAAACACGTGCTTGCAGCCATAGAAGTAAGTAAAGAGTGGAACAGTTTGCTCATAATGGCGTCTGCCATGGAGTATGTAAGGAAAACCATCACGAAGTAATGAAAAGTGAATTGTTTTAAACGTGTTTGGACCCTTGCTACCAGAGTGTGAGGTTAGGTTACGTTCAGACCAAACAGTTACTGAAGAAGTATGACATCAGAGAGATCGCATACACAACACACGAACTGATATTTAAACTGAAGACAGCGAACGTAAACATAAGGTACGGTAAGTTTGTTGTTGCTGATTATTCCATTATCGAAGAGGCTGGTCACAAAGTGTTGATATTTCCCGTCTTATTACTGTGTTTCGAATCAGAGTGCAGCCTTGTGAGAGGTTATGTTGACGTAAACAATAGAACATTTAAACCGAAGTCAGGCGCTTTTTTCAGGATAGTTAAAACTTGCAACACCAGAAAAGTGGAAGTCTGATTTCCAAAATGCTTCCTCTTCTTCCAACACTTGGCGTATACTCATATTTTTACTTTCTCTACTGGTAAGTAGGGTAACTATTGTATTCCCACCAAAAATTCTATCTCAAGATTTCACCGGTAATATATGTTTTGAGGACGTCTGAATCCAAGAAAAAGCATAACTCATAAACGAAAGGTCGGTTAAAAGCCAAAGTTGGTACTTAAGTTTAATATCTTTCAAAGATACAACACGAAAATTTTTAAGAAAATAGCCTCTCCCTAAACTACCCTTTATTTGGAAAATATTTAGAAAATTTTGATTTTCTTGAAAATGGCTATAACCATTTTGATTAAAATGTCATATGTTTGAGATATTTTTATGACAAATGAAATGTATATCTTGAATTTTCTGGCCATAGCCCCTGTAGTCGTATTTACTCTGGGTGGCTTTTGTATAACTGGTAAACCGTTAGAGATAGACCAAATCTTACTGTACAAAAGATGTAGATCTTGTTAAAATACACAATTTAAGTCTGAATAAATTTACTTGTAGGGTGAACCATTTCGGAGATATTCCTTGTTATTTGTGTGAGCTTCGGAAAACTTAGAACTTGTGTCACATGTAACATCACTATTTATATTTACATGATAAACGTGCAGACAGAAGGAATCTGAGAGCTTTAAAAGATTTGACTATCGCTCTGTGTGAGGTATCCCTAGAGGAACCGGAACTGTTACGTTTACCCTTTCTGGAGACGGTGACCGCCTGCCCTGGACGCACCAGACCGCGCCCAAATCAGTTAATGAAATTCCTGCGACTGACTGACGTGTTGGCCCGGAAATACAAATCGCGATGCAAGTCTCATTTCTTGTTTGATGTTCGGGACCCACTTACTACAGAGTTGCCCTTTACTGGGGCAAACTAGACCAACATCTGTGTAGAGATGAAATCAGTGCGCGTGCTTCCCCTTGTATCTACCTAGCTCATAGCTACCAACTATTGCCCCACACTGACACGTCCAGACTTCACCGTAAATACCTCTAAAGTCTCTAGAATACAAAAACAAACCAGGGGACCTCAAAACATATATTTCCGATACAATATCGACATCTAATTTTTGCGTAGAATAGAATAGTTCATCTACTTACCATACCTAACGGTGAAAGTAATTATTATCTACTAACGGAACCCGTCAAAGAACATTATTTGAAAATTCATTACAACCTCCATTCTTCAAAATAAATGTCTTTTTCCAAGCCACTATCTGTCAATCTGTTTATATTTGATATTTCTACAATCCAAACAGCCACATTCATAAATACCAGATTTTTTACTTTCTCTACTGCTAAGTAGGTGAAGTATTGTATTCCACCTAAAAATTCGATGTCGAGATTTCACCGGAAATATACGTTTTGAGACCCCCTGAATCCCAAAAAGAAGCATTTTTAGGAAAAAGTCCCTATGTATGTTTGTCAGTCTGTGGGCAGCATACCTCAAAAACGAAAAGTCGTTTAAAAACCAAAGTTGGTATTTAAATTTAATGTCTTTCAAACATGCGACAGAAAGATTTTGAAGAAAATAGCCCCACCCTAAACTACCCTTTACATGGAAAAGTTTTCGAAAATTTTAATTTTCTTGAAAATGACTGTAATAATTTTCACTAAAATGCCATATGTTTGAGATATTTTTATGGCAAATGAAATGTATATATCGAATTTTCTGGCTATAGCCCCTGTAGCCGTATTTACTCTGGATGACTTTTGAATAACTGATAAACCGTTAGAGATAGACCAAATCATACTATAGAAAAATGTAGATCTTGCTAAAATACACACTTTATATCTCAATAAATTTTCTTGTAGGGTGAACCATTTCGGAGATATTCCTTGTAATGTGTGTGAGTTTCGGAAAACTTAAAACTTTCGCGAAATGGAACATCGTTGTTCATTTTTTATATGTTAAGTGTGCAAAGACAACGGAATCTCAAAGCTTTAAAAGATTTCACTATCGCACAAAGTTTACTGTATTGTAATATTGCCCTTGTACCTACAAGGAAATAAGCAATAAGATAATTTGTACAAATGTTTATCTCAACTAACATGAAGAAGATATAGGAATAAGAGTTTGTAAGGATGGTTAGTACAAGAGTAGAGAAAGTCATGTGAGTGCAATACATCAGATTGTTTTAATTGTGCTGACATTTACTCACAGACGAACGTATTTCTAAAATTAAACTTTGGTATCTAATTTTGGGGTGAAACTGATATTATAAAGTTTAATAAGAAGTTAATGAATGTAGCAGATATTTATCTCATGAGGCTGTATGGTGTTGGAGCCTGTATTGATATGATACGAGGAGTAACTGAGGTAAACCATGCAGGGCATGTCTAAGAGGGTGCTGCCTCTTCAGGAGTGGGAGGAAAACGCCAATGTTGCAATTTCGCACTTGCCTCTGGCTTCATTTCCAATTCCCAGGTCGTCGTAATTAAAGAAAAAAGAAGATCGGGGTGCTAGGGAGGGGGTAGGGTGGTTATCAGAATACCACAGCTCAATATCAATTATGGAGACGGAGGGAGTCGACATTTCTTCTCCTTCTCCATAGTTTCCAATACATTGGACATACAGTATCGTCAATCGATAAGGAGTTCGTCATACGTTCCCCCATTCATCACCGTAAGCGAACATTTACCTAACATATCATTTCCAATATTCCTACTAAACCACTCTAGATCGCTCAAAAAGTAAACCGTAATTTATGTTATAAGATATTAAAATACTACAGGGTGTTATGGGTATACAGCAGATGGTCTGATAAACCCTGAGGTGAGTACATAACAGCGGGGGCGTGGCCTGTTAGCGGCAGAGTGGACGGGGTTAAAACTACGATACAGGAGAATTGGCACATTGAATCACTTTTCCCCCTCCATGCTATGATTTGATTTTAATTCAGATAATAATGATTTGCACTGAAATTACTTTCTCTACTCTTGTACTAACCATTCCCACAAACTCTTGTTCTTCTATCTTCTTCGTGTTAGTTGAGATAAACATTTGTACAAATTATCTTATTCCTTATTTCCTTATAGGTAAAAGGGGAATATTAGAATACACCAGGCTTTGTGCGATAGTCAAATATTTTAAAGCTTTGAGATTCCATTCTCTTTGCGCACTTTACATATTAAAAATGAACGATGTTCCATTTCACGAAAGTTTTCCGAAACTCACACACATAACAAGGAATATCTCCGAAATGGTTCACTCTACAACAAAATTCATTCGGACATAAATTGTGTATTTTAGCAAGATATACATTTTTTGTATAGTATAATTTGGTCTATCTCTAACGGTTTACCAGTTATGCAAAAGTCGTTCAGAGTAAATACGACTACAGGGGCAATAGCCAGAAAATTCAAAATATACATTTCATTTGTCATAAAAATATCTCAAACATACGGCATTTTAATCAAAATCGTTGGAGCCATTTTCAAGAAAATCAAAATTTTCGAAAAACTTTCCATGTAAAGAGTAGTTTAGGGTGGAGCGATTTTCTTCAAAATCTTCGTGTCACATCCTTGAAAGACATTAAACTTAAATACCAACCTTGGTTCTTAACAGACATTTCGTTTTTGAGTCATGCTGTACACAGACACACAGATAGTTACACATACAGACGGACCTTCTAAAAATACTTTTTTGTATTCAGGGGGCCTCAAAACATATATTTCAGCTGAAATCTCGACATCTCGCAATAGAGAAAGCGATATCCGATTGGTTCGTTTATTTCGTGAGGTGCGTATGACCTGAATGGACAACAAATATATCAAAAGGTTCATTTCCCTATAGTGTTTAGACTTTTTAACGTTAGTAACAGTCCTGGGTGGTTGTGGGATTAGCGTTGGTAGTAAGGCAATTATCCTATACTATCGACTCGGCGCATGCGCAGAACTGGATTTGGGCTTGGCTTGTATTCGTTTTATTTCAAGTATATTTGTTACTGTTTAGAGCCTATTTAAAGCTTTTATCGATCGTTTTTCTCAACTTCTTGAGAATATAACATTGCGAGTGATGTTTGAAGTTAGTAAAGTATAGAAGAGTGGGTCTATGTTGGACATCGACTGCGTGTCCGGACATGCGCACAAGTTTACACAACTCCTTGCAGTTCGACAAGAAAAAGAAATACAAGAGTTAGTTAACTTACAGATAAACGACGTGCAGATCTTCCTTTAATCATGGAGTCTCTTTGTTTACTGTGCAATGCCCCCCCCCCCTCTCTCTCTCTCGAACGTTTAATGCGCTCCTTTGATCTCTATCCGAAATGCATCCAGCATCTTCTGACTCTGTGTCGTTAAGTCCTTTTTATCTATAGAATATGTCTCCCAGAAATTGATGCCAACCTTTGAACAACAAAACCGTAAAAGCGATGTTAAGGTTAGGTCGCCAACTTCAACATGAGTTTCGAGTTGTTCCTCTACAAGGATATTTAGATCATTTTTCAACAAACCACCAACGTTTACTCACATTCAATTTCAGAAGTCATCACAGAATAACTAGACTTAACATAAACTTACCACAAGATAGACTCAGAACAAAGCGATTTCATAAAACCTCGTCTTCACTTACATAACCTCACAAATCTATCATAACCTAAAGAGCCGTTTCTTTCTATTTGTTTATTTTAATAAAATGAACATGTAATGCGTTACTAAACACAAAACTCGAGAACGAGTGAACTAATTTGGGTAATGTTTCTCGTTGAAGTACGAGGAAGGTTTGTATGAAGAGAAAAATTGCAAAAATTACACGGAAAAACGTAAAAACCACATATTTGTTTTTCCCATTCAAACTGTTCCTAGCTGCCAATTGTAGGGAAGGTTCTGAAGTAGTCTAATTGAAGAATCGACTTTCCAGGTTCGTAAAGATCGACTTCAGCAATTAATTGTTTAAATAAATGGACATCAGGCACAATACTATTGGGCAAGTATAACCTAAATCTGAATGTTGTAGTGATAAATCATTATATGGAAGTTGTGACTGAAGCATTCTGGAACGTTCCTTTCTCTTAAATGAAGTCAGACGTTTGTTACGTAATACAGAAGTGAAAATGCCTAGGAAAGGAATTAAATATCTGATGTATTGGGACGAGTAAAGTAATTCTGTGTTTCGCAGCTGTGCTTTATCTGTGGGATCCAAGTTATTTGCCCGGGAAGAGAGTGACCCCACATTCCCAGCACCCCCCCCCCCCACCACGTCTCCCGCCCAGCTCCCTATGAACTTTCTTCATTACGTTCACTGACCTGCAAAAGGACCTCCTCGTTAGTTGGGACCTCCTGCAAATAAGGACATAGTGCCAACTTCATAATTATGACCACAACAATATTAATGAGATACTTTTAACGCCATGTTGTAGAAAAGAATAGTAATATTTGCTCTATATCGCGTGGTCTGCTTTAAACGTCCTCTTCCCCACAACTCCAAATTAATTTAACGAGTTTAAAGCGATATATACGAACCTCTACGCTTTAAGCTATGTCCAGATTCCACTGCAAATAGATATTGTGACAAAAATTACAAAATCCAGTCTCTTTACTTTATCACTTTATCTTCATCTAAAATGTTTACCACTGATACAGTTTTCTACTCGACGTTAACACAGTCTACAGTCTTTCCTGCTATTACAACTCACAAAATATTCTTCTTGTAGCCTTGCTTTGTTCTTTTATTGTCTTTCTCCACTTCCTCTGTCTCTTTTACTTTATTTACCACGTTAAAACCATCTGCGACACTCGTTGTATCTTTTTACGATACACACGCACAGCTGTCTCACACTCACTGACAGATTCATGACTGTCTCGTCGCTCAACTGTTCTTCTTTATGTATAGGAATGACATCACACACAGCCTTCTCGACTTTCAGAAATGGTTCGGCTAGGAGTCTCGCGAACGTTCTTGATACCCCTTTTGTTTCTGCCGCCTCGATTGTTGACAGTCGCGTGCACATCCGCGATAAAGCCCGGCCTTGAACGTTCTTGCCATACAAATGTTTATTGTTCTATTTAAGATAAACATCTGTAGAAATGGTTATGCTGTTTCATAGTTAGAATTGACATAGGAGAATACACTGGGCCTAAGGGATAGTTATAGGAGAATAACGTTTTTCCTTGGTTTACCATCTTATATTTATCAGACAGGGCACAGGGACGCCCGGAAGTCCTTAATTTTTCAGGCCCATTGATTCACTTGCTCACTCGAAGAGCAGTCGTAGTACCGAAGTTGCTCAGAGATGGCGTGAATGACCCGACTACCAAGCAGACATCTAGTGTTGACGGGAGGTACTGTTCACTTGAGTATGCATCCGCGCCATCTGTCCGTCACCGCCATACACCACGTAACACAGAAATACACCGGAAATATCCGGGTTCGATTCTTGTTGCCGGTGAGGGGATTTTACCTTCCGAAGGAATCCGCTCGAAAAAGTCATAACTCCCTTTACTTTCTTCTTGCTTTCCTCTTCTTCCTTGTCTCTTGTTCCTTCTTTGTTCTATTTTGCCTGAAGACATGTTTTTCAGGTTAGTTTGTCCAAAATGCTTCTCTTATTCTTTTTACATCTACGCTATTCGTGCCTGGCGTGGTGCGCCGTATTTAACGGTTATTTTTCCCTGGTCGTATTATTTACTCGCTGTTTTTGAAATTTAAAACATTACTCAAACAAGTAGCAGATCTACCCTAAACGTTGCAATGACGTATGCAACTAGATTTCATATATTATCGATATAAACAGCGCTTATCTTGCCCTGGCTTAGCATGAGTTTAATTTACAGTCGAATACGTCGTAAATGATAACCTCGTCGATGTCTAAACTTATAGCAAACACTTCAATTCATTTTTTCAGCAACCTAAAGCAAGTGACGTCAGCTTCTGTTGCCTCTGTTTTACCAGTTATAATGATTTTAGAGGGATTACTCAAGAAACCGCTACATCTTCCGAAGGAAGCCATACTAAGATTTTTAGTATATTTTCCTAAGCCAAGGAGTGCGACTATCGAACCCAGGACGTTCTAGATAGGAGCCTCTCATGAGGTACCACTCAATTACTATGTAGTTAGTAATAGATAAGGTTTGCTATTGTTTACAGTCAATGTAGATCGCTTAATTGAATCCAAACAGCGAACCTTGACAACCCTCTCGTGCTAAACCAACATATCTTATTAAATGGCTCGGGTTCTGGTTTCATTTACGAACTAATCTACTTGCACAATTACCTATAGATTAACCCACCATTTTTCACTTTCTCTACTACGTATAGTAAAGTAGAGGAAATATTTTATTCCATTTTATTCTGGACATCATAACTCAAAAACTAAAACTCGGTTAAAAACCAAAGTTGGTATTTAAGTTTAATATCCTTCAACGATGCGACCTGAAGATTTTGAAGAAAATTGCTCTACCCTAAACTATCCTTTACATAGACACTTTTTCGAAAATACTCATTTTCTTGAAAATGTCTCAAATGATTTTGATTAAAATGATGTATGTTTGAGATATTTTTATGAAAAATGAAATGTATATCTTGAATTTACTGGCTACAGCCCATGAAGTTCTGTTTACTCCGGATGACTTTTGCATAACTAGTAAACCGTAAGAGATAGATCAAATCTTACTGCGTAAAAATGTAGATCTTGCTAAAACACGCAATTTATGTCTGAGTAACTTTTTTTGTAGAGTGAACCATTTCGGAGATATTCGTTGTTAAAAACTTTTTTATATGTTAAGCGTGGAAAGAGAACGGAATATCAGAACTTTAAAAGATTTGACTGTCGCACAAAGCGTACTGTATTCTAATATTAATAATTTGTAAAAATGTTTATCTCAACTAACATGAAGAAGATATAGGAATAAGAGTTTGTAAGAATGGTTAGTAGAAGAGTGAGTAGCGAAAGTCATCAGATGTTGTCTCGTTCTTTCACTGACGCAAGTTAGAGGCAATAATCCGCAGCTGAACGTTGGGTGACTGAGTCTATCAGAAGTTACGCCCGACTCACTCGGAGAACAAGGAAGTTGTGTGACGTCACATGTCTCCAACTTCACAAGGAGATCATGATATGCCTCTGATAACTGTGACCTCTTCACACTGATAACATCCACGTCTCTTCAAAATCATCTAATAGTCCAAAATACTGTATTGAGTCAAATTCACTGAAATTCAACATATTTTTCTATTCCAGAGCGATATTTCCTAGTTGAATTTTATCATAATATGCCTAAAGCACCATGCAATCTGATGTGTTACACTCACATGACTTTCTCTACTCTTGTACTAACCATTCTTACAAACTCCTATTCCTATATCTTCTTCGTGTTAATACAGATATCTGATGTGTTGCACTCACATGACTTTCTCTACTCTTGTACTAACCATTCTTACAAACTCTTATTCCCATATCTTCTTCATATTAATACAGATATCTGATGTGTTACACTCACATGACTTTCTCTACTCTTGTACTAACCATTCTTACAAACTCTTATTCCCATATCTTCTTCATATTAATACAGATATCTGATGTGTTACACTCACATGACTTTCTCTACTCTTGTACTAACCATTCTTACAAACTCTTATTCCTATATCTTCTTCATGTTAATACAGATATCTGATGTGTTACACTCACATGACTTTCTCTACTCTTGTACTAACCATTCTTACAAACCCCTATTCCTATATCTTCTTCATGTTAATACAGATATCTGATGTGTTGCACTCACATGACTTTCTCTACTCTTGTACTAACCATTCTTACAAACTCTTATTCCTATATCTTCTTCATGTTAATACAGATATCTGATGTGTTACACTCACATGACTTTCTCTACTCTTGTACTAACCATTCTTACAAACTCTTATTGCTATATCTTCTTCATGTTAATACAGATATCTGATGTGTTACACTCACATGACTTTCTCTACTCTTGTACTAACCATTCTTACAAACTCTTATTGCTATATCTTCTTCATGTTAATACAGATATCTGATGCGTTACACTCACATGACTTTCTCTACTCTTGTACTAACCATTCTTACAAACCCTTATTCCTATATCTTCTTCATGTTAATACAGATATCTGATGTGTTACACTCACATGACTTTCTCTACTCTTGTACTAACCATTCTTACAAACTCTTATTCCTATATCTTCTTCATGTTAATACAGATATCTGATATGTTACACTCACATGACTTTCTCTACTCTTGTACTAACCATTCTTACAAACTCTTATTCCTATATCTTCTTCATGTTAATACAGATATCTGATGTGTTACACTCACATGACTTTCTCTACTCTTGTACTAACCATTCTTACAAACTCTTATTCCTATATCTTCTTCATGTTAATACAGATATCTGATGTGTTACACTCACATGACTTTCTCTACTCTTGTACTAACCATTCTTACAAACTCTTATTCCTATATCTTCTTCACGTTAGTTGAGATAAACATTTATACAAATTATCTTATTGCTTATTTCCTTATAGGTACAAGGGGAATATGGGAATAAAACAGGCTTTGAGTGGCTAATATATAAAATATTAGAAGCGATGGTCCATTTGACGATAGTTTAAGTACTCCAAAATATTTACGACTAATTGAAAAGTGATCCAGAGTTAACAGGACTACATGGTCTGTAGCCAGAAAATTCAAAATATACATTTCATTTGCCATAAAAATATCTCAAACATATGACATTTTAACCAAAATCGGGACAGCAATTTTCGAGAAAATAAAAATGTTCGAAAAATTTTGCATGTAAAGGATAGTGTGACTTTGGTGGGTGTAAAGTAAAGAAGACAGATGTAGTCGAGATAAAGAAACACTTTTATTTCCGTAAACAGTAACTTTGTACACTCGTTGCAACAGCAAGAAAGTCTTTTCCGATTCACCAACAGCACGGCTCCGAATTAGTAACACAAAAACTGTCCCTTCCAGGAGTCCAGGAGTGAGTACTAGTCGTCTGGGTTAACCCAGGCGGATGGTAAGGTGGCCACGGTACCTATCCGTTTAATTGCGGATTTACCCGTGTGGTGGTATAGGTAGTCATATGTTACAGGCTTTTTGTCTTTGTAATGTCTGATGGTGCAGGTTGGGTTCCTATATTGTCACTGGCGGCGGGATCTGTCGGATCTTGGATGTCTAGCCATCCAAGCGACCATTACCCTACTGATTACTTCGTCAGCCATGGCCGTCGAGCAATGCAGTGCCAGTGACAGGAAACCGAGGGGAATAGGTGATAGGTGTGGAGGATGATGAAGGCAAAGCGGTACCTACCAGCCAAGGGCGTCCTTGGGTAGACGGTAGCTCTGTCTCCGCCTAGGGAGGCGATGGTCATATTGCCCCAGGGTGTTCACCAGCTGGTTTGGGTGAGGTGTGAGTTTGTCATACATTGTGCGAGTCCTGTCCCGTACTACGTCCACAATGTATGGAATGCCGGAATGAGTGTGAAGGATGTGTGATGGAAACCTACGGTCGGTATCGTAGATCATCCTAAGCGCCCTGTTCTGCACGGTCTGCAGCCTGCGGATGGTGGAACGAGCCACCGTACCCCAGACCTCGCACCCGTACAGAATCAGGGGCGGGACGATCGGACGGTACAAGCGTAGTTTCAGGTATGTGGGCAACTGTCCCTTCTCACACTTTACCGCTATTTATATCTCCCAGGCACTATTCTGGAAACTTCAGGAAAGTTCAGTTATTATTGCGGTGAAATACAAAGCAGAAAATTCCAGAAGTCTCTATCCCTTTCTCTTTTTCGGCAAGCGCCCCAACAATGCGGCCATTCTCTGTCTCTTCCCTTCGGCTCCTTTGCGGTAGTGCCGACAATAATGCCATGGGCGACAATAGTTTAGAGTGGAGGAATTTTCTTCAAAATCTTCGTGTTGCATCCTTGAAAGACATTAAATTTAAATACCAACTTTGGATTTTAATCGCGGTTTGGTTTTTTAATTATAATATCCAGAGACTGACAGACACTATTCAGGGGGCTTAAAAACATATATTTCCGGTGAAATCTCGATATCAAATTTTTTGGATGGAATACAATACCTTCCTGTTTACAATACGTAATAGAGAATATAAAAATGCACTTAGAAAATTTTCTAAAACTCTTTTTTATTCAGGAACTGTTAAAACATGCTTTTAGAAATAATAATATCGAACTTTTTTGGATTGCAATGCTTCTGATTCTTTATATCAGTGTGTAGTGATACTGAACTGTAGAAAGATAAGTTAAAAAGTGACGAATTGTTATAAAAAGCGATAACGGTGAAGTGTACTTCTGTCTTTTAGAACGTCAAGACATCAAAGTTAAAAACTTCTTCTTATTTGCAGTTGGAAGTCTCTTATTTATCAAAGTTCTTTGCTTTCATCGAATTTGAAGGGGGAAAATCAGAACGTCAGACTTATATCCAATTAAAATTAACAGAACCAGAGAAAATGCTTAACGCAATCAGAGAGAAAGAGAGAGAGAGAGGTAGAGAGAGAAAAGTCTAGTTTGCTGTTGCCGTGTACAGACTGATATATAAATATAGCTTTTTTTTTAAATTAATGCTTGATTTATAAAACGAAATAAATGAATAAATACAACACTTGTCCGTATTTGTAAGTATAAAATGGTTAGTTAAAAAGCAATATTAGTGTCTAAGTTCAGCATCTTCGAAGGAGAGAATAATGTCTTTTTTTTTAAACAAAGTCATAAAAGTTCTTAAGAATTATTCGTTGTTATTTAGTTAGTCCCGCTCCTGATTTTATTTAATCAAAGTAACTCGCAAGACACACTTTCTTTGCCTACACCACACGTTTAAGCCTTAACTTGGTGAGCGTTTTTGAAACCTTTGGGTTCCTTATATCACAATAATAATATTTCTAACTTGGGTTCTCAATATCTCCTTCCTTGTCTAGCCGCTAAGTTCATGGGAGGTCCACATTTCTTAATTATTGCCAAAATTTTACCTTCATATTATGAACGAAGACTTTGTTCTCAGTTGTTTGAGACTGGACCTTCATTCTCGCACATTCTCCAGTAGTCAAAGCCTCAGTCTTTGTGTCAAGTCCCAATATTCATACAGTTACTTGGAAAAAAACCATACAGTCCTTAATATTCACCTTCCATTGTGTTCATGTCTTTGTATACTTAACAACAAACAAGCGCTGCCATCTAGTGTTGGCGTGGTGTACTCTCTCAATTCATGTCTTACGATAGAACGGGCCCACAGATAAAGCGCTATGTTGTGTGTGTGTGTGTGTGTGTGTGTGTGTGTGTGTGTGTGTGTGTGTGTGTGTGTGTGTGTGTGTGTGTGTGTGTGTGTGTGTGTTCGTTTCTATAATGAAATATTTCAGCTAAGACAAGCTGTGTATTACAAACATTACTCTCTGTATTCTTTGTGGATTAATATTTGAACCTAGTATACTGTCTGTTCACCAGCTTATGGCCTTAGGGGAATGAAGGAAAGGGGAGAGACACTCCAAGTACTGTAAACTCAGTTTTGTAAACCTCCGCACAAACGTTGCTCTGCTGGTTACGTTGCCAATGCTATTCGTGCCATATTTACTCGCTGTTCACCTCAGTTGTAAAATCGTAAGTCACTTGTTTTGTGTGGGAAGTAATGGTGCCATGGCGAGGATTAGCTTGTCCACAACCAGAGTTACACGTAAACGACCGGCAAGGCATGGCTATGGAGTACTAACTACTGTAGTAACTTACAGTAGAGTTAGCTTCATCACAACAGATGTTAATATTCAACGCAAACGCAGAAAACAATTCTGGTTTACCGAATATCCCCGTGTTATTCATGAACTTGGGGCAAGTATACGCCATTATTATTGGTGAAATAATTCAAACTAATGGATTGGATAAGGAAGCAAATAAAACTAGATTAAGAAAACTGGAGTTTGTTCTTTAGAATATTTACAATAAGAAAAGCATTTCAAATAAAACCAAAATCAAAAAACATAACACAATAATTAAACCAGAATGTCCATATGGCACAGCGTGTGTGTTTTACTTTAAAATAGCAGAAATAGAAGCATTAGGAAAGAAGAAAAGAAGATTTAAAGGATAATTTTCGGTCCAATTGAAACTGAAAAACACAGTTAGACTCATTTTCAAGCATATTTACGAAAGTAAGAATTCTAAGCAATCGATGTAAAGAACACTTAAGAAATAAGTAAGTTAATAAAAAAATCTCGAAGGTTTGTAGTTGAAAAAAAGAAGAAAACATCCACAATTTGGACAGAAGGAAGAAGAAGAAAAGATCACTGTGACAGGATGAAGAAATATTGGAAAACAAGTGAATATAAATGCAGTGAGTTCAATAACGTGGTCTGTAAATGGGGTGGAACGATTATAAGAAAGTGTAAACATCAAATCTGCACAAGGTTACTAGAATTGAACAACAAAATCAAACTGGCAATGAGTCAACGCGAACTTTTGTGAATGAGTCAATATGGTTTTCGGAGATACAGGGAGTGTGTTCACTTTGAAGGTAATCAATCCCAACATCTGTTGTGATGCAGGTAAGCGTAATGCCGTTACTTGCCGGTCGTTTACATGTAACTTTGGTGGGGATAGCGCCGACACACACACACATTAAGGAACTGTAAGCCGTGCTTGCTAGGCATTTCTCCGCCCCAAGTTGCACCCCTCTGCTTAAAGTTGACACTGCGACTCTGAACAACGTCTCCCTTTAAACTGAACCAACCCTCGCTCTCCGTTATCCAATTTATCCAGCTCTAATTGCTTCTTAAAGCCCTCGAGGGCTCTTAACTCATGGATAAAACAGGACAATGTAGCGGATAATTAACTAAATTATTACAATTCGTTAAGTGCACAATCGATTTGTCTGGATCTGGAGCTTCTAGACACGTCACACAAATTAAATCAATACAAAGCCGCATATCTGTCAATATCAGTAAAGTGCAGGCAATTCTTCCGAGGTATTCTCTATTCTTTATACTTTCTCTAACTACAGTAATATGAAGGAGAATTGCCAAAGATTTGATATCGAGTTATCACTGCAAACACATCTTTCAAGACTTCCCGAATTCAAAATAAAGAATCTGATGTGTTACACTCACATGACTTTCTCTACTCTTGTACTAACCATTCTTACAAACCCTTATTCCTATATCTTCTTCATGTTAATACAGATATCTGACGTGTTACACTCACATGACTTTCTCTACTCTTGTACTAACCATTCTTACAAACCCTTATTCCTATATCTTCTTCATGTTAATACAGATATCTGATGTCTTACACTCACATGACTTTCTCTACTCTTGTACTAACCATTCTTACAAACTCTTATTCCTATATCTTCTTCATGTTAACACAGATATCTGATGTGTTACACTCACATGACTTTCTCTACTCTTGTACTAACCATTCTTACAAACTCTTATTCCTATATCTTCTTCATGTTAATACAGATATCTGATGTGTTACACTCACATGACTTTCTCTACTCTTGCACTAACCATTCTTACAAACTCTTATTCCTATATCTTCTTCATGTTAATACAGATATCTGATGTGTTACACTCACATGACTTTCTCTGCTCTTGTACTAACCATTCTTACAAACTCTTATTCCTATATCTTCTTCATGTTAATACAGATATCTGATGTGTTACACTCACATGACTTTCTCTGCTCTTGTACTAACCATTCTTACAAACTCTTATTCCTATATCTTCTTCGTGTTAGTTGAGATAAACATTTGTACAAATTATCTTACTGGTTATTTCCTTGTAGGTACTTTGAGCGATAGTCAAAGCTCTTAAAGTTTTGCAAGGCTAAGATACAAAAAATTCATTTCAACACAAATTTTGTTTTAGCAACATCTATATCTTTTGTATAGTAAGATTTGGTCTATGTCTAACGGTTTACCAGTTATTGAAAAGTAATCCAGAGTAAATAGGGCCACATAGGCTAGAAAATTCAAAATATACATTTCATTTCTCATAAAAATATCTTAAAAATATGTAATTTTAATAAAAACCAAAGTTTTCGAAAAATTTTCCATGTAAAGGGTAGTTAAGGGTGGGACTATTTTCTTCAAAATCTTCGTGTCGCATCCTTGAAAGATATTAAAGTTAAATACCAACTTGGGTTTCTAACCAACTTTGTTTTTCAGTTATGTTGTCTACAAACACAGACACACTCGGACCTTTTTCTAAAAATGCTGTTTTACATCCAGGGGACCTCAAAATGCACATTTCCGGTGAAATGTCGACATGGAATTTTTGGGTGGAGTATAATACTACTAACTTTAGTACTTTTAAGATACCTTATTTGCTTAATGGGAAACTTTGTTTTGTGATTCAGTTTTAGTTGATAAAGTGAGAGAAAGATTATTGAACTATAGTCTATTTGCTGTTAGAAGTAAGTAATGTATTCCTCCGCGCTTCTCTGGTACGCTATTGGTTAACGTAATATCTGCATGTACGCATCTAAATAATATTAATGTTGCCGCTGCCCAATTTACCTCGTTCAGATAACCTGAACTTAACTCTTCTCTTTGTTGTGACATAAACCATTGCATTATTGAACATATGAGAGTCATTGTTATTCCAGAAACTTCAGGGTTTTCCATGTGTGGTTTGGAATGCGCTCCGATCTTACTGGCGTTGTTCTTTATGAAGCTTTACCAGATCGTTATAGCCACGGTAGGATATTTCACCTAAACCTTATTGAATATATTCAATATGATAAGCTTTTTGCCGTTTCTTAAAGAGTTTATTTGCAGATATTTGAAAAAAATAACACTTCTACCGCTTTTGCTTCCATTTTACACTCCAGGATCGCGCTGAGAGAAGAGGCAAACCTTACTGTTGACGACTGGTACTTAAAACTTGACAACTGAATATTGTGTGATTTGCGTATATTGCATTGTAACCTTATATTGTATATTATAACCACAACTTGAACGTAAGTAAAGGAAGTAGCTAAATATGACTTGGAACTATATTGCGGAGGAATACGGGAGTGTTAAAATGCACCAGCCAATGACGTTCATTTCCGCTACGTGGTTCTTACACCTACTTTATCTTTACAGTAAACCGATTATAATATCTCACAACTTCTCAGTGCTGCAAACCGTACAAAAACTGTAACGAGCTCTTGTTGTTAAGTTTCCTTACTTGTTTTGCGAATACTGAATGCCTCACATTTGTATTCAATGTTGCATTGCCTTGGTTTACGGCGGATAAGGCAGTAAAAGCTTCCCTCCCTCCCTCACACTCCTCTCTCTGTATGTATAGGGAGAGAGGGAGGTGTTTATTGTGCGAGTTGGTGCACAATTAGTGTGAAACTGAATTGTGAATCACTAACACGGCCTGCTAATAAGCCAGTTAATCTACCTTACTGCATACAAACTACGCGACGTTACGATGTAACGAGATACCAACAAGGCTCCTTTCCTCATTGAACATTGTTCACGTTGAACAATTGTATGTGCTGCATTCGCATTACCTTGTGTTCACTCTTCCACTAACTGTTGCAACATAACCTTACTTTTACTTTCTCTACTACGTATAATGAGCAGATGAAGTATTTTATTCCAATCAAAAATTCGATGTCGAGATTTCACCTGAAATACATGTTTTGAGACCCCCAGAATCCAAAAAAGGTCCATGTCTGTGTGTGCCTGTCAGTCTGTGGCCAGTTATTGACGATATAATTCCTTTTTATGAATATCGGAATATTTCACAACTAATTATTCACTTTTCGATGTATAATTACTATTTCTCGTCGCTATAATGTCGATGCAGATCACTTCGAGGTATGTCACATGTACAAAAGAAGTGAGACCACGCTGCCTATAATAATTTAACATGGTTATTTCAGGAGACTGGGATTTTGTTGCCTCTATATTCACAACTTGAATTATGTCAGAGGGATTATACAAAAATACTGTCTCAAACATGTGGTAACTTAATACAAATTATTGTAGAAACTGGGAGAATTACGAAAACCTTTCCATGTAAAGGGTATTTTGTATTGCGAGATTTCGTTGAAAATCTTTATCACATTCCTGTAAGTCACTGAACCTAATTACCAAGTCTATTTAACTGACTTTTCCTTCTTTGGCATCCAGACACAATAGAGCTATTTTAAAATACGTTTTTCACATTCAGGAAATCTTAAAACATATAGTTACTGTGAAATCTTGGTGTCGAAGTTTTGGGCGGAATACGAAACTTGATCAGATGCCAATAATATTTTTTACTTTTGCCATTTTCAAAGACTGCAAAGATTCCCAATATAATCCACCTCAAACTATAGAAAAAAACTCGTTATATTTCCTTTTGATTAAGGATTATATATAGATCGAGAAAAAGAAAACTTTTTTTTAATTTCAAATATAGGTGTGAAGTTATTAAAACTTTTGAACTAATGCAAAAAATACATAATTTGCCTCCTGACGCCATGTTTAAATGCCCTACTGTATGTTTAAATTGCACGCGTATTTTAAATTTATACCACTGTTTTCTCATTATTCATATTTTCACTATTTTTCTTCGTGTACGATAAATGTTCTTTGTGAGACAGTTTTTGTATTGCACTAATGGAATTTACTGCTACTGTAAGAATATATTTTTAACTTTCAAACCGAAAAATTAAAATTTTTTGTTTCTTGCCCGGCCGTTTTTAGAGACGTAATAAAGATAAATAAATTTAATTTACAATTTCTGAATTACTGCAGCAAAAGGGATGAAATTATGAACAGATAAAATTTTTATCATATGTGTAATATAACGTAAACAAAATTGCATCCATTTTGCTGCAATAAGTCAGAAATTATAATTAAATTTATTTATCTTTATTACGTCTCTAAAAAGAACCGGCCAACAAACCAAATTCGTCGATAATCACACTTTTAAATATACTTATTCGTATTTAAAGACAAAGGTACATTTCAAGCACTTCTTTCCTCCAGTAATTAATTGCAAAAAGTTACCAATAACTTGGTTAGTTGGATGAATATGCGGAGAAATGCGTGTGGGCTGGCCGCAGATATTCCTTGTCGTTGTATTAATTACTTGCTATAGATTATGAAGTACAGAGAGGAGTTAATGACTTGACACGACTGTGAACTCCCCCCATATCGAATAGGAGCAATACACCACGCTGCGCAGTGATTTCGGCGATGCACTCTATTGCCTCTCCTCGGTTCGATGCGTTTAACACTCCCCCCGCCCGCCTGACCGCCCGGCGTAAAATTGTATGGCTATCAGTAAACACTAGCTGGGTCAAATCCAATGTGCTTAAATAAATTAAACCAACCTCGTGTTACTAAAGTGAGGTTATGTTTCCCTTCACGAACAAACCGATCCCTGCGAACAAAACAAATGGACACAAAGGCGTCCAGAATCCTGACTGCAATCTACCCATAACAAGCACAGGTCCATCAAAACTAAATCCTCTAAACACAAGAAACACCTTCACACGTCTTTCACCACTCACTCTTTACAAACTATTCACGCAACCACTGTCCAGTTCATGTTAGTGGAGATTAACATTTGTAAAAGTTATCGTATTGTAGATACAAGGGGCATGTGGCAATACAGTACACTTTGAGCGATAGTCAAATCTTTTAAAGCTGGTCTTATATGGATGCATTAAAATTCCGTTATGTTTTCACGGCCAAGAGATGGAAAAAGTGAATAACGACCTTCCATTTGAGAAAAGTTTAAGTATTGGAAAACACGTAAATAACAAGAATATCTCCGAAATGGTTCACTCCCAAAAAATGCATTTGGACATAACCTATATTTTATCAACATCTACATTTTTATAGTATGGTTTGGTCTATCTCTTATGCTTTACCAATTATGCAAAAGTCATAGCCAAAAAAATTAAAAATATACATTTTATTTACCATACAGATATCTCACACATGGCATTTTAATTAAAATCGTTAGACATTTTTGACAAAATCTAAGTCTTCGAAAAATTTTCCATTCGTTTTTGAGTTATTGTGTTCACAAACACATATAGGCCCTTTTCTAAAAGTATTTTTGTTTAGATTCAGGGGGCCTCAAAACATATTTACAGTCAAATCTTGAGTCGAATTTTTAGGTGGAATATAATACTTCCTCTACTGACGAATTCCTAGAAAATATGTTAAAAACATTTTAGTCAAAATCGTTACAATTATTTCTAATAAATGTAAATTTTGGAGAAATCTTCCTGCAAGGAGTATTTAAAATCTGCTTGTCACATCCTTGGAAGCACTAACCATAAATAGTATCTTTGGTTTATAACTCACTTTTCGATTTTGAGTTCAGCAGTTTACACATGTGCGTGCGAATAAGGACATTTTTCTAGCAATAGTTTTTTGGATTGATGGGATCTCAAAGCCTGTATTTTCAGTGAAATACCGGTATTAATTTCTGACTGGAATGCGGTACCTTTAGGCCTGCTGGACATTGAAAATGATTTACAGTTTTACCTCGCAAGTAAACGGACGCGAAAACAGAACTATCTCTAATACGAAGTACCAACTGTGCTGACTGGGACTTTGATGCAGGCCTAGCATTTTAATCCATTGCTGCCACTCTTGCAAATAAATAACATTAAATTTATTCATGTGACTCGTATGTAGTCATAAATTAAGACATTTACTTTGTGAATGAGCCAATAGTAAATCATAATTGTGTCGAACATGTGGGATTGACCCAAACCGAATTATAATCACTTCTGTTTTTGCCAGGATGGACAACCTAATAGAAATATATAGCTTCTAAAACTGCAAATCGCTCGGTGTGAAATATAGCTGTGTGTGTGTGTGTGGGGGGGGGGGGGGCTGCTGATTGGATAATGAGGTTATACGTGCAAACACATTTGTTACGTCACTCCAATATCCTTCCTTGCTTCCTAGCATTCTGATTGGATCTGTGGAAAATTGATGGGAACACTCACTTGTTATTGTGAGATAATTTTCATTGGATACTCAAAACTTCGTAAAACATCTAGTTTCTGGAAGAAGCTAAACTAGTTATTCCATACCGGTTCTAGGGTCTCTGCTACCTATAGAAATTTGATGCATTACACTCACATGACTTTCTCTACTCTTGTACTAACCATTCTTACAAACTCTTATTCCTATATCTTCATGTTAATACAGATATCTGATGTGTTACACTCACATGACTTTCTCTACTCTTGTACTAACCATTCTTACAAACTCTTATTCCTATATCTTCTTCATGTTAATACAGATATCTGATGTGTTACACTCACATGACTTTCTCTACTCTTGTACTAACCATTCTTACAAACTCTTATTCCTATATCTTCTTCATGTTAATACAGATATCTGATGTGTTACACTCACATGACTTTCTCTACTCTTGTACTAACCATTCTTACAAACTCTTATTCCTATATCTTCTTCATGTTAATACAGATATCTGATGTGTTACACTCACATGACTTTCTCTACTCTTGTACTAACCATTCTTACAAACTCTTATTCCTATATCTTCTTCATGTTAATACAGATATCTGATGTGTTACACTCACATGACTTTCTCTACTCTTGTACCAACCATTCTTACAAACTCTTATTCCTATATCTTCTTCATGTTAATACAGATATCTGATGTGTTACACTCACATGACTTTCTCTACTCTTGTACCAACCATTCTTACAAACTCTTATTGCTATATCTTCTTCATGTTAATACAGATATCTGATGTGTTACACTCACATGACTTTCTCTACTCTTGTACTAACCATTCTTACAAACTCTTATTCCTATATCTTCTTCATGTTAATACAGATATCTGATGTGTTACACTCACATGACTTTCTCTACTCTTGTACTAACCATTCTTACAAACTCTTATTCCTATATCTTCTTCATGTTAATACAGATATCTGATGTGTTACACTCACATGACTTTCTCTACTCTTGTACTAACCATTCTTACAAACTCTTATTCCTATATCTTCTTCATGTTAATACAGATATCTGATGTGTTACACTCACATGACTTTCTCTACTCTTGTACTAACCATTCTTACAAACTCTTATTCCTATATCTTCTTCATGTTAATACAGATATCTGATGTGTTGCACTCACATGACTTTCTCTACTCTTGTACTAACCATTCTTACAAACTCTTATTCCTATATCTTCTTCATGTTAATACAGATATCTGATGTGTTACACTCACATGACTTTCTCTACTCTTGTACTAACCATTCTTACAAACTCTTATTCCTATATCTTCTTCATGTTAATACAGATATCTGATGTGTTGCACTCACATGACTTTCTCTACTCTTGTACTAACCATTCTTACAAACTCTTATTCCTATATCTTCTTCATGTTAATACAGATATCTGATGTGTTACACTCACATGACTTTCCCTACTCTTGTACTAACCATTCTTACAAACTCTTATTCCTATATCTTCTTCATGTTAATACAGATATCTGATGTGTTGCACTCACATGACTTTCTCTACTCTTGTACTAACCATTCTTACAAACTCTTATTCCTATGTCTTCTTCGTGCTACTTGAGATAAACATTTGTACAAATTATTTTATTGTTTATTTCCTTGTAGGTACAAGGGGAATATGGGAATACAGTAGACTTTGTGCGATAGTCAAATATTTTAAAGCTTTGACATTCCATTTCACGAAACTTCTAACTTCTCCGAAACTCCAACACATAACAAGGAATATCTCCGAAATGGTTCACCTTACAAGAAAATTTATTGAGATATAAATTGTGTATTTTAGCTAGATCTACATTTTTTGTATAGTAAGATTTGCTCTATCTCTAACGGTTTACCAGTTATGCAAAACTCGTCCAGAGTAAATACGACTACAGGGGCTATAACCAGAAAATTCAAGATATACATTTCATTTGTTATCAAAATATCTCAAACATATGACATTTTAATCAAAATCGTTAGAGCCATTCTCAAGAAAATCAAAATTTTCGAAAATTTTTCCATGTAAAGGGTAGTTTAGGGTGGGGCTATTTTCTTCAAAATCTTCGTGTCGCATACTTAAAAGACATTAAACTTAAATACCAACTTTGGTTTTTAACCGAATTTTCATTTTTGAGTTATGCTGTCCAAAGAAAAATTGAATAACTACATCATGTAAAAGTAGTTAGAATACGTTTAAGCTACGTTTTGGATAACATTTCAGCACTTACCTACATAGTAATACTCCCATATTACCTTTCTAACCAACACTTCTTTGATACGAAAGTCATGTTGTAATGTGAACAAGCCATGCGATTTTCAGCCCAAGCGCAGGAATCCGCTAGAATCTGTAAGTACTACTAGTGGTTACACCAAATCACGCGAGTGAACCGAACGTGTCTCGTAACCATGTTTATGATTGAATATTTATGTAAGATTACGTTTCTTGTGCACAAGAGGTTAGGTTAGGTTGATATAAACACACGCCATTTACATTTCAGCACCAATTATTTCGTCCAATCACAAATAGTCATCCTTTCTCTTTTAGCAATGAGTTTTCTCAATAACCACAATAAAATCAGAAGTTCTCTACACTTCCTAACCCTATAGTTGATGAAACAAGACATTTATTAAGGAACTATTTACTATATAATACAGTAAACTATATAATATAGACAACACGGTACTATTCCCGTCCGTCGAACTCAGTAGTTAAGCGTACATTTGTGAGGTTACGTTTGTTAATAATGTTTCCTCGAATTTCTGCAACTAAACAACAGTGGATAAATTCCAAGTCAATAAATACCTGAGCGTTTACAGCAACTCATAGATGACAGTCTCCAAAATAATTATAAATATACGTAAGTTACATAGCAAGTATTAATTTACAGTTAGGATACACATACATTCTGCGCGGTTGTATGATAACAAACGCGCATGCGCTCTGGCTCGTCTGCAAGTAGAGTTCACTTACCCAATTGTGTCCAGTCTTGTAATATATCTGCCAAGAACGTACCTGGAACAAAACAAACACACGCGTATTTTAGATAAGAAATAACATAAACACATCTGATCCCTAACATTCAAATTACTTTCTCAACCCTCTATTCCTTTATTGATAGTACAACATATATATAGCGGCGCCGTGGCCGAGCGGTTAGCGCGCTCGCCTACCATCTAGGCGGCCCGGGTTCGATCCCAGGGACCCGCATGTGGTATTCGTGGTGGACGAAGCGGCGTCAGGGCGGGCTTTCTCCGGGTACTCCGGTTTTCCCCGCCATCTCATTCCACCGGTGCTCCATCTTCATGTATCATCAGTGTCACCGCCTGCGGTGCCGTAGTAGTAAAAACGGGCGTTAAACACTACAACAACAACATATATATAAATCGTATCTGTTGCACTCACATGACTTTCTCTACTCTTGTTGAGATAAACATTAGCAGAAATTATCTTATTGGTTATTTTCTGTAGGTACAAGGGGAATATGGGAATACAGTAGGCTTTAAAATTTTAAATGATAGTCAACTGTTTTTTATAGCTTTAAATTCCGTTCTCTTTGCACGGCCAGAAGATAAAGTAAATAACGACGTTCCATTTCAGAAAAGTTTAACTATTGCAAAACTCTTACAAATAACAAGAAATATCTCCGAAATGGTTCACTCTATTTCATTTGCTACAAAAATATCTTAAACCCATCGCATTTGAGTCAAAATCGTTAGAAGCATATTTGAGAAACGAAAAATTTTCCATGTTAAGGTTAGTTTAGGGGGAGGAATTTTCTTCAAAATCTTCGTGTCGCATTCTTGGAAGATATAAAACGTACCTATATACTAATTTTGGTTCTTAACAAACCTTTTGCATTTTAGTTTTGCTGTTCACAGGCACGCACACACACATACATGCACTGAACTTTTTCTGAAAATCCTTTTTATGGATTCAAGGGGCCTCAAAACATATATTTCTGGTGCAATCTCGAAATCAAAATTTTGGGTGGAATACAATACCTATTTGCCCCACTTGCTATACGCATTTTCCCCCAAATTTATGGGAACAGTGTATAGTCTATGATCTTCTGGAACAGTAAGGCTGAAAGAATTATCAAAATTGAGTAGCCTTTGAGATTACTTCACAATTTATAACATTAATATAGGCTTGTAGCACTGTGTTCGCTCCTAAATTCGGTGTTTTTGCTCTTTCGTCCGGTGATTCGCCAACACAGTGTTTCCCCGACGACACAGAGGATGTGTTTGGGCCCCGTAAACGCAGGTTAACAGCAGGTTGCTGGTGTGTGTGTGTGTGTGTGTGTGTGTGTGTGTGTGTGTGTGTGTGTGTGTGTGTGTGTGTGTGTGTAACGGGAAGCGTGCCAAACAACAGGTTGTAAATGCCCTTCCTTCCAAAGAGCCTGTTTGTTGGTGCCATACAATAGACTGGAGCCAAGAGCCATGAACGTTCCACATCTGACACCACCACGCAGTTTCCCATTCCCGTCAATTATCACCTTGTCTACCTTCCGCAATTACCGCACAACTAATTGCCTTTCTCCAGATTTACTAGGTTCAAACTGCAGAGTAGACATCCTTCATTAAGGATCTGTATGTCTAAAAGTTAATCAAAATCAAAAGAAAAGAACTTGTTGAATGAAAAAAAATACAGTTTGCCTTTAGAGCCCTTTTCTACTTTCTCTGCTACGTATGGTAAGTAGAGAAAGTATTGTATTCCACTGAAAAATCCGATGTCGATATTTCACCAGAAATATATCTTTTGAGATCCCCTGAATTTAAGAAAAGCATTTTAAAACAAAAGTTCGTGTGTATGTGTGTCTCTCAGTCTGTAGGCAGCATAACTAAAAAACGAAAAGTCCATTAGCAACCAAAGTGGGTATTTAAGTTTAATGTCTTTCAAGGATGCGACACGAAGATTTTGAAGAAAATAGCCCCACCCTAAACTAAGCTTCACATGGAAGAATTTTATGAAAAATGAAATATATATTTTGAATTTTTTGGCTATAGCCCATTTAGTCCTGTTTACGCTGGACGACTTTTGCATAACTCCTAAAGCGTAAGAGATAGACAAAATCTTACTCTACAAAAAATGTAAATCTTGCTAAAACACAATTTATGTCCAAACACATATTTTTGTAGAGTGATTGATATTCCTTGTTACTTGTGTGAGTTTTTTATAACGAACTTTCGTGAAATGGAAAATTGTGATTCATTTTTTATATCTTAGCCATGCAAAGAGAACAGAATCTAGAATAATCACTCAGTCTACTTATTATCATATTCCCCTTGTACCTACAAGGAAATAAACAATAAGATAATTTGTAAAAATGTTTATCTCAACTAACATGAAGAAGATATAGGAATAAGTGTGGTTAGTACAAGAGAAGAGAAAGTCATGTGAGTGCAACACATCAGATATCTGTATTAACATGAAGAAGATATAGGAATAAGAGTTTGTAAGAATGGTTAGTACAAGAGTAGAGAAAGTCATGTGAGTGCAACACATCAGATATCTGTATTAACATGAAGAAGATATAGGAATAAGAGTTTGTAAGTATGGTTAGTACAAGAGTAGAGAAAGTCATGTGAGTGTAACACATCAGATATCTGTATTAACATGAAGAAGATATAGGAATAAGAGTTTGTAAGAATGGTTAGTACAAGAGTAGAGAAAGTCATGTGAGTGTAACACATCAGATATCTGTATTAACATGAAGAAGATATAGTAATAAGAGTTTGTAAGAATGTTAGTACAAGAGTAGAGAAAGTCATGTGAGTGCAACACATCAGATATCTGTATTAACATGAAGAAGATATAGGAATAAGAGTTTGTAAGAATGTTAGTACAAGAGTAGAGAAAGTCATGTGAGTGTAACACATCAGATATCTGTATTAACATGAAGAAGATATAGTAATAAGAGTTTGTAAGAATGGTTAGTACAAGAGTAGAGAAAGTCATGTGAGTGTAACACATCAGATATCTGTATTAACATGAAGAAGATATAGGAATAAGAGTTTGTAAGAATGTTAGTACAAGAGTAGAGAAAGTCATGTGAGTGTAACACATCAGATATCTGTATTAACATGAAGAAGATATAGTAATAAGAGTTTGTAAGAATGGTTAGTACAAGAGTAGAGAAAGTCATGTGAGTGTAACACATCAGATATCTGTATTAACATGAAGAAGATATAGGAATAAGAGTTTGTAAGAATGTTAGTACAAGAGTAGAGAAAGTCATGTGAGTGTAACACATCAGATATCGGTATTAACATGAAGAAGATATAGGAATAAGAGTTTGTAAGAATGGTTAGTACAAGAGTAGAGAAAGTCATGTGAGTGTAACACATCAGATATCTGTATTAACATGAAGAAGATATAGGAATAAGAGTTTGTAAGAATGGTTAGTACAAGAGTAGAGAAAGTCATGTGAGTGTAACACATCAGATATCTGTATTAACGTGAAGAAGATATAGGAATAAGAGTTTGTAAGAATGGTTAGTACAAGAGTAGAGAAAGTCATGTGAGTGTAACACATCAGATATCTGTATTAACATGAAGAAGATATAGGAATAAGAGTTTGTAAGAATGGTTAGTACAAGAGTAGAGAAAGTCATGTGAGTGTAACACATCAGATATCTGTATTAACATGAAGAAGATATAGAAATAAGAGTTTGTAAGAATGGTTAGTACAAGAGTAGAGAAAGTCATGTGAGTGTAACACATCAGATATCTGTATTAACATGAAGAAGATATAGGAATAAGAGTTTGTAAGAATGGTTAGTACAAGAGTAGAGAAAGTCATGTGAGTGTAACACATCAGATATCTGTATTGACATGAAGAAGATATAGGAATAAGAGTTTGTAAGAATGGTTAGTACAAGAGTAGAGAAAGTCATGTGAGTGTAACACATCAGATATCTGTATTAACATGAAGAAGATATAGGAATAAGAGTTTGTAAGAATGGTTAGTACAAGAGTAGAGAAAGTCATGTGAGTGCAACACATCAGATATCTGTATTAACATGAAGAAGATATAGGAATAAGAGTTTGTAAGAATGTTAGTACAAGAGTAGAGAAAGTCATGTGAGTGTAACACATCAGATATCTGTATTAACATGAAGAAGATATAGCAATAAGAGTTTGTAAGAATGGTTAGTACAAGAGTAGAGAAAGTCATGTGAGTGCAACACATTAGATATCTGTATTAACATGAAGAAGATATAGGAATAAGAGTTTGTAAGAATGGTTAGTACAAGAGTAGAGAAAGTCATGTGACTGTAACACATCAGATATCTGTATTAACATGAAGAAGATATAGCAATAAGAGTTTGTAAGAATGGTTAGTACAAGAGTAGAGAAAGTCATGTGAGTGTAACACATCAGATATCTGTATTAACATGAAGAAGATATAGGAATAAGAGTTTGTAAGAATGGTTAGTACAAGAGTAGAGAAAGTCATGTGAGTGCAACACATCAGATATCTGTATTAACATGAAGAAGATATAGGAATAAGAGTTTGTAAGAATGGTTAGTACAAGAGTAGAGAAAGTCATGTGAGTGTAACACATCAGATATCTGTATTAACATGAAGAAGATATAGGAATAAGAGTATGTAAGAATGGTTACTACAAGAGTAGAGAAAGTCATGTGAGTGTAACACATCAGATATCTGTATTAACATGAAGAAGATATAGCAATAAGAGTTTGTAAGAATGGTTAGTACAAGAGTAGAGAAAGTCATGTGAGTGTAACACATCAGATATCTGTATTAACATGAAGAAGATATAGGAATAAGAGTTTGTATGAATGGTTAGTACAAGAGTAGAGAAAGTCATGTGAGTGTAACACATCAGATATCTGTATTAACATGAAGAAGATATAGGAATAAGAGTTTGTAAGAATGGTTAGTACAAGAGTAGAGAAAGTCATGTGAGTGTAACACATCAGATATCTGTATTAACATGAAGAAGATATAGCAATAAGAGTTTGTAAGAATGGTTAGTACAAGAGTAGAGAAAGTCATGTGAGTGCAACACATCAGATTTTTGATTTCGCATGGATGATGGCGGTGGTAATGGTTAATAAATAAGCACATAACTAAATAATATTAATAATAATGACAATATTAATAGGGCGTCAATGTACATTTTTTAGTATGCCATACTTTTAAAAACTGAATTTGTTTATATTTTACAGGTAGTTAGAGACGAGGGCAAGGTCCCCGTGTCGGCTGGCACTCCGGTTCTCGCTGCGAGTTCGTTGTGGATTTATAACGTTAAGAAAATAAAATTTTCTTTACATTGAGATTACTTTTTACGACCAAGTGTAAGAGAAATGTTGGAATGATATTCTCTTTGGACTTACAACGACATTACGCCCCTCAGCCTTGTAGACAGATATGAGCTGGCAGGTCCACCTTTGAGACTACCTGACATAACTAATAGATAAGCAATCTTGCTTTCTTGAGCATGGGAGTCGGAAAACATTTGACGTGAGGAGAGAAACACATGTAAATGTAACTAATCAGCCTTTTGTTACGTTACTGCGTAAAGGTTGCCGTATTTTGGAACACAACTCGAGTAGAACAGACAATATTTACGTCTAGGTTATCCTTGAACAGGTATAAAACTAGCGGTTTTGTTGGCTTACGTTGGCAACACTTGTGTTGAAGTAGACGAGCTTTCCTATAATACAGATGATACCTACACGTTTTTTCCATTTACTTAAAGAGCAATAAATTTAAGTGAAATGACACGAAGCATCGTCATAAATTACACACACACACACACACATACACACACACACACATACACACACATACACACACATACACACACATACACACACACGCACACACACACACATACACATACACACACATACACACGCACACGCACACACACACACACACACACACACACATACACACACATACACACACACACTCACCAAGACGCTGGAAACGTGGACCGCGTGGTATATTTGATAACCGCTTAGCCTCGCCCAGTGACGTAGCCTGGTGCGGTGAAATATAGTCACTGTTCTCCCTCCACATCATTGTCACTGGAACTGGAAATATCACAGGGTGACAACGAACTTGTGACATATTCCTCCACATGCGTACGTAAACTTGTGGCAAATGATTTTCCTCCTAAGGTTTTTGAAACAAATACGTGTATAAGAAGTTTACTATATGATTTTCTCCCTAGCAAATTACCCAAGGTGGCGGGTTCAAATCCTGCCCAGGCCGATGTGCTTAAAAACAAGGGTATATGTCAGTAAATTTACTGGCAAGTAATACAACTCCTGAAGGACAAAATTCCCACTAAGAGACCTTGTCCCAGACACAAATTAATTCCTGGAAAATCAATTTCGGAGCACTTATAGCACGTACTCTGTTCATTCTTGATAATTCAATCCATAAGTTAAACCCAACTCCTAGTATTTGATACAATAATACCTCCGAATGACGTTGCTACAAACGTAATGCATGAAAAGCAAATCTTCCATGACGAAATGCTAGAGAATGTGACGTCACATCATTTGGCACAGCGGCTTATGGGAGAATCTTGCGCAATTCTTCACCGCTGAAGAATGGGCAAGGATTTCACGCTTGTAGAAAGAGAAATATGAGAGTGGGATTGAAAACTCCGTAAAAATGGAGGAATCCAGGACACGTCACACATACATATATAATATCACAATGCATTCTCACCACATACATTACACCCAACAATTCTATATCAAGAAGCTTTGCACCAAAATGTTTGAATCTCTTAAAAGACATCTTTTACTAAAAATAACCTTTTATGCTATAAGCTTTTGCCAGATGTCTGTTTATAATAGTTCGATTTTTCAATACTTTGTCATTCCAAATCTCTCTCAGAAACGCTGTATGATATTTTAATACTAAATTGTCACTTAATTCATTGGTACAAGAGTAGAGAAAGTCATGTGAGTGGAACACATCAGGTTTTTACATTCAGGGATCCTAAAACATGTATATCCGTATTGAATATTTCCACTAATTACAATAAATACGCAGCACAGAATATCATAAACAGAGTTATTAAATCGCTAGATAGAAAGTTGTGTTTATTTCATTTTCTGAGCCACAAAGCTCGTTGCCTACTTGTATTTTTACTCAACATCAGTTGTAAGGACCTGCAGAATTACCTAATGCACGTGGTGCAGGAAATTAAAACCGTAGATGCGCGCGCACAGATAGCAGCGTATCTCTCCTTGCTATGAAACAGGAAATGAACATTTTACACCCCGCGGTTTCATCTCACCTGCTCAAACACATTTTTCACGCTCTATTTTTATATACTCACAGCTTACTTAACACCCCCGCACCACCTGGTCCCTGTAAAGGGTAGTTTCAGGTAATAGGGTCTTGGTGTCGCAGATTGTAAGACGATGACGTCAGATTTTGCAGACTTGCTCTCGTAGTTATACTGTTCACAGACATTCACACGGCAGTTTTAAGATTTAAGGGACCTTAAAATGTGTATTTCAAATGAGATCTTAGTATCAACATTTTGGGAGGGTCTATGTACGTGAAAGAGAACTTGAAGGAGCTTAAAACATGTATTTCTGGCATAACGTCGATGTTATACTTAACCTATAAGTTGTAGCTATAATCTCTTCTACTTACTATACGCAAGGAATAGAAACACTAGGAAAATAAAATAAACCTAATTGTATTTCATGTATACAGGTCTTAAATTTCCATATACACATTATCATTTGATTATTTTTTAGTTTCGTACAAATTATCACTAGGCCATTCCTTTGTTCAGTCACTGTCACCAACTGTAACATCCCATACATCGCTAAAAGCAATTAATTAAACATTAAAATCGAGTAACAATCAAAATAAAGCTTTATTTCAATTTTACAACTGTGCTTTTAATAATTAATGTATTTTTCTAGAATAAATGTATTTTTAATGTTAAAAGTAACGTGAGATTATAAACTAGTTTTCTGTTGTGTCAAGAGAAGATCTGTTGTTGTTGTTTTCTAGTGCCTTGCATCTGGCAATGAAGCCATTAGCATTCGTGCTTTCCAATACTTTTGAACTGTAGTTTCTTCTGATCTTAATGCTTCACAGGTCTTCAAAGAGAAGATCTAAATGCATGGAATTGTTCAGTTTCGTTTTTCCTCCCCTAGTTAAGTAGGATAATCGAAGTAAGTATAATTTAGGTGTGTTTTTAATAGAGTTTAACATTCTCTGGTCGAATACTATTTAAATTCACATTTTGGACCTGAAAATTTTTATATAAATATAATTCGACAGTTTGAGTCTCGCTTGCTTGATAATTTATAGGTTATGTCACAAGTCTTATAATAAAATAATACGTTTTTGAGTAAGAAATGAGAAGAATAAATTTGGTTTAGTAAATATTAGTAAAATTTAATTAATATACACTTCTAAATGCGGAATGAACGCCTGAAGCTGTTAAAGGGTTGGAGTTTGTGTTATTTTATGTTAAGCGAATTCCAGAAGACGGCGTGCTTGTGGTTACAGTGAAAGTTGAGAATCGCTGCAAGGGAATAATCGATGATAATTATACATTGTGATGAACTTGAAGGCGCGTATTGAGGTTATGAGATACGAAAGGGAGAATATGGGAGGGAAAGTAGTTTGAACAAACCTGTAGGAGGGCAGTGAATATTTCATTACAGTACGTTTTGAGAGAATAAAAATTTTCGAAAAACTCCTTAAATGCGGACTTTGATTTTTTTTTTCGTTTATGAGTTTCGTGTGAAATTTCTACATCAAATTTTTGGGTCCAATACAATACTTCCCCTTCTTACCCTCGATGTATATTGAAGTAAAGTTTAGTTATTTTCATGGCAAATGTTGAATTTGCTGGTCGATGGAAATGCACCAATCGCAGCTTGTTCTGACCTCACGTGGCCCCTCTGAGAGTCAGTCTACCAACACTAGAATGGAGTTTTCTAGAACAACTAGTTTTACAGTACTAGGTAAATCTTTATAGTCTCCCAAGGTGACGTATGTAGCAAATATCGAGTAGAAGCTTTAGAGTGAGTGAGTTCAGAAATCCAATAACTGCTCCAAAACAGCTTTATTTATGGATTCAATTGAAATTTCGTTGGCATTATGAAGTTGATAAACTCACCAACATATTTTCATCGATTACTATGAAAACTGCACATTCAAGTTTTCTCTTCATGCAAAATATATCTATGATATCCATTTTACAACGCAGCGTATTACATTCACATGGTTTTCTCTGCTCAATTTTATTTTACATAACACGATCACACAGTTCCTCTAGTCACTCTTCTACAAACAATACCATTTTCGTTTCACCTAACACATTCACATGTTTTCCTCTACTCACTCTTTTACATAAAATATATACAGTTTTTGTATGTTTGAAATACAAATGCACGCTTTTTAATTTCTTTACTAGTAACTACAGGAAGTATTGTATTCCACCCAAACATTAGATATACCGATTTAACCAGAAATATATGTTTTGAGGCCCCCTGAATCCAAAAAAGGTCCATAACTCAAAAACGAAAAGCAGGTTAAAAATCAAAGTGGGTATTTAGGTTGAAGAATGCGACACGAACATGAAAAATTTTTCGAAAGTGTTGATTGTTAAAAAATGGATCTAACAATTTTAATTAAAATGTCATATGATTATGTAGACAGGCCGATGTTGGGTTTATTGACGAAATGTGAACATACTTCGATGTCCTCCGATGTCCAAACCGTGCATTTCCGGACATGTGTTCAAAACCGAACCCTTTTCCCTTGTTTTCCCTTTTGTGACGTGTTGTTGATGGAGGCCATGACTTATCCTGGTCCCCTACGTCATACCAAAATAATGTTCATAAGGAATCCTCACCACAAATATAACGAACATTATTCTAACTTAGTATTAATGTTACACTCACATAACCTACAAATAGCTGAGGAACATTATGTTTTGTCAGTTAACAGGTGTGCTAATTCGAAAAATAAAATTTTCCCTCAAAATGATAATATAGACTGTAAAAATTACATTAGTTTATCGCCTAGATAAGAACTGATCAGTCATTTTTATGGATGTTTATTAATTCAGCTGGTGGAAATTCATAAGAATAATTTATTATTGACTAGTTTGTGCTTGAGGTTCTCTTACGTGCCGTAAAAGTACTAAATGGGACCACCGGCTTTACTTCCCCTCCACAAGAAGCTGTGCTATCTGTTTTTATACTCCCATCGCTCCCCGCCAGGTTTGATCCCGGGAACCAGAAGCTACTACCCCTATACCACGGAGGGGATGAAGTTACTAATGAAGCTACTTGTTATTGTAGTTGAGGGGGAAACTAGGCTAACGACGTCGCCTGCACTAAAATTACCTTAATCAGCTTCATATTTGCAAACATTTTCAGCTTTTGTACTTTCCGTTTACATTTTTGAGGCAAAGAATTTATCATTTAAACGGCGTCGTTATGACTGCAAGTCTAAGAACCGTTAGGGCGGGGGCTGCGGGGGTGCGGGGGGTGGGGGGGGGGGGGGATCTGCACTCTGAATTCCAAGACTTGCTTTTATTTTCCGCTCTTTCCTATCTACAATCGAATAATGTTGCTTCCACTACAGTTCCCAATTCCTTTACGAAAAGGAAGAGAAAAGTTTCACGGAGTCGCTCGCCCCAATTCAGGTGATAAACACAAGCTGAAAATTTATCTACCGTAGTCAGAGTGCATGTCTACTTCCTTCACTGGACTTCTTGTGTATATGTGTGTGTTCGTGTGTGTGTGTGTGTGTGTGTGTGTGTATGTTCGTGGTTTAGTAAAACTCACACACTGTGTGAAGGATTTATCACAAGTAATATGATAATACGTCTCACATAACCTATAAATTCTTGACTGGAGCAATACTCAGAACATCTGCACTGTTTCATTAATAAAACACCAAGTTAAATACACAGCAAAGATTTGACCATAAACTGTTAAATTCCAAATAAAATAACCTAAAATGTATTCATTTGCGCTTACTCAGTATTGCCAACTGAGGAAAATGAAACCCAAGAAATACATGCATTCCGATCTTCTGCCGTTATAACTGAAAAGCAGTTTATAACGTCAAATAAATTCCACTTTACTTTAACATTAATAATCAACCTTTCTTCAGAAAAAATACATTATTACAAGAAAAAATCTGATGTGTTACACTCACATGACTTTCTCTACTCTTGTACTAACCATTCTTACAAACTCTTATTCCTATATCTTCTTCATGTTAATACAGATATCTGATGTGTTACACTCACATGACTTTCTCTACTCTTGTACTAACCATTCTTACAAACTCTTATTCCTATATCTTCTTCATGTTAATACAGATATCTGATGTGTTGCACTCACATGACTTTCTCTACTCTTGTACTAACCATTCCTACAAACTCTTATTGCTATATCTTCTTCATGTTAATACAGATATCTGATGTGTTGCACTCACATGACTTTCTCTACTCTTGTACTAACCATTCTTACAAACTCTTATTCCTATATCTTCTTCATGTTAATACAGATATCTGATGTGTTGCACTCACATGACTTTCTCTACTCTTGTACTAACCATTCTTACAAACTCTTATTACTATATCTTCTTCATGTTAATACAGATATCTGATGTGTTGCACTCACATGACTTTCTCTACTCTTGTACTAACCATTCTTACAAACTCTTATTCCTATATCTTCTTCATGTTAATACAGATATCTGATGTGTTACACTCACATGACTTTCTCTACTCTTGTACTAACCATTCTTACAAACTCTTATTCCTATATCTTCTTCGCGTTAGTTGAGATAAACATTTGTACAAATTATCTTATTATTTGTTTGCTCCTAGGTACAAGGGGAATATGGGAATACAGTAGACTTTGAGGGATAGTCAATATTTTAAACCTTCCTCTACTTACTATACATGGTAGTGTTGGATAGGTACATTTCGTGAGGAAATATGGGCACACTGTATTTGTCCAGTCGGCCCTCTAGCCCGTAACTGAATGTGAGCAAGTTTGTTAAATCCAGTCACCGTAAAAGAACATCAGTGAAATATGCACAGAGCGAGAAGCAGTGACGTCACGAGAAATGGAGCATATAAACTTGTTAGGGGAAAAACATCATGACAAACACACTCGTATGTTTATTTGTTGTTTGCACCATTATATTTGTCGACAAAGGTTTCATAAATTCGTTTCGTGTCTGCTACCATATATTACCTAACGAATACTGGACACATTAGTGCAAACTAGTGAAATGTGTTGTTTACATTTAGCTGATGTTAATTACGAGTGTTTGCTTGTATCTAGCATGGACAAGGGGAAGGGGAAAGAAAGAAAAAGAAAAAGCACCAAAACAATATTTTGAGGAAATTTTCCGTCTGTGATCAACAAAGGTCCTGTTAATCCAATAGAACCTAGTTTTCGGGCTTGTAGTCGATGAACAAGTCTGATGTTTCGGTCAGGATTGCGTTGGGCATCTTCAGAGAGAGTGAACGACTAGACGGCTACATCGACTGGACTGGAAACCTTCTCCACCCAATACTACCTACCCCTTATTTGAAAAATTGTTACAAACTTTTTATTTTCTTAAAAATGATTCTAAGTATCTTTATTAATTTGTCCAATCTTTAATATATCTTAATGAGAAACGAAATTTATACTATGAATTTTTTTGCGAATAGGTCTGAGTGGCTCAGTTGGTTATACGCTGCCCTACTGATCCCAAGGTCGCGAGTTCAAATCCAGCCCAGCTCCATGTCAGTAAATTTACTGACATTTAAAAGAACTCCTGCAGGAGAAATTCCGGCACACCGGCGACAGCGTCGTTAAACAACAAAATAATTTTATAAGTAGAACTAGAACTGAAAAATTTAATGGAACAACTGGGATTTGAGCCACAGACCCTTCTCTTACCAGATGGGTGCTCTAACCACGGCTTGTGTGTTTAAAAACACCAACAGTAGGTTTGTTGCCATAAATAAATAACAAAATAATTTATTTATTTTCCCTAAAGTACATCATTTATGTGAAATAATTTTTCTGGTATTAACCGTTTTCGAGATATTCTTTGTTATAATAATTTTATACTACATTTGTGAAATACGAAGTCGTTATTAGTTTTTTTTTTTTTTTTTTTCATCTTAGAAATAGAAAGTAATGTTAACGGAATTACGTAGTGTTTTGTCTATCAGTTAAGTCTTCTGTATTCTCCTATACTCATTGTATCTATAAGGAAATATGTGATAAAAGAATTTCCACAAATGTTTATGCGAATTAATATGTACATAGAAGAATACATACTGTAACGACGATGGCTAGAGAAAGTCATATGAACAGATCAGTTTTCCTTTCTCTACTGTAGTAGGGGAAGTATTGTATTCAACTCAAAACTTCGAGGTTGAGATTTCACCGGAAATACATGTTTTGAGACCCCCTCAATCCAATGAATGCATTCTTAAAAAAAGGTCCGTGTGTGTGTGTTTGTGTGTGTGTCTGTGGACGGGATAACTCACAAACGAAAAGCCGGTTGAAAACCAAAGTTGGTATTTATAATATCTTTTAAGGATGCGACACGAATGTTTTGAAGAAAATAGCCCCACCCTAAACTACACTTTACGTGGAAAATTTTTGAAAAATTTATTTTCCTCAAAATGGCTGTAACGATTTTGATTAAAGTGCCATATGTTTGAGATTTTTATGAAAATGACATTTTCTGGCTATAGCCCATATAGTCCTATTTATTCTAGCTTACTTGCATAACTGGTGAACCGTGTCTTATTAGACAAAAAATTTAGATCTTGCTTTAATGCACAACTTTCATTGTTGTGTGTGTGAGTTTTGGGGAAGTTAATGTTTCTGACAAATGGAACATCGTTATCCACTTTTCATATATTAGCCGTGCAAAGAAAACGAAATATGAAAGCTTTAAAATATTTGACCATCGCTCAGTGCCCACTGTATTACCATATTCCCCTTGTACCTACAAGGAAATAAGCAAGAAGATAATTTGTATAAATGTTTATCTCAACTAACATGAAGAAGATATAGGAATTAGAGTTTGTAAGAATGGTTAGTACAAGAGTAGAGAAAGTCATGTGAGTGCAACACATCAGATATCTGTATTAACATGAAGAAGATATAGGAATAAGAGTTTGTAAGAATGGTTAGTACAAGAGTAGAGAAAGTCATGTGAGTGTAACACATCAGATATCTGTATTAACATGAAGAAGATATAGGAATAAGAGTTTGTAAGAATGGTTAGTACAAGAGTAGAGAAAGTCATGTGAGTGCAATACATCAGATATCGGTATTAACATGAAGAAGATATAGGAATAAGAGTTTGTAAGAGTGGTTAGTACAAGAGTAGAGAAAGTCATGTGAGTGTAACACATCAGATATCTGTATTAACATGAAGAAGATATAGGAATAAGAGTTTGTAAGAATGGTTAGTACAAGAGTAGAGAAAGTCATGTGAGTGCAACACATCAGATATCTGTATTAACATGAAGAAGATATAGGAATAAGAGTTTGTAAGAATGGTTAGTACAAGAGTAGAGAAAGTCATGTGAGTGCAACACATCAGGTATCTGTATTAACATGAAGAAGATATAGTAATAAGAGTTTGTAAGAATGGTTAGTACAAGAGTAGAGAAAGTCATGTGAGTGTAACACATCAGATATCTGTATTAACATGAAGAAGATATAGGAATAAGAGTTTGTAAGAATGGTTAGTACAAGAGTAGAGAAAGTCATGTGAGTGCAACACATCAGATATCTGTATTAACATGAAGAAGATATAGGAATAAGAGTTTGTAAGAATGGTTAGTACAAGAGTAGAGAAAGTCATGTGAGTGTAACACATCAGATATCTGTATTAACATGAAGAAGATATAGGAATAAGAGTTTGTAAGAATGGTTAGTACAAGAGTAGAGAAAGTCATGTGAGTGCAACACATCAGATATATGTATTAACATGAAGAAGATATAGGAATAAGAGTTTGTAAGAATGGTTAGTACAAGAGTAGGGAAAGTCATGTGAGTGCAACACATCAGATATCTGTATTAACATGAAGAAGATATAGTAATAAGAGTTTGTAAGAATGGTTAGTACAAGAGTAGAGAAAGTCATGTGAGTGCAACACATCAGATATATGTATTAACATGAAGAAGATATAGGAATAAGAGTTTGTAAGAATGGTTAGTACAAGAGTAGAGAAAGTCATGTGAGTGCAACACATTAGATATCTGTATTAACATGAAGAAGATATAGTAATAAGAGTTTGTAAGAATGGTTAGTACAAGAGTAGAGAAAGTCATGTGAGTGTAACACATCAGATATCTGTATTAACATGAAGAAGATATAGGAATAAGAGTTTGTAAGAATGGTTAGTACAAGAGTAGAGAAAGTCATGTGAGTGCAACACATCAGATATCTGTATTAACATGAAGAAGATATAGGAATAAGAGTTTGTAAGAATGGTTAGTACAAGAGTAGAGAAAGTCATGTGAGTGTAACACATCAGATATCTGTATTAACATGAAGAAGATATAGGAATAAGAGTTTGTAAGAATGGCTAGTACAAGAGTAGAGAAAGTCATGTGAGTGTAACACATCAGATATCTGTATTAACATGAAGAAGATATAGGAATAAGAGTTTGTAAGAATGGTTAGTACAAGAGTAGAGAAAGTCATGTGAGTGTAACACATCAGATATCTGTATTAACATGAAGAAGATATAGGAATAAGAGTTTGTAAGAATGGCTAGTACAAGAGTAGAGAAAGTCATGTGAGTGTAACACATCAGATATCTGTATTAACATGAAGAAGATATAGGAATAAGAGTTTGTAAGAATGGCTAGTACAAGAGTAGAGAAAGTCATGTGAGTGTAACACATCAGATATCTGTATTAACATGAAGAAGATATAGGAATAAGAGTTTGTAAGAATGGTTAGTACAAGAGTAGAGAAAGTCATGTGAGTGTAACACATCAGATATCTGTATTAACATGAAGAAGATATAGGAATAAGAGTTTGTAAGAATGGCTAGTACAAGAGTAGAGAAAGTCATGTGAGTGTAACACATCAGATATCTGTATTAACATGAAGAAGATATAGGAATAAGAGTTTGTAAGAATGGCTAGTACAAGAGTAGAGAAAGTCATGTGAGTGTAACACATCAGATATCTGTATTAACATGAAGAAGATATAGGAATAAGAGTTTGTAAGAATGGTTAGTACAAGAGTAGAGAAAGTCATGTGAGTGCAACACATCAGATATATGTATTAACATGAAGAAGATATAGGAATAAGAGTTTGTAAGAATGGTTAGTACAAGAGTAGAGAAAGTCATGTGAGTGCAACACATCAGATATCTGTATTAACATGAAGAAGATATAGTAATAAGAGTTTGTAAGAATGGTTAGTACAAGAGTAGAGAAAGTCATGTGAGTGTAACACATCAGATATCTGTATTAACATGAAGAAGATATAGGAATAAGAGTTTGTAAGAATGGTTAGTACAAGAGTAGAGAAAGTCATGTGAGTGCAACACATCAGATATCTGTATTAACATGAAGAAGATATAGGAATAAGAGTTTGTGAGAATGGTTAGTACAAGAGTAGAGAAAGTCATGTGAGTGTAACACATCAGATATCTGTATTAACATGAAGAAGATATAGGAATAAGAGTTTGTAAGAATGGCTAGTACAAGAGTAGAGAAAGTCATGTGAGTGTAACACATCAGATATCTGTATTAACATGAAGAAGATATAGGAATAAGAGTTTGTAAGAATGGTTAGTACAAGAGTAGAGAAAGTCATGTGAGTGTAACACATCAGATATCTGTATTAACATGAAGAAGATATAGGAATAAGAGTTTGTAAGAATGGCTAGTACAAGAGTAGAGAAAGTCATGTGAGTGTAACACATCAGATATCTGTATTAACATGAAGAAGATATAGGAATAAGAGTTTGTAAGAATGGTTAGTACAAGAGTAGAGAAAGTCATGTGAGTGTAACACATCAGATATCTGTATTAACATGAAGAAGATATAGGAATAAGAGTTTGTAAGAATGGCTAGTACAAGAGTAGAGAAAGTCATGTGAGTGTAACACATCAGATATCTGTATTAACATGAAGAAGATATAGGAATAAGAGTTTGTAAGAATGGTTAGTACAAGAGTAGAGAAAGTCATGTGAGTGTAACACATCAGATATCTGTATTAACATGAAGAAGATATAGGAATAAGAGTTTGTAAGAATGGTTAGTACAAGAGTAGAGAAAGTCATGTGAGTGCAACACATCAGATATCTGTATTAACATGAAGAAGATATAGTAATAAGAGTTTGTAAGAATGGTTAGTACAAGAGTAGAGAAAGTCATGTGAGTGTAACACATCAGATATCTGTATTAACATGAAGAAGATATAGGAATAAGAGTTTGTAAGAATGGTTAGTACAAGAGTAGAGAAAGTCATGTGAGTGCAACACATCAGATATCTGTATTAACATGAAGAAGATATAGGAATAAGAGTTTGTAAGAATGGTTAGTACAAGAGTAGAGAAAGTCATGTGAGTGTAACACATCAGATATCTGTATTAACATGAAGAAGATATAGGAATAAGAGTTTGTAAGAATGGTTAGTACAAGAGTAGAGAAAGTCATGTGAGTGCAACACATCAGATATATGTATTAACATGAAGAAGATATAGGAATAAGAGTTTGTAAGAATGGTTAGTACAAGAGTAGAGAAAGTCATGTGAGTGCAACACATCAGATATCTGTATTAACATGAAGAAGATATAGTAATAAGAGTTTGTAAGAATGGTTAGTACAAGAGTAGAGAAAGTCATGTGAGTGTAACACATCAGATATCTGTATTAACATGAAGAAGATATAGGAATAAGAGTTTGTAAGAATGGTTAGTACAAGAGTAGAGAAAGTCATGTGAGTGCAACACATCAGATATATGTATTAACATGAAGAAGATATAGGAATAAGAGTTTGTAAGAATGGTTAGTACAAGAGTAGAGAAAGTCATGTGAGTGCAACACATCAGATATCTGTATTAACATGAAGAAGATATAGTAATAAGAGTTTGTAAGAATGGTTAGTACAAGAGTAGAGAAAGTCATGTGAGTGCAACACATCAGATATATGTATTAACATGAAGAAGATATAGGAATAAGAGTTTGTAAGAATGGTTAGTACAAGAGTAGAGAAAGTCATGTGAGTGCAACACATCAGATATCTGTATTAACATGAAGAAGATATAGTAATAAGAGTTTGTAAGAATGGTTAGTACAAGAGTAGAGAAAGTCATGTGAGTGTAACACATCAGATATCTGTATTAACATGAAGAAGATATAGGAATAAGAGTTTGTAAGAATGGTTAGTACAAGAGTAGAGAAAGTCATGTGAGTGCAACACATCAGATATCTGTATTAACATGAAGAAGATATAGGAATAAGAGTTTGTAAGAATGGTTAGTACAAGAGTAGAGAAAGTCATGTGAGTGTAACACATCAGATATCTGTATTAACATGAAGAAGATATAGGAATAAGAGTTTGTAAGAATGGCTAGTACAAGAGTAGAGAAAGTCATGTGAGTGTAACACATCAGATATCTGTATTAACATGAAGAAGATATAGGAATAAGAGTTTGTAAGAATGGTTAGTACAAAAGTGGAGAAAGTCATGTGAGTGTAACACATCAGATATCTGTATTAACATGAAGAAGATATAGGAATAAGAGTTTGTAAGAATGGCTAGTACAAGAGTAGAGAAAGTCATGTGAGTGTAACACATCAGATATCTGTATTAACATGAAGAAGATATAGGAATAAGAGTTTGTAAGAATGGTTAGTACAAGAGTAGAGAAAGTCATGTGAGTGCAACACATCAGATATATGTATTAACATGAAGAAGATATAGGAATAAGAGTTTGTAAGAATGGTTAGTACAAGAGTAGAGAAAGTCATGTGAGTGCAACACATCAGATATATGTATTAACATGAAGAAGATATAGGAATAAGAGTTTGTAAGAATGGTTAGTACAAGAGTAGAGAAAGTCATGTGAGTGCAACACATCAGATATCTGTATTAACATGAAGAAGATATAGTAATAAGAGTTTGTAAGAATGGTTAGTACAAGAGTAGAGAAAGTCATGTGAGTGTAACACATCAGATATCTGTATTAACATGAAGAAGATATAGGAATAAGAGTTTGTAAGAATGGTTAGTACAAGAGTAGAGAAAGTCATGTGAGTGCAACACATCAGATATCTGTATTAACATGAAGAAGATATAGGAATAAGAGTTTGTAAGAATGGTTAGTACAAGAGTAGAGAAAGTCATGTGAGTGTAACACATCAGATATCTGTGTTAACATGAAGAAGATATAGGAATAAGAGTTTGTAAGAATGGCTAGTACAAGAGTAGAGAAAGTCATGTGAGTGCAACACATCAGATATCTGTATTAACATGAAGAAGATATAGCAATAAGAGTTTGTAAGAATGGTTAGTACAAGAGTAGAGAAAGTCATGTGAGTGTAACACATCAGATATGTGTATTAACATGAAGAAGATATAGGAATAAGAGTTTGTAAGAATGGTTAGTACAAGAGTAGAGAAAGTCATGTGAGTGTAACATATCAGATATCTGTATTAACATGAAGAAGATATAGGAATAAGAGTTTGTAAGAATGGTTAGTACAAGAGTAGAGAAAGTCATGTGAGTGTAACACATCAGATATCTGTATTAACATGAAGAAGATATAGGAATAAGAGTTTGTAAGAATGGTTAGTACAAGAGTAGAGAAAGTCATGTGAGTGTAACACATCAGATATCTGTATTAACATGAAGAAGATATAGGAATAAGAGTTTGTAAGAATGGTTAGTACAAGAGTAGAGAAAGTCATGTGAGTGTAACACATCAGATATCTGTATTAACATGAAGAAGATATAGGAATAAGAGTTTGTAAGAATGGTTAGTACAAGAGTAGAGAAAGTCATGTGAGTATAACACATCAGATATCTGTATTAACATGAAGAAGATATAGGAATAAGAGTTTGTAAGAATGGTTAGTACAAGAGTAGAGAAAGTCATGTGAGTGTAACACATCAGATATCTGTATTAACATGAAGAAGATATAGGAATAAGAGTTTGTAAGAATGGTTAGTACAAGAGTAGAGAAAGTCATGTGAGTGCAACACATCAGATATCTGTATTAACATGAAGAAGATATAGGAATAAGAGTTTGTAAGAATGGTTAGTACAAGAGTAGAGAAAGTCATGTGAGTGTAACACATCAGATATCTGTGTTAACATGAAGAAGATATAGGAATAAGAGTTTGTAAGAATGGCTAGTACAAGAGTAGAGAAAGTCATGTGAGTGCAACACATCAGATATCTGTATTAACATGAAGAAGATATAGCAATAAGAGTTTGTAAGAATGGTTAGTACAAGAGTAGAGAAAGTCATGTGAGTGTAACACATCAGATATGTGTATTAACATGAAGAAGATATAGGAATAAGAGTTTGTAAGAATGGTTAGTACAAGAGTAGAGAAAGTCATGTGAGTGTAACATATCAGATATCTGTATTAACATGAAGAAGATATAGGAATAAGAGTTTGTAAGAATGGTTAGTACAAGAGTAGAGAAAGTCATGTGAGTGTAACACATCAGATATCTGTATTAACATGAAGAAGATATAGGAATAAGAGTTTGTAAGAATGGTTAGTACAAGAGTAGAGAAAGTCATGTGAGTGTAACACATCAGATATCTGTATTAACATGAAGAAGATATAGGAATAAGAGTTTGTAAGAATGGTTAGTACAAGAGTAGAGAAAGTCATGTGAGTGTAACACATCAGATATCTGTATTAACATGAAGAAGATATAGGAATAAGAGTTTGTAAGAATGGTTAGTACAAGAGTAGAGAAAGTCATGTGAGTATAACACATCAGATATCTGTATTAACATGAAGAAGATATAGGAATAAGAGTTTGTAAGAATGGTTAGTACAAGAGTAGAGAAAGTCATGTGAGTGTAACACATCAGATATCTGTATTAACATGAAGAAGATATAGGAATAAGAGTTTGTAAGAATGGTTAGTACAAGGGTAGAGAAAGTCATGTGAGTGTTACACATCAGTATACATTTAACACACGCCCTCCCAAAACGTGTTATGAAAGAGAACGTATAGTAATAGATTCACTTTCAAAATGTGTTAAAATAAAATAGCGAATCTGTGTCAAGGGATATTGATAGTTTATGAACAATTAAAGTCACGCCTATATTCGTTTATTAAAGAAGATAAAACACCAATGGGATCTTAGGCCGACACTAATGGGTAGTAACTCACTAGTAAATTTACTAAGATATGAATAGTTGCCATATAAGTGAACTTGCACTGGAGTTCAAAGCACTGATCTTTACATGGTTGTGATGGTCGAGCGGTTGCAGCAATTTTCTTAGTACACGCGTTCGAATCTACGGTAATGGATCAAAGATCTTTACCCCATTTTATTTTCTTTGACAAATGACAAGGTACTGCGAAAGAAATTACAAATAAATTAAATGAAAGAGATGAAAATTCAGATTAAGCACTTACTTCATTAATCAAACAATTTTTGAATTTACTTGCTCTTACATGTGACTGTAAATGTGCTAAAAGGTTAATAATTTCATGATTTATTGCTTTTTATTTCTGTTTGGTACATTGAATGTGATGATTACTGACAAAAAAGCTTTAAAAAAAGATATTTCTGTAGGGAAGTTCGAACCCTTTAGCTCATGCCAGACTGACCTGGAGTCTCCACTCGATCACAAGTCTCTAGTGACCTCTTTCGCACAAAACATTTTGGTATTTAGCTGTTTGGTAGTGCACTAAAAGATATTTATGTTTATTGGTTTACGTCATGGTTATTAGAATATGCCTAAGATTTAATATGTCTGATTTAAACGCATAATGACCTGTATAGAAGTGCCTAGGGGTGGCTAACCCTGGCAGTGGGGCCAGGAAGGGTGGTATACCCCTAACTTACGGGGATATACCCGTGCACACATGTGTGGTATATCTCCTTTATAGGCAGTGCTCAGTTAGTGATAAGCTACTGGGGGGGGGGGGGGGACCTCTCGGCGGATAATCCGCTCTCCCTCAGATACAAAGAGAAGGAAGAAGCGAAAAACGTGACACAAAACCAAGAATACGAATGTAAGAAACCAGGATGTTACTCCCTCTTTCTAGATTTCTCTCTCATTCTCACTCACGAGGAGGTGAAAATTAGTTCTTGTGACAGTATCATTAGCAATAAATATTTAGTTCAACTTCTCGCATCTAGTCCAGGAAATGGTTTACAAAAAACTAATCTTTGTGTCGCATTCTTGGAAAATAGTATAATTAAATAAGAAATATTGGCAACGTCCAGAGGGAGTTCGAGTCGAGTGGGGAAGCTATTCCCCCACCCTGTCTTTACCGCAGTACCTAGCCGTTATACGGCTTAACCTGCGCGATAGTATAATGTTTTGGTCCACAGGGTTGGCAACGTAAAGAATAGATGCATTGTTTTAAATGTATTAGCGCAGTTTTTATAACTCGAAAACAAAGTGAAAGAACTGTTTTATTTTAGTTAGACTCCTCCTACGCTTCAACTGCTGCCAAACCCTTGAAGACTAAGTATTTTATCACAGTTTTGTAGCTCTTTTGTAGAAAATATAAACACCAGTTTGTTTACATAATCGTCAGAATCATGCGACGCATCTGAAACTTCACATGGCGCCATCTAGTGAAAGAAACTTAAGTATCATAATAATGTGGCAGTGTTGAGGACATCTGTGAGTGAGACGGCGAACCATTAAGAGTGCTGCAGGGTGTGTGCACCACACAGACTGGCCTGTTATTAGAGAACGCCGGGATATTGACACTGTTTTCCCATTCTTTCTTAAGACGACCGCAATTATGAGAACATGGCGCTGTTTCTGAAAAGAACAAAAGAAAGGGCCGCCGACTTCTTTCCTCCAGCGTTCATCTTTATGGCAGAAAAGAAGGAATCGAAACATTGCATTCACATGACTTTCTCTACTCACTCACTACTCTTGCAAAACAGTATTCTTTTGTATACTTGTGTAATGGTAATCTAAATATTTTAGTCACACTTTTTACTTTCTCTACTGGTAAGTAGAGGAAGTATTGAATTTCACCCGAAAATTCGATGTCATGATATTACCTAAAATATGTTTTGAAATCCCCTGTATCCAAAAAAAGCATTTTTAGAAAAAGATCCGTGTGTGTGTGCGTGTGTGTGTCTATGTGTGTGTGCGTGCGTGCGTGTGTGTGTGTGTGTGTGTGTGTGTGTGTGTGTGGACAGCATAACTCAAAAACGTAAAGTTCGGTAGAACCCAAAGTTGGTATTCAATTTTAATGTCTTTAGAGGATACGACACAAAAATTTTGATGAACATTTCTTCACCCAAAACTAGTCTTTACATGGATAAATTTTCGAAATTTTTAATCTCTCAAAAATATCTTTAAAAACGTTGATTAAAGTGCCACATGTTTAAGATATTTTTATGACATATGAAATGTGTATTTTGAATTTTCTGGCTATAGCCCATGTAGCCATGTTCTCATAATTGCTGTCGACTTAAGAAAGAATGGGAAAACCGTGTCAATATCCCGGCGTTCTCTAATAACAGGCCAGTCTGTCTGGTGCACACATCCTGCAGCACTCGTAATGGTTCTCCGTCTCACTCACAGATGTCCTCAACACTGCCACATTACTATGATACTTAAGTTTCTTTCACTAGATGGCGCCATGTGAAGTTTCAGACGCGTCGCATGATTCTGACGATTATGTAAACAAACTGGTGTTTATATTTTCTACTCAAGAGTCACAAAACTGTGACAAAGTACTTACTCTTCAAGGGTTTGGCAGTAGTTTAAGCATAGGAGGAGTCTAACTAAAATAAAACAATTCTTTTACTTTGTTTTCGAGTTATAAAAACTGCGCTAATAAATTTAAAATAATGCATCTATTCTTTCTCTACTCAATTTGGAGACATTCTTCGTTATTGGTGTGAAATTTGCAATTCTTGTACAGCATTCTCTATTGCGATGTCGTTATTGATTCCTTTATCTCTTGGCCATGTAAAGTAAATG
>CM060966.1:4332038-4529538 GCA_030765045.1 Tenodera sinensis
CCTCCAAGAAGGGCTCTCCTGCAATTGTTTTGTACAAGTAGGCACAGTAATGATAAAGAATTAGCCCTGATAAGAATGCCCTACGATAGATGGCAGCACAGACAGAAAAGTTTCCTCATAAGTAACAATAAAACATAGCTTCTTTAGGAAAAACAAATCAATAAAAGAGCTGATGTGTTACGGACACAATACTTTCTCTGCTCAGTTCTCTAGAAACTTATCCTACAATACACTATTCTTGTGACTACATTTTGTTAATAGAAAAGAAGATTTTGTTTCATATGTCCACATATTGTTGTACGTACGTATAAGAAAAACATTCGCCGTATTGTTTCCTTTGTTACATGAAAACTATAAGTCAAAAATCTGATGTGTTACACTCACACGACTTTCTCTACTTTTGTACTAGTTCTTACAGACTCCTATTCCTATATCTTCTTCATGTTAATACAGATATCTGATGTGTTACACTCACATGACTTTCTCTACTCTTGTACTAATTCTTACAAACTCTTATTCCTATATCTTCTTCATGTTAATACAGATATCTGATGCAGTACACTCACATGACTTTCTCTACTCTTGTACTAACCATTCTTACAAACTCTTATACCTACATCTTCTTCATGTTAATACAGATATCTGATGTATTGCACTGACATGACTTTCTCTACTCTTGTACTAACCATTCTCACAAACTCTTATTCCTATATCTTCTTCATGTTAATACAGATATCTGATGTGTTACACTCACATGACTTTCTCTACTCTTGTACTAACCATTCTTACAAACTCTTATTCCTATATCTTCTTCATGTTAATACAGATATTTGATGTGTTACACTCACATGACTTTCTCTACTCTTGTACTAACCATTCTTAAAAACTCTTATTCCTATATCTTCTTCATGTTAATACAGATATCTGATGTGTTACACTCACATGACTTTCTCTACTCTTGTACTAATTCTTACAAACTTTTATTCCTCTATCTTCTTCATGTTAATACAGATATCTGATGTGTTGCACTCACATGACTTCCTCTACTCTTGTACTAATTCTTACAAACTCTTATTCCTATATCTTCTTCATGTTAATACAGATATCTGATGTGTTACGCTCACATGACTTTCTCTACTCTTGTACTAATTCTTACAAACTCCTATTCCTATATCTTCTTCATGTTAATACAGATATCTGATGTGTTGCACTCACATGACTTCCTCTACTTTTGTACTAACCATTCTTACAAACTCTTATTCCTATATCTTCTTCATGTTAATACAGATATCTGATGTGTTGCACTCACATGACTTTCTCTACTCTTGTACTAACCATTCTTACAAACTCTTATTCCTATATCTTCTTCATGTTAATACAGATATCTGATGTGTTACACTCACATGACTTTCTCTACTCTTGTACTAACCATTCTTACAAACTCTTATTCCTATATCTTCTTCATGTTAATACAGATATTTGATGTGTTACACTCACATGACTTTCTCTACTCTTGTACTAACCATTCTTACAAACTCTTATTCCTATATCTTCTTCATGTTAATACAGATATCTGATGTGTTACACTCACATGACTTTCTCTACTCTTGTACTAATTCTTACAAACTTTTATTCCTCTATCTTCTTCATGTTAATGCAGATATCTGATGTGTTGCACTCACATGACTTCCTCTACTCTTGTACTAATTCTTACAAACTCTTATTCCTATATCTTCTTCATGTTAATACATTTATCTGATGTGTTACGCTCACATGACTTTCTCTACTCTTGTACTAATTCTTACAAACTCTTATTCCTATATCTTCTTCATGTTAATACAGATATCTGATGTGTTGCACTCACATGACTTCCTCTACTTTTGTACTAACCATTCTTACAAACTCTTATTCCTATATCTTCTTCATGTTAATACAGATATCTGATGTGTTGCACTCACATGACTTCCTCTACTTTTGTACTAACCATTCTTACAAACTCTTATTCCTATATCTTCTTCATGTTAATACAGATATTTGATGTGTTGCACTCACATGACTTTCTCTACTCTTGTACTAACCATTCTTACAAACTCTTATTTCTATGTCTTCTTCATGTTAATACAGATATCTGATGTGTTATACTCACATGACTTTCTCTACTCTTGTACTAACCATTCTTACAAACTCTTATTCCTATATTTTCTTCATGTTAATACGATATCTGATGTGTTACACTCACATGACTTTCTCTATTCTTGTACTAACCATTCTTACAAACTCTCACTCCTCTATCTTCTTCATGTTAATACAGATATTTGATGTGTTACACTCACATGACTTTCTCTACTCTTGTACTAACCATTCTTACAAACTCTTATTCCTATATCTTCTTCATGTTAATACAGATATCTGATGTGTTACACTCACATGACTTTCTCTACTCTTGTACTAACCATTCTTACAAACTCTTATTCCTATATCTTCTTCATGTTAATACAGATATCTGATGTGTTGCACTCGCATGACTTTCTCTACTCTTGTAGTAACCATTCTTACAAACTCTTATTCCTATATCTTCTTCATGTTAATACAGATATCTGATGTATTACACTCACATGACTTTCTCTACTCTTGTACTAACCATTCTTACAAACTCTTATTCCTATATTTTCTTCATGTTAATACAGATATCTGATGTGTTACACTCACATGACTTTCTCTACTCTTGTACTAACCATTCTTACAAACCCTTATTCCTATATCTTCTTCATGTTAATACAGATATCTGATGTGTTACACTCACATGACTTTCTCTACTCTTGTAGTGACCATTCTTACAAACTCTTATTCCTATATCTTCTTCATGTTAATACAGATATGTGATGTGTTACACTCACATGACTTTCTCTACTCTTGTACTAACCATTCTTACAAACTCTTATTCCTATATCTTCTTCATGTTAATACAGATATCCGATGTGTTGCACTCACATGACTTTCTCTATTCTTGTACTAACCATTCTTACAAACTCTTATTCCTATATCTTCTTCATGTTAATACAGATATCTGATGCGTTGCACTCACATGACTTTCTCTACTCTTGTACTAACCATTCTTACAAACTCTTATTCCTATATCTTCTTCATGTTAATACAGATATCTGATGTGTTACACTCACATGACTTTCTCTACTCTTGTACTAACCGTTCTTACAAACTCTTATTCCTATATCTTCTTCATGTTAATACAGATATCTGATGTGTTGCACTCACATGACTTTCTCTACTCTTGTACTAACCATTCTTACGAACTCTTATTCCTATATCTTCTTCGTGTTAATACAGATATCTGATGTGTTACACTCACATGACTCTCTCTACTCTTGTAGTAACCATTCTTACAAACTCTTATTCCTATATCTTCTTCATGTTAATACAGATATCTGATGTGTTACACTCACATGACTTTCTCTACTCTTGTACTAACCATTCTTACAAACTCTTATTCCTATATCTTCTTCATGTTAATACAGATATCTGATGTGTTACACTCACATGACTTTCTCTACTCTTGTACTAACCATTCTTACAAACTCTTATTCCTATATCTTCTTCATGTTAATACAGATATCTGATGTGTTACACTCACATGACTTTCTCTACTCTTGTACTAACCATTCTTACAAACTCTTATTCCTATATCTTCTTCATGTTAATACAGATATCTGATGTGTTACACTCACACGACTTTCTCTACTCTTGTACTAACCATTCTTACAAACTCTTATTCCTATATCTTCTTCATGTTAATACAGATATCTGATGTGTTACACTCACATGACTTTCTCTACTCTTGTACTAACCATTCTTACAAACTCTTATTCCTATGTCTTCTTCATGTTAATACAGATATCTGATGTGTTACACTCACATGACTTTCTCTACTCTTGTACTAACCATTCTTACAAACTCTTATTCCTATATCTTCTTCATGTTAATACAGATATCTGATGTGTTACACTCACATGACTTTCTCTACTCTTGTACTAACCATTCTTACAAACTCTTATTCCTATATTTTCTTCATGTTAATACAGATATCTGATGTGTTACACTCACATGACTTTCTCTACTCTTGTACTAACCATTCTTACAAACTCTTATTCCTATATCTTCTTCATGTTAATACAGATATCTGATGTGTTACACTCACATGACTTTCTCTACTCTTGTACTAACCATTCTTACAAACTCTTATTCCTATATCTTCTTCATGTTAATACAGATATCTGATGTGTTACACTCACATGACTTTCTCTACTCTTGTACTAACCATTCTTACAAACTCTTATTCCTATATCTTCTTCATGTTAATACAGATATCTGATGTGTTACACTCACACGACTTTCTCTACTCTTGTACTAACCATTCTTACAAACTCTTATTCCTATATCTTCTTCATGTTAATACAGATATCTGATGTGTTACACTCACATGACTTTTTCTACTCTTGTACTAACCATTCTTACAAACTCTTATTCCTATATCTTCTTCATGTTAATACAGATATCTGATGTGTTACACTCACATGACTTTCTCTACTCTTGTACTAACCATTCTTACAAACTCTTATTCCTATATCTTCTTCATGTTAATACAGATATCTGGTGTGTTACACTCACATGACTTTCTCTACTCTTGTACTAACCATTCTTACAAACTCTTATTCCTATATCTTCTTCATGTTAGTTGAGATAAACATTTGTACAAATTATCTTATTGCTTATTTCCTAGTAGGTACAAGGGGAATATGGGAATATAGTAGGCTTTGTGTGATAAAACTTTCAAATTCCGTTCTCTTTCCAGGCTTAATATATAAAACATGAATAACGATGTTGCTTTTGACAGAACTGTAAGTTCTCTAAATCTCACACACATAACAAGTAATATCTCCGAAGTAGTTTAACCCACAAAAAATTTATTGGGACATAAATTGTGCATTTCAGCAAGATCTACATTTTTTGTATAGTAAGATTGGGTCTATCTCTTACGGTTTATCAGTTATACAAAAGTCGTCCAGAGTAAATACGACTACAGCGGCTATAGCCAGAAAATTCAAGATATACATTTCATTTGCCATAAAAGTATCTCAAACATATACAATTTTAGTCAAAATCGTTAGAGCCATTTTCAAGAAAATCAAATTTTTTTATAAATTGTCCATGTAAAGTGTACTTTAGGGTGGAGAAATTTTCTTACATTTGTGTGTACAATGGAAATATTGGAATATAGTAAACTTTGAGTCAAACCAAACCTATTAAGAGATGTTCACTACGTGATATCTTTAAACATCCATTCTCTTCGCGTATCCACAGCATGAAACAAAGAATGTCTCTGAAACGATGAACCCCCCCAAAAAATAATTTGCGTGCTGTTATATCTTTGTGTAAGGTTATGTAAAATACCTCCAGGACTTCTGAGGACATATCTAGGACACGCAAGAATTTTCCAAAAAAAATTTAAGCATATCGTAGTTTCTTGAAAATACTGTCGCACCAGTTCATGGCAGCGGTAGCAGCGCAAGAAAACAAAGGACGGTCGGGCCGTGCTGCCCCACACCAATAACACTGCGCCTAAAAGGTGATCAAGGTGAAGCTTCTCCACACGTCTGACGCTAGCGAGTAGGAGCGGCAACACAAGCGTCTTCCAGAGTATTTAAAAATTGTCCGGCAGTCGGCGTGTTTGTAGAAGTTCGAGAAAAGACCGTGTGACGTCATTCTCGCTATATAAGTAAGCGAACCAGAAAGAAACGAATGAGTTAAAGACAGGAGTCAGTGAGTTTTTAGTTTGAGTATGCCGTGGCGTCCTGAAGGAGGATGGCGAAGCAGTTATGAGTACTAAATGACTATATACCAGCCATGTCCAGCTTTTCCGAAAGAGGGAAAGTTGGGTTCACCTCCTTACATTGCGTCCGTCACTGGACACTGACGTCACAAGCACTAGGTAACGTTAGCTACACAAGGTTCTCCGAAGAAAGAAGGTTGGACATCCCTGGTATATTCAAAATTACCGTTTTAGAGGCAGAGAAGAAAGAATGAAAGGAATGAGTCAAGTTTACGAGAAGAAAACAGCTGTGAATTGTAATATTATGAAAGACTGTTGACTGTGTTAACGTCAGTAGAAGACGCATTGGCGCATAAGTTTACGAAGACAATAAAGTGACAGAAAGAGTAACTAGAGTGGAGTTTGTCATTTTTCTACACTGGTGTCAGGAGTGGGATCTGTCAGATTGTTGCATTGCACTATTGTAATGCACAGTTAGTGTGTTTCCTGTCTTAGGAAGCATAACGGTAGAGAAGAAGCAAGGATATAGGTAATGTAATTCCGATAGCAGCCTTGATTGCCTCGTATGGTAAACGCAGGGTGATTAGTGCAAGTGCGTTTGATGGCACCAGAACGGAACCTTGTGGAATCATTACTCTTCCCTTATCTAGATAGCACGGAAATTCGACCAATATTTGCATATGCAAAACCGAATTTATATCGGCAATGAGCACGCGATAAACAGAGCGGGACAATCCAAAATTATTGGTGATACCGTAAATTTAAAGGGGGGGGGGTCGCTGCACAATCATATTTCTAAGGCCTCCGCCCCGAGCCCATGCTGTGATTCCTTTCTCCTGGAGTGCTGGAATTATGTGACTTAAACTTTACCCATGAACTTTCATCCCTCTCCACTTTCCCTTTCTTAGGGTTTTCAAACCACACAAATAATATAATCGATATATTCCCGAGCAGAGCGAGTGTCAGACTATCGAGTTATACTTATCTGGACTATTTCATAAATATAATATGAATTTAAATACTATATCGCAAACATTTGACTAGAAAATTGTTAAATTCTATTCCAAATAAGAAAATATATACTCAGCGCTACCAACTGAGCTACCAACTATTTTTTTTTTTTTTTTTCCCTTAATAAACTAAAAGCTATCCAGTGGAATCGAATGGGGAACATTTCCATTAACAAAAAATTCCCGTTTAACGAATGTAGACCTCGGCTATTAAGAAAATTAAACCATTAACGTACATAAATATACAGTATGAAGTAAAAAAATCTGATGTGTTACACTCACATGACTTTCTCTACTCTTGTGCTAACCATTCTTACAAACTCTTATTCCTATATCTTCTTCATGTTAATACAGATATCTGATGTGTTGCACTCACATGACTTTCTCTACTCTTGTGCTAACCATTCTTACAAACTCTTATTCCTATATCTTCTTCATGTTAATACAGATATCTGATGTGTTACACTCACATGACTTTCTCTACTCTTGTACTAACCATTCTTGCAAACTCTTATTCCTATATCTTCTTCGTGTTAATACAGATATCTGATGTGTTACACTCACATGACTTTCTCTACTCTTGTACTAACCATTCTTACAAACTCTTATTCCTATATCTTCTTCATGTTAATACAGATATCTGATGTGTTACACTCACACGACCTTCTCTACTCTTGTACTAACCATTCTTACAAACTCTTATTCCTATATCTTCTTCATGTTAGTTGAGATAAACATTTGTACAAATTATCTTATTGCTTATTTCCTTATAGGTACAACGGGAGTATTAGAATACAGTAGGGTTTGAGTGCTAGTCAAATGTTTTAAAGCTTTGAGATTCCGTTCTCTTTGCACACTTAACATATAAAAAATGAACAACGATGTTCCATTTCACGAAAGTTTTTAAGTTTTCCGAAACTGACACAAATAACGAGGAATATCTTTGAAATGGTTCCCCTACAAGAAAATTTATTGATATATAATTACGTACTTTAGCAAGATCTAAATTTTTCGTATAGTAAGATTTGGAAATTGTTTATTATTATTACTACTATTATTGAGGAAACGAAAAGTTGCATTAGAGTATATGAAGAGTTTGAATATTTGGAGGTAAAATGGATAAATTCTAAAATGACATTAAGAAGAGAATGCATAAAAGTAAAATTATAACATCAATGTTGAAGAGCATTTTGTGGAATATACATTGGACCTGAAGCACGGAAACTTCAAACAATGAAGCCGTATTTTCTAAGACCACAAAAGAAACAAAGTTTTAATGGCGGTAAGTATTAAACTATCCAGAGGCTCCAGAGGCAGTTCGAGTCGAGTGGGGAAGCTTATTCCCCCACCCGAAGTGTCTTTACCGCAGTACCTAGCCGTTATACGGCTTTACCTGCGCGATAGTATGGTGTTTTGGTCTACAGGGATTTAAACTCTGGGAATGTTTGGGATCAGGGGTATCTTAGGGACAAGATGGATGATGGTAGGGATAGGTCCATGAACGGGCACTGCCCATACATGCTGATTGGCTGGTTAGTCAATCAGGTGACGCGCTAATCTCCTCCTGGTTCTGGCCGTCAGTCACACGCTGGGAGGTGATCTGAGTTAGGCGATTTACTCTGTTTTAAGTACAGGTATTCATTTTGCCTTTCCCATCTGCGAAAATTAGACCGTTGGACTTAAGATGTCCTTCGGTAATTTTTTAGATGGTAGTCGGCGAGGCTCTCTCTGGTCATATTGTCCCAGAGTATTCACCAGTGGATTAGGGTGATTCTGGAGTTTGTTGTACATTGTTCGAGCGCGGGTTTTAATCACGTCGACAATGTACGGGATGCCGGAATGTTCGTGAAGGATGTGGGCAGGAAATCTCCAACCAGTGTCGTAGATCATCCTTAATGCCCGATTCTACGTCACGTAGGTTAGTTAACATAAGAGATGGGATATTTGCATCGTTTAACGAGAAATGTCCGTCTGAGTGCTAGAGGACTGGAGTGCTAAAACGTAACTTTCTGATGATTATGACGAGATTATTCTGTCATGTTACGGAATAAGAGCGTCTGTCGATATGGCAGCAGGTTAAACGTCAATCTACAGAACACAAGCTATCACAGGGTCCCAATCACAACATTTCTCTGGCAGTATTGAAAATATTCCTAGATGTTCCATGAACAGAAGTGACGCTTATAGAAGAATTTGCGCTTTTCTATTGCGTATGTGAATGTGTTCGCTATGTGATGATTTAAAATCCGTTCTCTTTGCAGGGCTGAATTAAATACAGCAATTTTTCAATGGCGGTAAGTATTAAACTATCCAGGAGTCCATAACATTTTAAGATAATAAATGAGTAATAAGAACTGAACATTAGGTTATGTAAGACACAAACAGTTGAGTTGGTACGGTTATATTAGAATAATGAACATAGATTGATCACTGAGATGGATTTTGAAATGGATTCTACCTGGAAGGAGAAGAAAAACATTGAAACTCTGTATGTAAATAAATAAAATTATTATTACTACTAATATCTACACCATGGCACCATCTATGAGCTGCGTGTGGTACCAAATGTATAAACATGAAGAACTAAGCTCACTTCTCAGCAGAAATGTCTTTGTTTGGTTCTTAATTTAAAGTAAAGTGTGCGGCTAAAACATAACCTCACTTTAAGTATGCAACTGTTAATAATAGTTCATTAACTACTGAAACTTGACAAATGTCACGTAGGTTAGTTAACATAAGAGATGGGATATTTGCATCGTTTAATGAGAAATGTCCGTCTGAGTGCTAGAGGACTGGAGTGTTAAAACGTAACTTTCTGATGATTATGACGAGATTATTCTGTCATGTTACGGAATAAGGACGTCTGTCGATATGGCAGCAGATTAAACGTCAATCTACAGAACACAAGCTATCACAGGATCCCAATCACAACATTTCTCTGGCAGTATTGAAAATATTCCTAGATGTTCCATGAACAGAAGTGACGCTTATACAAGATTTTCCTCTTTTCTATACTATTAAAGGGCGTGCGTATGTGAATGTGTTCGCTATGTAATGACTTAAAATCCGTTCTCTTCATACAACCAAAATTAATGACTTCCCATTTGAGAAAAATACAAGTACTGGAAAATCCACAGAAATAATAAAGTATATCTCACAAATGGCTCACTGTAAAATAAAAAGTATTTGACATAAATCATGTGTTTTAACCGGATATCAATTTTCAGCTATACAAAAGTCATGCCGAACTACAGATGTCACTCGCAAATTTAGTCATAAAAATATCTTCAAAACTGATCAAAATCGTTAGAGCCATTTCCGAGGAAATCAAAATTTTCAAAAAAAAAATGTTTTCTTGTAAGGTGCGATTTCATAAAAATTTTGATGTTAATTATTGCCCTGATTCATAGACGCAGGAAAACACGGAGCTTTTAGAAATAATTTGGTTTCAAACAACCTCAAAACGTGAATTTGCAGTCAAATATCAGTTAAAAGTTTTGAATATAGTAAAAATCTTCCTTATACAGCCTAGAGAATGTAAAAATATAAAAGTAAAACACAAGAGTAAGTGTAGGGGTTGTAAAAATATTACCCACGTACTTATTTAGAGCTCTTTTTTCAAAATTTCCTTCAATGGCTGGAGCTGCTGGTGTAGGTGCAGTAAATAGGGAGTCGTTATTGCCATAAAAAGTTGGTGATGTAGGTTAAGTGGATTCAACATCATCGTTGAGTTGGTACTTCTGCTTTAGGAAGCATTTCCCCTCCTTGTCTTGTCTCTTCCGGAGCAATAAAAATTTCTGAAAACTTCACTTCAAGAGGAGCAATCTCTTTTCGTGGATATGAGGAGCAAGGACTGCTGGTAATTTGCTTGTTTGTGGGCCTACTTGTGCAACTGGGGGCCTACTCGCAACTTTAGGGGTAGTAATGACGTCACTCCGCGTCAGTAGCTTCACTTGCACCAACTTCATAAATATCCACCAACCACAACTATTGTGTAGTATTATACATATGCAAACGAATTTATCAGAGATAATATGACAATACGTGTGATCTAACTGATAAATTCCTAACTAAAATGAGAGTCAGACTGTATAATTATATTTAAATGGACTATTTTATAAATAAATAATCCACTTACAATAAACACCGTATAGTACGCAGTTTCTGAAAGCTTTCGACATAAAGCGAATGTTTATAAGAATTTTCTAGAAACTTGTGTTTCCAGAAAAGTCGCCGCTAACTGAAAAACTATATAAATAACAGCTAATTTGTGATTCAGTTTTACGAGAAGTAAAGTGATTTGTTACAGTGCTATAAAGAGAAATGTATATTTTGAATCTTCTAGCTTTAGCCTATGTAGTCGTATTTACTCTGGATGACTTGTACAACTGGTAAACCGTAAGAAAAAGACAAAATCTTACTCTACAGAAAATGTAGATCACCCTAAAACATAATTTATTTCCACGTAATTCTTTTTGTAAAGTGAACCATTTCGGAGATATTCCTTGTGTCAGTTTTGGATCACTTCTGTCTAATGGAACATGGTTATTAATTTTTTTTATATATTAGCCATGGAAACAAAACGAAATTTCGCAGCTTTAAAACATATGACTTTATCTCAAAGCCTTCTATGCTCACATATTCCCCCTGTATCTACAAGGAAATAAGCAATAAGCTAATTTGTAAAAATGTTTATCTCAACTAACATGAAGAAGATACAGGAATAAGAGTTTGTAAGAATGGTTAGTACAAGAGTAGAGAAAGTCATGTGAGTGTAACACATCAGATATCTGTATTAACATGAAGAAGATATAGGAATAAGAGTTTGTAAGAATGGTTAGTACAAGAGTAGAGAAAGTCATGTGAGTGCAACACACCAGATTTTTCAGTCTGGATTGCACACATTATTATTATTATTATTATTATTATTATTATTATTATTATTATTATTATTATTATTATTATTATTATTATTATTATTATTATTATTATTATTATTATTATTATTATTATTATTATTATTATTATTATTATTATTATTATTATTATTATTATTATTATTATTATTATTATTATTATTATTATTATTATTATTATTATTATTATTATTATTATTATTATTATTATTATTATTATTATTATTATTATTATTATTATTATTATTATTATTATTATTATTATTATTATTATTATTATTATTATTATTATTATTATTATTATTATTATTATTATTATTATTATTATTATTATTATTATTATTATTATTATTATTATTATTATTATTATTATTATTATTATTATTATTATTATTATTATTATTATTATTATTATTATTATTATTATTATTATTATTATTATTATTATTATTATTATTATTATTATTATTATTATTATTATTATTATTATTATTATTATTATTATTATTATTATTATTATTATTATTATTATTATTATTATTATTATTATTATTATTATTATTATTATTATTATTATTATTATTATTATTATTATTATTATTATTATTATTATTATTATTATTATTATTATTATTATTATTATTATTATTATTATTATTATTATTACTACTACTACTACTACTACTACTACTACTATTCCTTACGCTATTATCGTAGACATCTCTTCCATGCCATCTACTTTATTCACGTAACCGATATATGTGTGTATATATGTGAAGCTAATATGAGAGTGTTTACCCCTAGGGAGGGATCATGATCTTACTTCGCCTGTATTTTGAACATTATACGAGAAGCTGTGCAGGTTTAATCAAAGACAACCTTGCCCTTTGTGGTAATTACAGACTAGGGCCTGTCTGTTTATAACTCCGGCAGGTGTCTCCACCAGTATTGCGATCAAAGGGGGTCTCACCCTCTTATTGAATACTCATCGGCGAAATGGGAAATTATGTTCTTCTCTGATATATCATCGTACAACTTCAAATTATATACAACGTGTTAGTAATCTGAGTGTGTTTGCTTTAAACATGATTTCTTCAGGTTGAACTGAAACATAAGTTCCCTCATCACTTTCATATATATATATAGTATATTCTTACATAAATAAAAAATCTGATGTGTTACACTCACATGACTTTCTCTACTCTTGTACTAACCATTCTTACAAACCCTTATTATTATATCTTCTTCATGTTAATACAGATATCTGATGTGTTGCACTCACATGACTTTCTCTACTCTTGTACTAACCATTCTTACAAACTCTTATTATTATATCTTCTTCATGTTAATACAGATATCTGATGTGTTACACTCACATGACTTTCTCTACTCTTGTACTAACCATTCTTACAAACTCTTATTCCTATATCTTCTTCATGTAAATACAGATATCTGATGTGTTACACTCACATGACTTTCTCTACTCTTGTACTAACCATTCTTACAAACTGTTATTCCTATATCTTCTTCGTGTTAATACAGATATCTGATGTGTTGCACTCACATGACTTTCTCTACTCTTGTACTAATCATTCTTACAAACTCTTATTCCTGTATCTTCTTCATGTAAATACAGATATCTGATGTGTTACACTCACATGACTTTCTCTACTCTTGTACTAACCATTCTTACAAACTCTTATTATTATATCTTCTTCATGTTAATACAGATATCTGATGTGTTACACTCACATGACTTTCTCTACTCTTGTACTAATCATTCTTACAAACTCTTATTCCTATATCTTCTTCATGTTAATACAGATATCTGATGTGTTACACTCACATGACTTTCTCTACTCTTGTACTAACCATTCTTACAAACTCTTATTCCTATATCTTCTTCATGCTAATACAGATATCTGATGTGTTACACTCACATGACTTTCTCTACTCTTGTACTAACCATTCTTACAAACTGTTATTCCTATATCTTCTTCATGTAAATACAGATATCTGATGTGTTACACTCACATGACTTTCTCTACTCTTGTACTAACCATTCTTACAAACTGTTATTCCTATATCTTCTTCATGTTAATACAGATATCTGATGTGTTACACTCACATGACTTTCTCTACTCTTGTACTAATCATTCTTACAAACTCTTATTCCTATATCTTCATGTTAATACAGATATCTGATGTGTTACACTCACATGACTTTCTCTACTCTTGTACTAATCATTCTTACAAACTCTTATTCCTATATCTTCTTCATGCTAATACAGATATCTGATGTGTTACACTCACATGACTTTCTCTACTCTTGTACTAACCATTCTTACAAACTCTTATTCCTATATCTTCTTCATGCTAATACAGATATCTGATGTGTTACACTCACATGACTTTCTCTACTCTTGTACTAACCATTCTTACAAACTCTTATTCCTATATCTTCTTCATGTAAATACAGATATCTGATGTGTTACACTCACATGACTTTCTCTACTCTTGTACTAACCATTCTTACAAACTGTTATTCCTATATCTTCTTCGTGTTAATACAGATATCTGATGTGTTGCACTCACATGACTTTCTCTACTCTTGTACTAACCATTCTTACAAACTCTTATTCCTATATCTTCATCATGTTAATACAGATATCTGATGTGTTGCACTCACATGACTTTCTCTACTCTTGTACTAACCATTCTTACAAACTCTTATTCCTATATCTTCTTCATGTAAATACAGATATCTGATGTGTTACACTCACATGACTTTCTCTACTCTTGTACTAACCATTCTTACAAACTCTTATTCCTATATCTTCTTCATGTAAATACAGATATCTGATGTGTTACACTCACATGACTTTCTCTACTCTTGTACTAACCATTCTTACAAACTCTTATTCCTATATCTTCATCATGTTAATACAGATATCTGATGTGTTACACTCACATGACTTTCTCTACTCTTGTACTAACCATTCTTACAAACTGTTATTCCTATATCTTCTTCGTGTTAATACAGATATCTGATGTGTTGCACTCACATGACTTTCTCTACTCTTGTACTAACCATTCTTACAAACTCTTATTCCTATATCTTCTTCATGTAAATACAGATATCTGATGTGTTACACTCACATGACTTTCTCTACTCTTGTACTAACCATTCTTACAAACTGTTATTCCTATATCTTCTTCGTGTTAATACAGATATCTGATGTGTTGCACTCACATGACTTTCTCTACTCTTGTACTAACCATTCTTACAAACTCTTATTCCTATATCTTCATCATGTTAATACAGATATCTGATGTGTTGCACTCACATGACTTTCTCTACTCTTGTACTAACCATTCTTACAAACTCTTATTCCTATATCTTCTTCATGTAAATACAGATATCTGATGTGTTACACTCACATGACTTTCTCTACTCTTGTACTAACCATTCTTACAAACTCTTATTATTATATCTTCTTCATGTTAATACAGATATCTGATGTGTTACACTCACATGACTTTCTCTACTCTTGTACTAACCATTCTTACAAACTCTTATTCCTATATCTTCTTCATGTAAATACAGATATCTGATGTGTTACACTCACATGACTTTCTCTACTCTTGTACTAACCATTCTTACAAACTGTTATTCCTATATCTTCTTCGTGTTAATACAGATATCTGATGTGTTGCACTCACATGACTTTCTCTACTCTTGTACTAATCATTCTTACAAACTCTTATTCCTGTATCTTCTTCATGTAAATACAGATATCTGATGTGTTACACTCACATGACTTTCTCTACTCTTGTACTAACCATTCTTACAAACTCTTATTATTATATCTTCTTCATGTTAATACAGATATCTGATGTGTTACACTCACATGACTTTCTCTACTCTTGTACTAATCATTCTTACAAACTCTTATTCCTATATCTTCTTCATGTTAATACAGATATCTGATGTGTTACACTCACATGACTTTCTCTACTCTTGTACTAACCATTCTTACAAACTCTTATTCCTATATCTTCTTCATGCTAATACAGATATCTGATGTGTTACACTCACATGACTTTCTCTACTCTTGTACTAACCATTCTTACAAACTGTTATTCCTATATCTTCTTCATGTAAATACAGATATCTGATGTGTTACACTCACATGACTTTCTCTACTCTTGTACTAACCATTCTTACAAACTGTTATTCCTATATCTTCTTCATGTTAATACAGATATCTGATGTGTTACACTCACATGACTTTCTCTACTCTTGTACTAATCATTCTTACAAACTCTTATTCCTATATCTTCATGTTAATACAGATATCTGATGTGTTACACTCACATGACTTTCTCTACTCTTGTACTAATCATTCTTACAAACTCTTATTCCTATATCTTCTTCATGCTAATACAGATATCTGATGTGTTACACTCACATGACTTTCTCTACTCTTGTACTAACCATTCTTACAAACTCTTATTCCTATATCTTCTTCATGCTAATACAGATATCTGATGTGTTACACTCACATGACTTTCTCTACTCTTGTACTAACCATTCTTACAAACTCTTATTCCTATATCTTCTTCATGTAAATACAGATATCTGATGTGTTACACTCACATGACTTTCTCTACTCTTGTACTAACCATTCTTACAAACTGTTATTCCTATATCTTCTTCGTGTTAATACAGATATCTGATGTGTTGCACTCACATGACTTTCTCTACTCTTGTACTAACCATTCTTACAAACTCTTATTCCTATATCTTCATCATGTTAATACAGATATCTGATGTGTTGCACTCACATGACTTTCTCTACTCTTGTACTAACCATTCTTACAAACTCTTATTCCTATATCTTCTTCATGTAAATACAGATATCTGATGTGTTACACTCACATGACTTTCTCTACTCTTGTACTAACCATTCTTACAAACTCTTATTCCTATATCTTCTTCATGTAAATACAGATATCTGATGTGTTACACTCACATGACTTTCTCTACTCTTGTACTAACCATTCTTACAAACTCTTATTCCTATATCTTCATCATGTTAATACAGATATCTGATGTGTTGCACTCACATGACTTTCTCTACTCTTGTACTAACCATTCTTACAAACTCTTATTCCTATATCTTCTTCATGTAAATACAGATATCTGATGTGTTACACTCACATGACTTTCTCTACTCTTGTACTAACCATTCTTACAAACTGTTATTCCTATATCTTCTTCGTGTTAATACAGATATCTGATGTGTTGCACTCACATGACTTTCTCTACTCTTGTACTAACCATTCTTACAAACTCTTATTCCTATATCTTCATCATGTTAATACAGATATCTGATGTGTTGCACTCACATGACTTTGTCTACTCTTGTACTAACCATTCTTACAAACTCTTATTCCTATATCTTCTTCATGTAAATACAGATATCTGATGTGTTACACTCACATGACTTTCTCTACTCTTGTACTAACCATTCTTACAAACTCTTATTCCTATATCTTCTTCATGTAAATACAGATATCTGATGTGTTACACTCACATGACTTTCTCTACTCTTGTACTAACCATTCTTACAAACTCTTATTCCTATATCTTCATCATGTTAATACAGATATCTGATGTGTTGCACTCACATGACTTTCTCTACTCTTGTACTAACCATTCTTACAAACTCTATATTTCCTATATCTTCTTCATGCTAATACAGATATCTGATGTGTTACACTCACATGACTTTCTCTACTCTTGTACTAACCATTCTTACAAACTCTTATTCCTATATCTTCTTCATGTTAATACAGATATCTGATGTGTTACACTCACATGACTTTCTCTACTCTTGTACTAACCTTTCTTACAAACGCTTATTCCTATATCTTCTTCATGTTAATACAGATATCTGATGTGTTACACTCACATGACTTTCTCTACTGTTGTACTAACCATTCTTACAAATTCTTATTCCTATATCTTCTTCATGCTAATACAGATATCTGATGTGTTGCACTCACATGACTTTCTCTACTCTTGTACTAACCATTCTTACAAACTCTTATTCCTATATCTTCTTCATGTTAATACAGATATCTGATGTGTTACAGTCACATGACTTTCTCTACTCTTCTACTAACCATTCTTACAAACTCTTATTACTATATCTTCTTCATGTTAATACAGATATCTGATGTGTTACACTCACATGACTTTCTCTACTCTTGTACTAACCATTCTTACAAACTCTTATTGCTATATCTTCTTCATGTTAATACAGATATCTGATGTGTTACACTCACATGACTTTCTCTACTCTTGTACTAACCATTCTTACAAACTCTTATTCCTATATCTTCTTCATGTTAATACAGATATCTGATGTGTTACACTCACATGACTTTCTCTACTCTTCTACTAACCATTCTTACAAACTCTTATTACTATATCTTCTTCATGTTAATACAGATATCTGATGTGTTACACTCACATGACTTTCTCTACTCTTGTACTAACCATTCTTACAAACTCTTATTCCTATATCTTCTTCATGTTAATACAGATATCTGATGTGTTACACTCACATAACTTTCTCTACTCTTGTACTAACCATTCTTACAAACTCTTATTGCTATATCTTCTTCATGTTAATACAGATATCCGATGTGTTACACTCACATAACTTTCTCTACTCTTGTACTAACCATTCTTACAAACCCTTATTCCTATATCTTCTTCATGTTAATACAGATATCTGATGTGTTACACTCACATGACTTTCTCTATTCTTGTAATAACCATTCTTACAAACTCTTATTCCTATATCTTCTTCATGTTAATACAGATATCTGATGTGTTACACTCACATGACTTTCTCTACTCTTGCACTAACCATTCTTACAAACTCTTATTCCTATATCTTCTTCATTTTAATACAGATATCTGATGTGTTACACTCACATGACTTTCTCTACTCTTGTACTAACCATTCTTACAAACTCTTATTCCTATATCTTCTTCATGTTAATACAGATATCTGATGTGTTGCACTCACATGACTTTCTCTACTGTTGTACTAACCATTCTTACAAACTCTTATTGCTATATCTTCTTTATGTTAATACAGATATCTGATGTGTTACACTCACATGACTTTCTCTACTCTTGTACTTACCATTCTTACAAACTCTTATTGCTATATCTTCTTCATGTTAATACAGATATCTGATGTGTTACACTCACATGACTTTCTCTACTCTTGTACTAACCATTCTTACAAACTCTTATTCCTATATCTTCTTCATGTTAATACAGATATCTGATGTGTTGCACTCACATGACTTTCTCTACTCTTGTACTAACCATTCTTACAAACTCTTATTCCTATATCTTCTTCATGTTAATACAGATATCTGATGTGTTGCACTCACATGACTTTCTCTACTCTTGTACTAACCATTCTTACAAACTCTTATTCCTATATCTTCTTCATGTTAATACAGATATCTGATGTGTTGCACTCACATGACTTTCTCTACTCTTGTACTAACCATTCTAACAAACTCTTATTCCTATATCTTCTTCATGTTAATACAGATATCTGATGTGTTACACTCACATGACTTTCTCTACTCTTGTAATAACCATTCTTACAAACTCTTATTCCTATATCTTCTTCATGTTAATACAGATATCTGATGTGTTGCACTCACATGACTTTCTCTACTCTTGTACTAACCATTCTTACAAACTCTTATTCCTATATCTTCTTCATGTTAACACAGATATCTGATGTGTTGCACTCACATGACTTTCTCTACTCTTGTACTAACCATTCTTACAAACTCTTATTCCTATATCTTCTTCATGTTAATACAGATATCTGATGTGTTACACTCACATGACTTTCTCTACTCTTGTACTAACCATTCATACAAACTCTTATTCCTATATCTTCTTCATGTTAATACAGATATCTGATGTGTTACACTCACATGACTTTCTCTACTCTTGTACTAACCATTCTTACAAACTCTTATTCCTATATCTTCTTCATGTTAATACAGATATCTGATGTGTTACACTCACATGACTTTCTCTACTCTTGCACTAACCATTCTTACAAACTCTTATTCCTATATCTTCTTCATGTTAATACAGATATCTGATGTGTTACACTCACATGACTTTCTCTACTCTTGTACTAACCATTCTTACAAACTCTTATTCCTATATCTTCTTCATGTTAATACAGATATCTGATGTGTTGCACTCACATGACTTTCTCTACTCTTGTACTAACCATTCTTACAAACTCTTATTCCTATATCTTCTTCATGTTAATACAGATATCTGATGTGTTACTCTCACATGACTCTCTCTACTCTTGTACTAACATTCTTACAAACTCTTATTCCTATATCTTCTTCATGTTAATACAGATATCTGATGTGTTGCACTCACATGACTTTCTCTACTCTTGTACTAACCATTCTTACAAACTCTTATTCCTATATCTTCTTCATGTTAGTTGAGATAAACATTTGTACAAATTATCTTATTGCTTATTTCCTTGTAGATACAAGGGGAATATTAGAATACAGAAGGCTTTGTGCGATAGTCAAATCTTTTTGACCTTTGAGATTCCGTTCTCTTTGCACGATTAACATATAAAAAATGAACAACGTTGTTGCATTTCACGAAAGTTCTAAGTTTTCCGAAACTCACACACATGACAAGGAATATCTCCGAAATGGTTCCCCCTAAAAGAAAATTTATTAAAACATAAATTGTGTATTTTAGCAAGGTCTACATTTTTTGTAGAGTATGATTTTGTCTATCTCTAACGGTTTACTAGTTATGCAAAAGTCGTCCAGAGTAAATACGACTACAGGGGCTATAGCCAGAAAATTCAAGATATACATTTCATTTGTCATAAAAATATCTCAAACATATGACATTTTAATCAAAATCGTTGGAGCCATTTTCAAGAAAATCAAAATTTTCGAAAAATTTTCCATGTAAAGGGTGGTTTAGGGTGGGTCTATTTTCTTCAAAATCTTCGTGTCACATCCTTGAAAGACGTTAAGCTTAAATACCAACTTTGGTTTTTAACCGAGTTTTCGTTTTTGAGTTATGCTGTCCACAGATTGACACACACACACACACACACACACACACACACACACACACACACACACACACACACATACACACACACCGACCTTTTTCTAAAAATGCTTTTTTTGGATTCAGGGGGCCTCAAAACATATATTTCCGGTGAAATCTGCACATCGAATTTTTGGGTGGAATACAATACTTCCCCTACTTACCAGTAGAGAAAGTAAAACAGCTGAGGTGTACTTTACACGCCGACTAAGCAGTTTTAGGAGTAAATCCGACTGTGGAACACCTAATCGTCCACAGGAGAAATGCGGTGGGCCGCTTAAGTTTTAAGTGAAGAACCTCTATAAATTCACAGATGTCCCAAACATACAGACAACGGTTAGAATGTTGTGCGTAGTATGCTGTTCGGAAGTGCACGGTTTGGACGCTGTAGCGCATCGAAGTGTACGTTGACATTTCGTCAATAAACCCAACATCGAGCTGTCTACATTACACGCGGGTTTAAAACTACGTAAATCCTACGTCATTACAGAGTTCATGTCCACGATGTCACATGACCCAATATGTGCAGTGTGTTTAAAGATAATCACTCCGAGGACTCGAGTAATAAGTTAAGTTATGTTTTAACATTCCAGTCCTCTAGCACTACAGTTCTCATTAAACGATGCAAATATCCCATCTCTTATATTAACTAACCTACGTGACGTTTTGTCAAGTTTTGCTAGTTAATGAACTATTATTAACAGTTGCATAGTTAAACAGAGGTTATGTTTTAGCCCCACACTTTACTGTTAAGACGTTTCTGCTGAGAAGTGAGGTTAGTTCTTCATGTTTATACATTTGGTACCACACGCAGCTCATAGATGGTGCCATGGTGAAGATATTACTACTAATAATTATTTAAATCCCTGTAGACCAAAACACCATACTATCGCGCAGGTAAAGCCGTATAACGGCTAGGTACTGCGGTAAAGACACTTCGGGTGGGGGAATAAGCTTCCCCACTCGACTCGAACTGCCTCTGGAGCCTCTATCGCTTAAAACACATTCTATAATGACACATTAAGTCGGAATAAGCGGGTAGGTGCTGTGCAGATATACATACCGTACAGGAGAACCTGTACGACCTGTTCTGGAATGCTCGAATATCGTTTAACATATTTTCGTCACCTCTTTACCTATTTTGAAAATAATTTCTATAGACATAGTCAATTTTTGTTCATTTTCCAAGCTTTTGCTCCATATTGACACCAGTTTTCAATATTATATTATTTGTAGTTGTATGTCTGTTACACAGGAAATTTGAGCATTGAAGTTCTAATGTTACCTTTGTTGATGGTGTTCCTCCGGCGCCGTGGTCGAGCACTTAGACCGTTAGACCTAGGTGGTAACCTAGGTGGCTTGGTTCGATTCCAGGGAAAGCATGTGGTGTTCGATTTCCCCCGCCACTCATTCCACTATCTCTTTATGTATTTTACCCCCAAATTCTGTGATATTTCAGCAGTTATTTTGAGCCTATTCACAACATGTTTCCGAGAGCAACTAAATTATGAAGAGACACAATGGTCTGTGTGACGTCACCGTGTGTTAAAGTTTTCTCTCTTAGTGTTCCGAATTTGTGATTTAAATTTTATTGAACAAGCTTAACGTTTTACTCCTGATATTTACGTGAAGAAAATCACATATCAAAGGGGTCTGATGTGTTACACTCACATGACTTTCTCTACTCTTGTACTGATCATTCTTACAAGCTCTTATTCCTATATCTTCTTCATGTTAGTTGAGACAAACATTTGCACAAGTTATGTTATTTGCTTGTAGATACAAGGGCAATATGAGAGTACAGTAGACTTTCAGCGATATGAAGACATATTTTCAGAGTAACGTTGTTAATTAATGAATGTGAGTTTGTAAAGTTGTTAATAAAAGTGCCTGAATAGCGGCAAGAAAAGTAAACACTTATGTAACATCTGAACCATTGTGTGTGAGGCAGTGATACATTATGCAGCAGGTCTCCCTGAGGCAAGATTGGAGTCAGGTGAATAATTACTAGCCCCTCCGCAGCAGGAAACCTTCCCTTCATATCGCTCTCGCTCGCATTCTTCGAGTACGAGGTGGGTATAACCTCACTCCTAATAGACGTGGCGTTGCAGTCATCATACATGTCAAACTGTCTCCTAAATTGTGTATAGGTAAGGTGCCCAAATATGGCCACTTTTCACTTTCTATTACATACAGTATTGTATTCGATCCAAATATTCGGTGTTGAGATTTCACCGGAAATACATGTTTTGAGGCCCCAAGAATACAAAAAATAGTCTCTCTCACTCTCTGTGTGTATGTATGTGTGTGTGTGTGTGTGTGTGTGTGTGTGTGTGTGTGTGTGCGCGCGCGCGTGTGTGTGTCGGTCTGTGAACAGCTTAACTCAAAAACCAAAAGTCTGTTAAAAAGCAAAGTTGGTATTTAAGTTTAATGTCTTTCCAGGATGCGACACAAAGATTTTGTAGAAAATAGCCCCACCCTTAACTACCCTTTACATGGAAAATTTTTCGAAAATTCTGATTTTCTTGAAAATGGCTCTAACGATTTTGATTAAAATGTCATATTTTTGAGATATTTTTATGACAAATGAAATGTATATCTTGAATTTTCTGGCTATAGCCTCTGTAGTCGTATTTACTCTGGATGACTTTTGTATAACTGGTAAACCGTAAGAGATAGACCAAATCATACTATACAAAAAATGTAGATCTTACTACAATAAACAATTTATGTCTCAATAAATTTTCTTGTAGGGTGAACCATTTCGGAGATATTCCTTGTTATGCGTGTGAGTTTCGGAAAACTTAGAACTTTCGTGAAATGGGTCATCGTTGTTCATTTTTTATATGTTACGTATGCAAAGAGAACGGAATCTCAAACCTTAAAATGATTTGACTATCGCACAAAACCTACTGTATTCTAATATTCCCCTTGTACCTACAATGAAATAATCAATAAGATAATCTGTACAAATGTTTATCTCAACTAACATGAAGAAGATATAGGAATAAGAGTTTGTAAGAATGAGTAGAGAAAGTCATGTGAGTGTAACACAGTTTTTTTTCAGATATGACATAAATATGTTCAGTACTGTCCTCGTAATATTAATATGCATTTATTATTAAATTCTGAGAGCAGGAGATTGACTGTGCGGCTTGTTGACCCTTGTAGCTGTGAATAAGGGGTTAAGTGCAGATATCGGAGCAGGATAAACCGCACCTTGAGACACGTGCTGGGATTTGAGCCGTCGTAAATCGATTTCAACTGAATTTTATGTCTTGTCGCCTTTTATGGGCGTGTACGTGAGCGACCCTAAGACTCTATCCTGCGACTGAAGGAATATCCAGGGACAGTCGTAAATTGGACTTATCATGAAGTGTCACTTTCAGACTTTGACTTATACTCAAATGTTTCACAGCTTTAAAATACCACTCTCTGCTCGGTCAAGAGATAAATATGTGAATAACGACCTTCCACTTGAGATAGGTATAAGTATTGCAAAACCCACACAAATAACAGGGAACGTGTCCGAAATGCTGCAATCCACAAATATGCATTAGGACATAACTTCTGTATTATAGAGAGATATTTTTGTACAGTAAGATACAGTTATACAGGTTATCAAGTTTACATGGGCTCTACCCAGATAATCCAACATATACAATGTATATCCCTTACAGGTATATTAAAAATATGGCATTTTAATCAAAATCGTTAGAAACATTTTTTAATAAATCAAAATGTTGGGGCAATTTTCATATAAAGGGTACCTTAGCTTGTAGCAATTTTCTTCAAAATCTTCGTGTTGCATTCTTTAAAGATATTAAACTTAAGTAGTAACTTTGGTTTTCAACCGACTTTTGGTTTTTGAGTTACGCTGTCCACACACACACACACGCACGCACACATACACACACACACACACACACACACACACACACACACACACACACACACACACACAGTGTGCGCGGGACAGACGTAGTAGAAAAAGTAAAAAGGTTCATCTAACTACTTCGCTTTAATCAAGATAGACATTTGTAGAAATCGTTTAGGTACATACATATTTTCTTATAGATACAATGGAAATAGGACAATTCAGTAATTATAATTGAGAGCCAAATATTTTAAGACTTGGTCCCAGGTGTTGGCTTTTAAATTACGTTCCGCTGGTATAAACAGGGGAAAACAAACGAAAAGCGACTTACCATTTGTGAAACCAAAATTATTAAAACCAAAAACAATAAATGTCTCTAAAATAAATAAGTGTACAAAAATGAATTTTGGATAAATTGTCTTAGTTTTAATATGATATATATTATTGGAACTAAGATTTTGTATACCACTCATGGTTTAGGACTCATTCAGAATACAGAGAATTTTACAGGATACTCCTAGAAAATTGAAGATATCCATTTCATTTATCATGAAAAAAAAATATATATATATATATGCGTAATAAAGAAAATACGATATAAATGTTTAAATATAATTATTGTTCCTATATTGTCGATATATATATATATATATATATATAACAAATTAAAAACAAATTTTAAATGAATAACGCTGCATAAGAACACAAAAATTAAATATAAACTTGTGACAATATTGGTTATTTAGTTAAATAGCTAGTCCCATTATTGCTTTATTATAGGGGCTGTTGTGTTGGAGAGTGTAAAATTAACAGCATTCCTGTAAAACGTGACTCGTTAAAGTGTTTGGATTTTGTGAAACACACGGTGCATATTGCGCATTTAGCGCAGTTCTCCGGTCTTCAAATGTTAATGAATCACCACGACAGGTGGCAGCAAGTGCTATAGTTTATAGGACAGAAGGAAAATACGCAATTAGTTCGAAACTTGGGGTTTGTTATACAACATTTAGTGGTATTATGAAGCATTAATTAAAACGTTAGAATATTAATGATGCTCATCTCTAAAATGTTTAAAATCCACCATTTAATTTGCAGTTCTATTACAGGGATCAAGATCCTTACTCTACAATAATATGATAGTTCAGCACCAAATAGTTATTAGACACTTTTTCTACTGAATAACTTAAATCCATTAGTATTTGTTATGTGCTAAACATCGTAGTTATAAAATTGCAAATGACACTGGATTTTAACTAATTTTGGTATTTCAGTTATGATCTTCACAGGCTGCGCATACAGTCTGTGGACAGCATAACTCAAAAACTAAAGTAGGTTAGAATCCAAAGCTGGTATCTAAGTTTAATTGTTTGAAGAAAATAGCCTCACCCTAAACTACCCCTTACATGGAGCATTTTTCATAAATGTTAATTTTGTGGAAAATGGCTCTAAAGGTTTTGATTAAAATGTCATATATTTAAGCCATTTTTATGACAAATGAAATGTATATTTTGAATTTTTTTACTATAGCTATATAGTCCTATTTACTTTGGATGACTTTTGTATAACTGGCAAACCGTAAGAGATAGACAAAATCTTACTATAAAAATGTAGATCTTGCTAAAATACACAATTTATGCCTCAATAAATTTTCTTGTAGGATGAACCCTTTCGGAGATATTCCTTCTTGTGTGTGTGAGTTTCGGAAAACTTAAAACTTTCGAGAAATGCAAAATAGTTGTTCATTTTTTTATATGTTAGCCGTGCAAAGAAACGGAATTTGTAAGCTTTGGAATATAGGAGTATTGTTCAAAGTCTACTGTACTCCCATACTCCCCTTGTACCTACAAGGAGACAGCAGTAAGATAATTTAAAATACCTAGCCAATTATGAAGATTCACAATTTGACAATTTGTTAAGTTTTTTCACAGTTGATTGTTCCTAATACATTAGCCACATATATTTAAACTGTATAGAGTCTACAATACAGTTTTCTAACCTCACAAAACATTGACGTCGCAGATTATTAATTAGCACACATTCATTCATCTCTATCACAAACTCTCAACTGTCATCCGGCCCTAACAAGTGAAAATCAAGGAGCGTTAATCCGTTGCAATGGAACGCAGGGCAAAGCTGCCTTGTATGTATTGAACAAATCTGACATTCATATGACATTCTCTTCACTCTATTGCTTATTAGTATGTACACAAACTACTGTCGCGAAAGTTTAAATTCCTATCTACTTTAAAAATATAAAATTTATAGAAACACATACGTCCTACATTTTGTAATAGATACAAAGGAGATAGTGACACACACACACGCGCGCGGACCTTTTTCTAAAAATGATTTTCTAGGATTCAGGGATCTCAAAACATATATTTCCGGTGATATCTCGACATCGAATATTTGAGTGGGGTAAATACTTCCTCTACTTATCAGTAGAATAAAAATCTGATGTGTTGCACTCACATGACTTTCTCTACTCTTGTACTAACCATTCTTACAAACTCTTATTCCTACATCTTCTTCATGTTAGTTGAGATAAACATTTGTACAAATTATCTTATTGCTTATTTCCTTGTAGGTACAAGGGGAATATTAGAATACAGTACCCTTGGTGCGATACTCAAATCTTTTAAAGCTTTGAGATTCCGTTCTCTTTGCACACATAACATATAAAAAATGAAGAACGATGTTCCATTTCACCAAAGTTTCAAGTTTTTCGAAACTCACATACATAACAAGGAATATCTCTGAAATGGTTTATCCTAGAAGAAAATTTATTTGGACGTAAATTGTGTATTTTAGCAAGATCTACATTTTTTGTATAGTATGATTTGGTCTATAACGGTTTACCAGTTATACAAAAGTCGTCCAGAGTAAATACGACTTCAGGGACTATAGCCAGAAAATTCAAGATATACATTTCATGTCATAAAAATATCTCAAACATATGACATTTTAACCAAAATCGTTAGAGCCATTTTTAAGAAAATCAAAATTTTCCATGTAAAGGGTAGTTTAGGGTGGGGCTACTTTCTTCAAAATCTTTGTGTCGCATCCTTGAAAGACATTAAACTTAAATACCAACTTTGGTTTTTAACCTACTTTTCGTTTTTCAGTTATGGTGTTCACAGACTGACAGACAGAAACACACGAACCTTTTTCTAAAAATGCTTTTTTTTTTATTATCCAGGGGGTCTTAAAACATATATTTCCAGTGAAATCTCGATATATCCTATACCTGTTACCTGTTGTTGCTGGTAAATATGGGTATATTGATTTTCCATGCTTCCTAAATGTGCTAGTGACCTGAGGAGAGATAATAATAAAAGATGGAGGTAAAGAGAAGGAGATTTACAGAGAGGGGTACACAGAGACAGTTGCTCTAACATTTCCAGGTTGACATGCCAAAACGACTTTGCTTGCGTCACTGTGTGGACATAATGGCATGAATGCAGATTCCCCATCGCGCTCTCTTTGTAATGACAAGACAAGCAACATCATTAATTTCCACGGACCGACCGACGGACGGACGTTTCCCATTTTCCATCAGAATTGAATTCTTTTGGTTGAGCGACAATCTCCCGCAGGGCTGGCCAGCCGACCGACCGGTATTTTGTGGTATTGTAAACATACCAAATCAATATGTGCCTGCAAATATGATTGGCATGTTTAACAGCACGTGACCTGTGTTTTAACTGTAGCTATTGTAAGATAAAAGAACTGCCTAGTGACTAACATATGAGGGTCGCATTCCGTAATTCTATTCCCGGGTACTACAGGTTGCTCAAAAGTGCAGCACACGCTCGGTTCCCTACACATGTTATTTTCCTTCATCACTGAACAGGACAAGTAGAACCAGGCCTGCTAGTCAAAGGCGGATGGCACGGAGTACATGCAATTCAATGGAAGGAAAAAGGAAAAAAAAAAAAAAAAGAAGGGTGGGAATTATTTAGGTCTCTACCCTGTATCCGAGATTATGTTTGTTTAATGCCAGTCTTTGGCTCCACTTATATCTGCGAACAAACATTTTAAAAAATGAACTATATTAAAAGTGAGTATCGCAGCGAGATAAGTGCAAATAACCTAGAGACTGTGCACTTCATCTTTTGTACCAAATACTGAAGACGTAAACCGTGTCAAAGAAGTAATTATCAGAAATATTGTGGTTTAATCAGGAGTAGAACATTTTTAAAAAAAGGCCCTATGACTGTGAGTCCCCGCATGCATATCTGTGTCTGTATCTATGAACTTTATGACAAGAATAAGTGAGTTAAATACCAAATTTAGTATTGCACGTACTCTCCCAAAGATATAGCAAACAGATTTTCAGTATATTTTCATGACAACTTCTATATCTTGAATTTTATGAAAAGAACCTCTAAAGTCCTAGCAGTCAATTTACCTATATCAATTTTTGTGTAGAGGTAACCATTTCTGAGGTAATACTCGTTCTTTGTTTCAATTTTGCACTACGTTTTCTTTATGCTTTTCTTATGCAAAGAAAATTGAGTGTCAGAGCCATAATATAGCAAGCAGGTTTAAATATTTTAGTATCACTTAAAGTGTACTGCATTCTCATATTCCCGTTGCATCTATAAGAAAATTAGCAATAAGGTAATTTTTACAAATGTTTATCTCGAGTGATATGGAGTACAAGAGTAGAGAAAGTCATGTGAGTGTAGTACGTTAGTTTTTCTGTGCGAATACTTGATATGGATGATATATTCGTGCAATAAGACTAAGTCCCTTGTAGCTATTGCAGGAGCTGGGGTCGGTCATAAACGAAATTTGTTGCACCTTGTTATAATAACGAGCGCTTCTTGCATTTTAACGACCTTTTCCCTGCAATTTCCCTTTCGAACCCCGGCCCCCCCCCCCCAACCCCCGGAGCCCCCGTGAGCACTTTCCCGCAGTAATTCAACTGAATTCTTACAGGTTTTTCATTTTATAGCTTTGTTAGAATGTTAAATACTCCAAGGAGCTCTTAGAAAAGAAGAAAATATCTTCACCAAATGTAATTAGCTAGCTGAAGAAAGAGTCTATCACGAGGGACTATAGCAGGATGTGAATCACGTGAACCTATCTATCAATGTATGTGTGTATGTGTGTGTATGTGTGTATGTGTGTGTATGTGTATGTGTATGTGTGTATGTATGTGTGTATGTGTGTATGTGTGTATGTGCGTATGTGTGTGTGAGTGTGTGCGTATGTGTGTGTATGTGTGTATGTGTGTATGTGTGTGTATGTGTATGTGTGTGTATGTGTGTGTATGTGTGTGTGTGTGTGTGTGTGTGTGTGTGTGTGATAGTCATTGTTGGACCTATTGCGATAGTCTTCCTGCACACACAAATAGGCTGCCAAGATTTAACACAAACCTAACAGTGTGTTAGTGCCTACGCCAGCACGGAGTTTGACACCTGAATGTTAGCTTGTGAGGGAGGCCAGTGGCGGCTCGTACTCCACGACAAGTCTCAAGTAAACTAAACGGATGTTTCATACGTGGTTCAAACCTCTCTTTATAGCATCACTAATGACCACACATACACATACACAATACCCATAGAAAAATATCATAGTGAATAAAAATCTTATTTACATAAAGTCAGATCATTTCTTAACAAAATATTCATCCACAGTGCCGTGTTTTAAACGCGTGTGGCGTTTGAACGAAGTACGCTTCATCACCAATACTTGAGCTGGAGTGATGTTTCTCAGCAACTCACAACTCTGCAGCTATTTTCTTCAATGTTTCTCCTTTATCAACTCGAACAATACCATCCAACATTAATTTTAACCATTAAAAGCACGAACTTCTTTCACTTTGATGTCATTTTATAACTGTACTTTCCCAAACAGTTTGATAAGACACAAAAACCAACACACAATTACACTTAGTGCCGTTTCAGAGCTGAGAGAGGTGTAGTGATCAAGGTCAACGCTTTCATCTGGCGCTGCTGAGACATACCGCGTCAACACACTACTTAATCTTTCTTAAACTCAACAGGTAGCATTTTACAGTACAAGTTACCATAATATATTGTGGAATTTATGCAATAACCTACATTCAATCATACTAAAAACCGAATTTTAGCACACTTATAGATACGTTTTTGTTATCATACTTAAATGCAGTATCTAACGTAAACATTGGATTTTAAAAAGTATATCTACAAAACTGATGCTAGTAAACTAGAGCCAGATAAACCAGACATTACTGTATTTATTTTGTAACACGTTAATATTTGGCCAAAAGAACTGAAATGGACAGGAAAAAAACAGAAAGAAACAAAGTTGACCCGTTAAAATAGATTCGAAACGTTTCTTTGGATCATCACTCTGTCCGAAACGTAATACTTCCGCTCGACCATCACAACTTTGTAAGGACTAGCTACTGGTATTTGAACTCCAATACTAGTTGAAGTGTGCGGGAACTATCTATTGCTTAGTAAGTTTATTAGTACATTACAAGTCTTTTTTCATTGTTTAAAATTTCATTGTTGTTCTATTTACATTTAACTAGTAAGTGATATAATTTATGACAACATTGAACTCATGTTTGTTGATGTGCGTGGCAGGTGAATGTAGGGGTACCTCTGATTGGTCATCATCATGACCTAGATATCACTATCCCTTGGCACAGATCCGCCATTTCACTTTAACTCATTTTGAAAGTGACTCTGTTACAATGTTAAAGACGTGTATGTAGAATGTAAAACGTGATTATATCACGAATATCTTTTGCTCATAAATCAGTTATACACTGAGATGTTCCTGAGATAAAACTGAAGTTTAGAACAAGTTCATATTAGTGAAATGACACCTAAAGAACTGGGTAAAGTAACAATAGGGTAGTCTAGAAGGCAACTGTACCAGTGATTTCTATTGTTCGCACATAAAATAATTCACGTTGACAGTGCGCCCGAATACCGAATCTCTATTTTTATCAACCGTATATGTAAACAATTAGCTTCAAACTGCCGGTTGTAGAGGCGATTCAACTCAAATAACGGTATAAGTGTTAGGAATACAAAACGAAATATGTATGATACAATCATAAACTCAATATCCCTATTATAACTCAACCACAAGCCACAAAATAAATTTTGCTAGTCTCTTAGCCATAACAATGGCTTAATTGCAATATTCTATCACTGTGCTAGTCACTTAAAGCAAATGTGCTGCCACCTAGTGGCATTGACATGATATGACGCCTTCAGAGCGTGTTGTGTGTAAGCTAGTGATTATTTTGGCCCATAACACAATGACGTAATGCCAGCTACGCATGCGCAAAGCCTAGAAAAGTGTGTAAAACTGCAGATGTGCATGCGATCGTGATGCCAGACTTCAATCAGTTTAGGAGAATAACGCGGTAGAATTAAATGCCGTATGTTTTCGAATAGGACATATGTGTACCGTTCAATAGCACTTGAAGTGAAAGTAACCAATAGTAATACCGCAAGGCGTCACAAGTTAGGGTGTTCACGTGATCTTATGCAGGAGCCGCCACTGTTTACATAGTTTTGTATAAGGTCTGGGTTCGGGACGTAGGAAGATCAGCTTGGACCTGTCAGTTATTCATTTCCCTAGTGTCTGGACACGAGCAACATCCTATCTGGGGCGGACGTCATATCTTCTCGCAACTTCCTCTACCAGACATCAACCAGTATATACTTTACAAGGTTTAAAAATATTTATCCAAAACAAGAATTTAAAGGGTTCATTATAACGACAACGCCTGGCACCAGTGCCAAAAAAATGAATAACGGAATTACCATGGCAACAAAATAGCAATGATGTCATCATCACCACAACAGTTTTTTCCAATGTGTGCCTGTAAGAAAACATGCATAAGTCAAACTAACATATATTTTGTTTTTCCATCCGCAACTGTTCATACTCTTTTTCGTAAGCATTTTATTTATTTTTATGCAATTAATAAACTGTGATGAGTTCGTGGAATACAATATTATCAATACTTTTATCGCTGCATTCCATTTTAACCATATTACGTCATACATCTGTGATCTCTCATACAATATAATATCACATTTATCAAATATATTTATTATTTTCACGTGTTTTAATACTGAAATTACATAAAACGTTATAGGATGTATAACATTTTCATTCTGCCACTCACACTGACAATGTACCTACTCGTGTCAGAATCACTTCACTAGTTACTTACAAAAATAATTTGTATAATATTACTTTTCATATTGCATTTGACTTTTGATGTCGAAACTTGTCTTAAAGTTACAAATTATCTTATTGCTTATTTCCTTGTAGGTACAAGGGGAATATTAGAGTACATTAGGCTTTGTGCGATAGTTAAATGTTTTAAAGCTTTGAGATTCCGTTCTATTTGCACACTTAACATATAAAAAAATGAACAACGATGTTCCATTCCACGAAAGTTTTGTTTTCCGAAACTCATACACATAACAAGGAATATCTCCGAAATGGCTCTCTCTACAAAAAATTGATTCAGACATAAATTGTGTATTTTAGCAAGATTTACATTTATTGTATAGTATGATTTGGTCTATCTCTTACGGTTTACCAGTTATGCAAAAGTCGTCAAGAGTAAATACAACTACAGGGGCTATAGCGAGAAAATTCAAGATATACATTATATTTGTCATCAAAATATCTCTAACATATGGCATTTTAATCAAAATCGTTAGTCATTTTCAAGAAAATCAAAATTTTCGAAAAATTTTCCATGTAAAGGGTAGTTTAGGGTGAGGCTATTTTCTTCAAAATCTTTGTGTCGCATCCTTGAAAGACATTAAACTTAAATACAAACTGTGGTATTTAACCGACTTTTTTTTTTTTTTTTTGGCCATTTTGGGGGTCTCAAAACATTTCCGGTGAAATCTCGAGATTCAATTTTTGGGAGGAATATAATACCAGTAGAGAAAGTAATAAATATTTATAAGAGAGGCGAAAGTAATAAATATTTATAAGAGAGGCGTATAGAACATTATTTCAGTGAAGACAGATATAGACACTGTGTTGCGGGTCAGTAGGAATTACCGCCGATGTTGCCATGGTAACGCACGTGCTCCACGCAAGAGCAATTTCCTGTGAACATCTGACGAACTGGAGCGCTTCATGATAATTTATCGCTGCCAATAACGAAAATGGCCACGTCGCTCTTTCCTTCTGCTGGTCTTTGTCTGGGAGTTTAACTTTATCTGCTGTCTGTCAGCGAGCGAGGGACTCGTGTGTCTGTCTCTTAATCATCGCTAAGTCCGTCTTCTTTATCCGGTATTTCTTCACTTGTCTAGAGCCTAGTGTGATGGAATGCAGGTGACGTCATATACAAGCCCGGGAATGAGGTCGTTAACCTTGTACTGCTGTACACGCAGTCCAGTGCGCAATGACTCGCATACACAAGAACGTACTGCACGCATTTGTAAGGGTTTGCTTCGGTGTAAGGTTTACGTATCAGTTGTAATAAACCTTCTCCAAGGAGATTGAGACCACGCCACTGATGATATTCACCGTAAGAGTGGACGAAACGTCAGGGCGTGCAGGCAGACCACGCAACAATCCACTATTCATCATTCTAACAATCACATTTTCCTCTATCCCCTGGCACTACAGTCCATGTCGGACCAGGGCCTGCCAACCCGACTGCCGGCCTCACGCCCACATATGCAACGTGGGCCTCGACACCCCCAGCCATGACCAGCGACGCTTACCTATCGCAGCTCCTCAATTTCCTCACGATGCTGATTGTGTGGGAGAACAATTTACGGAATTTAGTGAAAACACGCCATCTTTATCTACTCTGTTTATTCAGGCAATTTAAAGGAAATACATACAGTTCCAACCAAAGAGGGGAAAATGTCCCTCTACAGAATGGGCAGCGGTCCTAAACCCAGGACTTAAAATCCACAAACGAATCTGGGCTAAAAACCAAAGTTTCTTTTAAGGGTGCAACAAAGACTTTCAAAATCATTCTTCCACCCTAAACTACCCTTTATATGGAAAATTCTGACTTTCTGAGAAATATTTATAACATTTTGATTAAAATGCCATATGTTTAAGATATTTTTATGAAAAATGAAATGTATATTTTTAATTTTCTGGATATAGCACCTGTAGTCGTATTTACTCTGGATGACTTTTCAGAAACTCGTAAACCGTAAGAGATAGACAAAATCTTACTGTACAAAAAAATGTAGATCTCGCTAAAATACACAACTTATGTCCATATAAATTTTTTGTAGTGAACCATTTCCGAAATATTCCTTGTTATTGGTTGGAAGTTTGGTATATTTATAAAAGTTCTTCAACGGAGGTCATTATTTATTTTTTTAGTCTCCTGGTCATACAAAGAGAAGTGAATGTCAAACTCATGCTAACATGAAAAAGATATAGGAATAAGAGTTTGTAAGAATGATTAGTACAAGAGTAGAGAAAGTCATGTGAGTGTAACACATCAGATATCTGTATTAACATGAAGAAGATATAGGAATAAGAGTTTGTAAGAATGGTTAGTACAAGAGTAGAGAAAGTCATTTGAGTGCAACACATCAGATATCTGTATTAACATGAAGAAGATATAGCAATAAGAGTTTGTAAGAATGGTTAGTACAAAAGTAGAGAAAGTCATGTGAGTGTAACACATCAGATATCTGTATTAATATGAAGAAGATATAGGAATAAGAGTTTGTAAGAATGGTTAGTACAAGAGTAGAGAAAGTCATGTGAGTGCAACATATCAGATATCTGTATTAACATGAAGAAGATATAGGAATAAGAGTTTGTAAGAATGGTTAGTACAAGAGTAGAGAAAGTCATGTGAGTGTAACACATCAGATATCTGTATTAACATGAAGAAGATATAGGAATAAGAGTTTGTAAGAATGGTTAGTACAAGAGTAGAGAAAGTCATGTGAGTGCAACACATCAGATATCTGTATTAACATGAAGAACATATAGGAATAAGAGTTTGTAAGAATGGTTAGTACAAGAGTAGAGAAAGTCATGTGAGTGCAACACATCAGATATCTGTATTAACATGAAGAAGATATAGGAATAAGAGTTTGTAAGAATGGTTAGTACAAGAGTAGAGAAAGTCATGTGAGTGTAACACATCAGATATCTGTATTAACATGAAGAAGATATAGGAATAAGAGTTTGTAAGAATGGTTAGTACAAGAGTAGAGAAAGTCATGTGAGTGCAACACATCAGATATCTGTATTAACATGAAGAAGATATAGGAATAAGAGTTTGTAAGAATGGTTAGTACAAGAGTAGAGAAAGTCATGTGAGTGCAACACATCAGATATCTGTATTAACATGAAGAAGATGTAGGAATAAGAGTTTGTAAGAATGGTTAGTACAAGAGTAGAGAAAGTCATGTGAGTGTAACACATCAGATATCTGTATTAACATGAAGAAGATATAGGAATAAGAGTTTGTAAGAATGGTTAGTACAAGAGTAGAGAAAGTCATGTGAGTGCAACACATCAGATATCTGTATTAACATGAAGAAGATATAGGAATAAGAGTTTGTAAGAATGGTTAGTACAAGAGTAGAGAAAGTCATGTGTGTGTAACACATCAGATATCTGTATTAACATGAAGAAGATATAGGAGTAAGAGTTTGTAAGAATGGTTAGTACAAGAGTAGAGAAAGTCATGTGAGTGTAACACATCAGATATCTGTATTAACATGAAGAAGATATAGGAATAAGAGTTTGTAAGAATGGTTAGTACAAGAGTAGAGAAAGTCATTTGAGTGCAACACATCAGATATCTGTATTAACATGAAGAAGATATAGGAATAAGAGTTTGTAAGAATGGTTAGTACAAGAGTAGAGAAAGTCATGTGAGTGTAACACATCAGATATCTGTATTAACATGAAGAAGATATAGGAATAAGAGTTTGTAAGAATGGTTAGTACAAGAGTAGAGAAAGTCATGTGAGTGCAACACATCAGATATCTGTATTAACATGAAGAAGATATAGGAATAAGAGTTTGTAAGAATGGTTAGTACAAGAGTAGAGAAAGTCATGTGAGTGCAACACATCAGATATCTGTATTAACATGAAGAAGATGTAGGAATAAGAGTTTGTAAGAATGGTTAGTACAAGAGTAGAGAAAGTCATGTGAGTGTAACACATCAGATATCTGTATTAACATGAAGAAGATATAGGAATAAGAGTTTGTAAGAATGGTTAGTACAAGAGTAGAGAAAGTCATGTGAGTGCAACACATCAGATATCTGTATTAACATGAAGAAGATATAGGAATAAGAGTTTGTAAGAATGGTTAGTACAAGAGTAGAGAAAGTCATGTGAGTGGAACACATCAGATATCTGTATTAACATGAAGAAGATATAGGAATAAGAGTTTGTAAGAATGGTTAGTACAAGAGTAGAGAAAGTCATGTGAGTGTAACACATCAGATATCTGTATTAACATGAAGAAGATATAGGAGTAAGAGTTTGTAAGAATGGTTAGTACAAGAGTAGAGAAAGTCATGTGAGTGTAACACATCAGATATCTGTATTAACATGAAGAAGATATAGGAATAAGAGTTTGTAAGAATGGTTAGTACAAGAGTAGAGAAAGTCATGTGAGTGCAACACATCAGATATCTGTATTAACATGAAGAAGATGTAGGAATAAGAGTTTGTAAGAATGGTTAGTACAAGAGTAGAGAAAGTCATGTGAGTGTAACACATCAGATATCTGTATTAACATGAAGAAGATATAGGAATAAGAGTTTGTAAGAATGGTTAGTACAAGAGTAGAGAAAGTCATGTGAGTGCAACACATCAGATATCTGTATTAACATGAAGAAGATATAGGAATAAGAGTTTGTAAGAATGGTTAGTACAAGAGTAGAGAAAGTCATGTGAGTGTAACACATCAGATATCTGTATTAACATGAAGAAGATATAGGAATAAGAGTTTGTAAGAATGGTTAGTACAAGAGTAGAGAAAGTCATGTGAGTGCAACACGTCAGAATCGTTCTTGTTTATTGAAGATTTTTTAAAATGTGTATTTTTGGTGAGATCTTAGTATGATAATTTTGAGTCAGATACAATACTTCTTGTAGTTCTTTATAAAATAGAGGAAGCAAATATGTTGTGTGCAATATAAGGAAGGAATATCGTGGGAACGTATAAAGAAGGAAGTGGTTTTGCTATGATTTGACAATAATGCGGTGGGAGGTGAAGGAAGACGGTGAAGCAATATGCCATGAAGTGGGTATAAAGTTTATACGAGGAGGAGTCATTGTGCGCATGCTCGCAGTAGCAGCAGCTGCGAGAGGGAATTGCCCTGACTTGGGGAAGCTATTTCATTTTGCAGCACAACTTCCTCTTTTCTTCCTTCACTCTAACAATCTTTCTTTACCACATCTAAGACAAAGTGAAATTTGCATTTAAAACGAAGATTACACGAAGATATCTAGGATAGATACAGGATTACATAAGGTAGGGACGAGTTCCTTTCACAAGGGATGCCAATCTCTAGAGTGAAACTTCACGACCACCAGGCAGCGAAACTTGGACACCGATGAAACGGACTCCAGCTATGATACGCCTAGACTTGGCTATTTGAGTAGGTTTTCCACTTCAAAGGGGAAGAACAGTTGACAGTTAGAAGTGTCTAACATGTAATCCATTAGCAGGCAAGTTAGGAGACGTTGAAATCACCTCCTTCCACCCGCTGTCACATAATGACGTATTTATCCGTGGTTACTGAGTTCCAGTGGCGGCACAGGCGTTACACTCATATTCTACTCCTGGTTAACCCACCATGTATCTGAGGATACCTTTTTGACACGATTTTGCTGCGATACTCAGTTTTAATATAGTTCATTTTTGAAAATGTTTGTTCGCAGATATAAGTGGAGGCAAAAACTGCCTTTAAAGTAAATGTAAACAAACGTAATCTCGCCAGAGAGCTAAATAATTCCCACCCTTCTTTCTCACGGTCGTGGAATTCTGCAATGCAAGTAATATCATATTTTGTAATTGGAAATGTTTTACGTCTTCAAATTGTGAAGAAAATGTATCGTACAATTGCTTCTAAAGTTGGTTGTATTTTCCCAGTAGAATAACGTTTATCGTGAACATGGAACGTAAGCAAGAGAAATGATATAAATCTGCAACTAATATTGAATTGCATATACTACTATATATATATATATATATATATATATATATATATATATATATATATATATATATATATATATATATATATATATGTATATATACTCGGTGCCATCCGCCTCTGACTAGCAGGTCAAGTTCTGCTTGTCTTGGTCAGTGATTAGGGGAGAATAATATGTGTATAATATATATAGTAAATTAAAACATCAAAACCATGACGTGAGATATGAGAAACTGAAGCTATTAACAGACAAGCAAATTACTTCTACGATAATTAACAAATATCCAAGACACTATAACCGTCGCTTATCTTAGTATTTGCTGCAAGTTCTTGAAATTAAAAGCCATTGTACTGTTGCATCAGCGGCGCCTCTTTTGTTAGAGTGGTAACAGACACTAAATCACTTAATATTTCTGTATGTTACAACCCACTCAAAACAAAACTAATTTGTTACTAAAGCGCGTCTCGCCCTTAAAAGACAGTACACGTTAAATGGAGCGCAGTGTTGCAACATGTACTAGTTGCGAATCTTTCTCCGCGCGCGACCCCGAGGTGGCCGGTGTCTTGTACTTAGTCCTTCAATTGCTGCTTGACGAGACGGGCACTTTTAACTTTGGTATCCCTCCACGCCTTTGTTACTGTATGACCTAAATTTACAAATGACTCGTCTGTATAAACAATTGATTTCCCCTGGTCCCTAAACCTTTTACGTCTTTTAGATATTTATGTCGCCATCTGATGATATCGATATCGTCTCTTTCTATTAATATGCACTTGTTACCCTTTCTTTCATATTCGAAACCCAAATCAGAGTGGCCCTTGAGAAATTTGGTAGGGTCTCATCACTGTTGAACTGTGACAAAATTATATTCAGCGTGGGTGGAATATTTGCAAACAGTAAAGAATGAACAATTCGCCGCACTCCACCTTGCACTATTCAATCATATTGCGTTAACCTAGCGTTTTGTGTAGTCCCGTCCTTTTTGCTTTCTTTTTCGATGGCGTTCTTAGAAGTCCTTTCATTACTTCCTTTTTAATCCTATACACTACTGCTTCTGAACACTCAACAGCCTTAGCTGTTTCTTTTACTGCCTTAAACGCATTTTACTTTAAAAATAATCTAACACATTCATAATTATTTGGCGTTCCTTACTTCTTTATTTACCAACATATCGTCCCTTCCTAGCTTCACCCTCCATAACTACATATATTTACAAAAATATTAAACAAATAACGCAATAACAGCTCACAGTTACACACACGGCTTCTTTCGAGCTAATGTTAGTGCTGCTCCTTATACTATCTTCTGTGTCAGGCCTGGCGCGAGAATACGCTGAATAGATGAATACCTTTTGTTTGCCTTACTGGATAAAAGAAAGAGGTTACAGCCTTTTGGTTTATTTTAAAAACTTTCTCCAACCTTCCTCAACATTTGTTCTCGCTGGTTCCCTGATGTAAACTCAATAACAAAAAGTTTCACACTGCGTAACTTTTGCAGTGCACATATATAAAATTTTCCGAAAACATTTAATTTAAAAAATTATAACACTTAACTGGGTAAACATAGAGAATTCAAAGTAGGCAGGTAGTAGCACTATAGTTTACTCTACCTAAGAAAAAAATATAGATGCATTCTAGCAGTTAGTTTGTTAGTTAGTGCGTGATGAGTGTAGAAACAGCAAATATCGGACTTCTATTGAAAAAAACGTTTTCTGAAGAAATTTGGACCTATAGAAATGTATAATGACTCTGAAAAGGATATAACCTGATAGAGAAAAAAATTCTGCATAGGATAATGTGTTCAAACCTGAAATTTATAACAAATGAATATTTATACCATGCTATTAGGAACCTGGCAACATTGCGAGGGTAGAAAAGGACGCGGCTAATGGCAACTTGTATGCGCTAGATAGAGACAGAGATGTCCCATTTAACTCCATACTGTCTTCTAAGAGTGAAACGCTATATAGAATAAATCGGCGGTATTTTACAATTTATTACACGGTTCTTATTTTTGAAAATGAATATATGTATATTTTTCCAGACCATCAAATCTGTGGGTGTATTTAACTGCCCGACGTGACATTTCCCTCCCCATCATGGTGGAATTACACGTAACGAGAGGAAGTCAAGTAGAGGAACTCAGGTGATTGAATATTCGTCTACTGACTAGGAAAATCTCGAGAAAATGTTTGGTGAGTTTGGTTGGAAATGAAACCCGGGAGTTGTTGAATGCGAGAGCAAGCTTGTGTGGCGTGCACATAGAGACCTCAAGCAAGTGCAGCCATACACGTACAGATGGCATCACTGTGTCACCCGTGTACCTGCTTTCGCTATCCCCTGATAGATGGCAGTTCATTCCTTATTAGCTTTTATTTTTAATTTTGTTTCATACTTAAGTTAGAACTTTGGGTCCTGGTGTTACATATTCAACCCAGTAAGAGGAACACAAATACATTAGCTGGCACACGGTAGGTATTTGAACCCAGGAGTTCCTGAATGCGTGTTCGTTTGACCTAATTCTTAATGATGACCATTACACTCCAGAAAATAGATGAAATGGTACTGAAAGTCCAGAATATCTGTTCACATTGACGTTGGGTTCTGTTGACATTCTGGAATTTCAGTACAATTTCATCTATTTTCGGGAGTGTAATGGTCATCATTAAGAATTAGGTCAAACGAACACGCATTCAGGAACTCCTGGGTTCAAATACCTACCGTGTGCCAGCTAATGTATTTGGCTTCCTCTTGAGCCGTATGACGGCTAGGTACTGCGGACAAGACACTCGGGTGGGGCAACCATCGTCCCCGTTCGACTCGAACTGCCTCTGGTGCCTCTGGAATGTCAACAATTTGAAGTGTTCTAATGCTTGAATGGAATATAGAACTCATCACCACATGAATCATCAGTGTACAAGATCCCACATAACCTAACTTCCATGTGTGTCAGTCGGTCACTCCCACAGTAACGCAGCTGCATATTGCGGAACTCCTTACTTCTCCCTTATAATTATAGAGAGTATTAAGAATAAAATCGTTTTCGTATCAGATATAGTTCATTTTCTTGTTGCCTGCGTAACAGAATGTTACAAGCTGGCCACCCCTGCGGGATAGTAATTAACTCATTACCAACACAATACACACCATTTTGCTCCATTCATTTTTGGTTAGTTTATGTTTGAAGTCTGAAAAGTATTTTCCAAGTGCAACAGAAATTTACAGTTTTTGGTTACTATTCTTCGTCACGTGACATTGTGTTCTACTGGTTTGTACAACTGAAGAAGGGGCGGAAATCTCTTAAAGATGAGAGAAGAGTCGCAAATCAGCAGCAGTAACATCACCACAATGATTAAGGAAGATCCAAGACTCAGGTGTAAGGACATTAGGGGTTAGGTTCCAAACATCCTTCATGTAAGAGACACGTTGTTGCATCAGTTCACACACCTAATATAACAATTAGACATAATTATTGACTCATCCACCGTGTAGCCCTGATGTGGCACAATGCGACTTCTTCCTGTTCCTTATGGTGAAGGACAGACCTCGAGGTGACATATTTCCCAGTCCTGAAGAAGCAGTTTGTAGAGCCAGAAACTGCGTAAAGCGGATACTTCCAGAACTGTGACTGTCAATTGCCAGGATCACATCAGCGTCGCCGGTGTGCCGGAATTTCGTCCCGCAGGAGTTCTTTTACATGCCAGTAAATCTACTGACATGGAGCTGTCATTTTTAAGCACACTTAAAAACCATCGGCCTGGGCCGGGTTTGAACCCGCAACCTTGGAATCAGTAGGCCAGCCTCTAACCAACTGAGCCACCCAGATCGACTTTTGTTGTCTCAATACCATCGTAGACACGGATACGTATGTAAATGTTCATGTGATCGAGTTCGAACTGCGGGAATTAGGTTGACAGGAATAATAGAAAGTGCGTGAATTAAAGTGATTCAGCCTTCTATATTTCTTAACTCGGAACAATACGCCCTGAGACTGCCACACTCACATACAAATACGGGAGATACGGAGGGAATGCGTGCGTATTGTACTTATGTCCCCAAGGGGGCGCACCGGGAGGGAGGACGAGGTGAGAGAAGACACCGGGCGCACAGATACAGACAAACGGCACAGACATTGACAAACGTCCTTGAGGTTTACCAGATTTAACACCTACAAGTATTTAGGTCTTCGGGGGACTTCGGGGCTCCAGTGTCCTCCACATGGTGACCCCTACAGTGTTCCCAAGCACAGATAGGGATGGAAATACTTCTTGTACGCATATCATCCCTGCCATGCTGCACCTGAAACCTTCACTGACAGTTGTCACCCTGAAAGTACTAGCGGGATAAAGAATGACTTGCCTGGTGACCTGGGAAAACACCCGAGAAAAAAAACCATGGGTGTCGGTCTTTTAGTCGGAGGGACAGACAAACTTATCTTATTGCTAATTTCCTTGTAAGTACAAGGGGAATATGGGAATACAGTTTTAAAGCTTTCTAATTCCGTTCTCGTTGCATGCTTAACATATAAAATGTCAATAGCGATCTTTCATTTGACGAATTCCAGAAAATTCTAAATACACAATTCGTTTTATATAAAGATGTCTTAAACATATGACATTTTAATCAAAATTTGTCCATGTAAGGGGTGTTTCAGTGTGGAGGAATCTTCTTCAAAATCTTCGGCTCTAATCCTTGAAAGATGTCAACTTTGGTTTTTAACCGACTATTCGTTTAGGGTTATTCTCTCCATAAATTGACAATCTGACAAACACACAAACAAGCGCGCGCGTGAACCTTTTTCTAAAAATACTTTCTTTGGATTCAGGGGGCCTCAAAACAGATGTTTCCGGTGAAATCTCAACATTGAATTTTTGGATGGAATGCAATACTTCCTCCCTTTTATTAATCCTACTACAGACGGTAAAAAAATGATCTAATTAAGGTCGCTTAGTATATTCTGGAGAACCAGAATGCACAAGAATATTACGATACTTTCCTTGAAAAGTATGATGTTGGTCCTATAAGGGACAGCCTGAAAATATGTTCCATGTCACAATGTCACGGAACAACCCTTGCTCCTATAAAATCTCGAGTTCGTGGAATTTGGATCGTTTTTCCTGTTAAGGGATATTCCCCTGTAGCGCTGTACATGGGCAACTGTGTATGTATGTGGAACCTGATGGGCAGGTTTCACACAGAATGTAGAAGTATTGTCGCAGAGTGACCGGAAGGAGAACTTGTCCACTACCCCTGCGCCATCTCTCCTGTGTGTGGGAAACTAATTACATCTTGTGGGACGCCACAAGCACAAGTCCAGAACTTTGTGAAACTCCTGGTCACTGGTGGGCAGTGTCATGACGTCACCTCACGTCATGTCACGTGCTAAATCAATGTAAACCTCGACACATCCCAAACTATGATAAAACTATACAATACCTTACAGTAAATCTCATATGACTTTCTCTACTCTTGTACTAACCATTCTTACAAACTCTTATTGCTATATCTTCTTCATGTTAATACAGATATCTGATGTGTTACACTCACATGACTTTCTCTACTCTTGTACTAACCATTCTTACAAACTCTTATTGCTATATCTTCTTCATGTTAATACAGATATCTGATATGTTACACTCACATGACTTTCTCTACTCTTGTACTAACCATTCTTACAAACTCTTATTGCTATATCTTCTTCATGTTAATACAGATATCTGATGTGTTACACTCACATGACTTTCTCTACTCTTGTACTAACCATTCTTACAAACTCTTATTCCTATATCTTCTTCATGTTAATACAGATATCTGATGTGTTACACTCATATGACTTTCTCTACTCTTGTACTCACCATTCTTACAAACTCTTATTACTATATCTTCTTCATGTTAATACAGATATCTGATGTGTTACACTCACATGACTTTCTCTACTCTTGTACTAACCATTCTTACAAACTCTTATTACTATATCTTCTTCATGTTAATACAGATATCTGATGTGTTACACTCACATGACTTTCTCTACTCTTGTACTAACCATTCTTACAAACTCTTATTCCTATATCTTCTTCATGTTAATACAGATATCTGATGTGTTACACTCACATGACTTTCTCTACTCTTGTACTAACCATTCTTACAAACTCTTATTGCTATATCTTCTTCATGTTAATACAGATATCTGATGTGTTACACTCACAGGACTTTCTCTACTCTTGTACTAACCATTCTTACAAACTCTTATTCCTATATCTTCTTCATGTTAACACAGATATCTGATGTGTTACACTCATATGACTTTCTCTACTCTTGTACTAACCATTCTTACAAACCCTTATTCCTATATCTTCTTCATGTTAATACAGATATCTGATGTGTTGCACTCACATGACTTTCTCTACTCTTGTACTAACCATTCTTACAAACTCTTATTCCTATATCTTCTTCATGTTAATACAGATATCTGATGTGTTACACTCACATGACTTTCTCTACTCTTGTACTAACCATTCTTACAAACTCTTATTGCTATATCTTCTTCATGTTAATACAGATATCTGATGTGTCAAACTCACATGACTTTCTCTACTCTTGTACTAACCATTCTTACAAACTCTTATTCCTATATCTTCTTCATGTTAATACAGATATCTGATGTGTCAAACTCACATGACTTTCTCTACTCTTGTACTAACCATTCTTACAAACTCTTATTACTATATCTTCTTCATGTTAATACAGATATCTGATGTGTTACACTCACATGACTTTCTCTACTCTTGTACTAACCATTCTTACAAACTCTTATTCCTATATCTTCTTCATGTTAATACAGATATCTGATGTGTTACACTCACATGACTTTCTCTACTCTTGTACTAACCATTCTTACAAACTCTTATTACTATATCTTCTTCATGTTAATACAGATATCTGATGTGTTACACTCACAGGACTTTCTCTACTCTTGTACTAACCATTCTTACAAACTCTTATTCCTATATCTTCTTCATGTTAACACAGATATCTGATGTGTTACACTCATATGACTTTCTCTACTCTTGTACTAACCATTCTTACAAACTCTTATTCCTATATCTTCTTCATGTTAATACAGATATCTGATGTGTTGCACTCACATGACTTTCTCTACTCTTGTACTAACCATTCTTACAAACTCTTATTCCTATATCTTCTTCATGTTAATACAGATATCTGATGTGTTACACTCACATGACTTTCTCTACTCTTGTACTAACCATTCTTACAAACTCTTATTCCTATATCTTCTTCATGTTAATACAGATATCTGACGTGTTACACTCACATGACTTTCTCTACTCTTGTACTAACCATTCTTACAAACTCTTATTCCTATATCTTATTCATGTTAATACAGATATCTGATGTGTTGCACTCACATGACTTTCTCTACTCTTGTACTAACCATTCTTACAAACTCTTATTCCTATATCTTCTTCATGTTAATACAGATATCTGATGTGTTACACTCACATGACTTTCTCTACTCTTGTACTAACCATTCTTACAAACTCTTATTCCTATATCTTCTTCATGTTAATACAGATATCTGATGTGTTACACTCACATGACTTTCTCTACTCTTGTACTAACCATTCTTACAAACTCTTATTCCTATATCTTCTTCATGTTAATAGAGATATCTGATGTGTTGCACTCACATGACTTTCTCTACTCTTGTACTAACCATTCGTACAAACTCTTATTCCTATATCTTCTTCATGTTAGTTGACATAAACATTTGTACAAATTATCTTATTGCTTATATCCTTGTAGATACAAGGGGAATATGAGAATACAGTAGCCTTTGAGCGATATGCACACGCATTGACATTCCGTTCTCTTTACACGGCTAAGATATACAAAATAAATAACGGTATTCTATTTGAGAAAAGCTCAAGTACTGCAAAGCTGACACAAATAACAAGGAATATCTCGAAAACGGTTTATTCTACAATAAATGCAGACGCTCATAACTTGTCTTTCCAGCAGTTTTTCAGTTTTATTTTCTCTACTACATATAGTAAGTACAGGAAGTATTGTATTCCATCCAAAAATTCGATGTCCAAATGTCACAGGAAATGTATATGTTTTGAGGCCCTTTGAATTCGTGCCTTCCTGTGTGTCAGTCTGTGGACAGCATATCTCAAAAGCGAAAAGTCGGTGAAAGACCAAAGTTGGTGTTTAAGTTTAATGTCCTTCAAGGATATCACAGGAAGATCTTGAGGAAAATTGCTCCTCCCAAAACTACCCTTTACATTAACCATTTTTCAAATATTCTTATTTTCCTGAAAATGGCTCTAATGATTTTGATTAAAATGCCGTATATTTAAGATATTCTTTGGCAATTGAAATGTATGTTTTGAATATTCTCGCTGTAGCCTATGTAGTCCTATTTACTCTGGACTTTTGCATAACTGGTAAACCGTAAGAGATAGACAAAATCTTACTGTACAAAAAATGTATATCTCATTAAAATATACAATTTATGATCAAATAAAATTTTCTGTTTAGTGAACCATTTCTGAGATATTCCTTGTTATTTGTATGAGTTTTTGAGAACTTATATTTCTGTCAAATGAAATATGGTTATTCATTTTTATATGTCAGCCGTGCAAAGAAAACGAAACTACAAAGATTTAAAATATTTGACTATCGCTCAAAGTCTACTGTATTCCCATATTCCCCTTGTACCTACAAGGAAATAAACAATAAGATAATTTGTACAAATGTTTATCTCAACTAACATGAAGAAGATATAGGAACAAGAGTTTGTAAGAATGGTTAGTACAAGAGTAGAGAAAGTCATGTGAGTGCAACACATCAGAGTTTTTTAAATTTATAAAATAGGTTTAATGTAATTGTATACATATTACAGACTAAATTTCAAATACTTTAATACTTAAAAAATTTGGTTATTTTTATTACGTCGCTTAACGAGTTCTCGTGGCAGAAAAATTTACAATCTAATCTTTTGAGCCTAGATTGAAAATTCCTCAATCTTTGAAATTGCCTCTGTTTTTTTTTTTTTTTTAAGTTTACTCCAAAAAATTTTAACTGTAAATATTCTCTTTGACTAAAACTTGAAGCTTTTGTATGTGATATTGATTCACAATTACAAACGTGTAATAGACATGGAAGTGATTCAAATTCAGATAAACTTGAAGTAGCCCAAATGCGATCTGTGTTGGTTTTTTTTTTTTTTTTTTTTTTTTTTTTTTTTTTTTTTTTTTTTTTTTTGTGGTGGGGAAAAAGGCTACTTACACCGCATGCATGCATGCGAGTGTAAGACTCCTACCCTGGCTTCGAACGCGGGCAGCCTACTCACTAAAAAACCCCACCGGAAGTCTTGAGGTCAAGGCCTCTATGCTGCAGTACCGCATAAAGCACCTGACAAATGATACCCCGTCATCATCCACGCGTGCCATCACACCGATTATTTTAGGTGGACCCTCCCCGTCCTTTACCACAGGCACATTTGACTGCGGTTGCCGAGACTCGAACTCACGACCTCAGGCTTTGAGTGCATGGCCAGTGCACTACGTGTTGCCTTAACGATCATGGCTATCCGAGCCAGCAAGTGTTGGGAGTTAGTAGACTGGAGCACCTAAGGAATACGGACGTCAGAGAAAACCTTGGAGTCCCAAGTTTGACTGAGGAGATATCAGTGAAAATGGAAAAAGATTTCATGGGAATGGAAAGAACTACACTGCTACCCCAGTAGTTCCAACTGGTCATAGGGACCAAGGAAGACGGAAACAGCGGGGGAGAGACCAAGACCATGCTGTCGTTACAGACCACGTGATCTAAGAGGAACTTGATGATGGAAGCCGGTACCTCGGGAATGTGCAGGACCGTCTCCCGCTCGGCTAAGGTCTGCAGCATTGTTAAATGCTAGTGAAGCTCGTTCAAGAGGAATTTCAACGCTGCGTTAATGATTTTCTGTCCACCAGAGTGTCTGCCTGCCTGTCAACTGGTCGGGCCGAGTTCGATTACCGATAGAACAGGTTCCTTCTCCACTTTTTTCCCATGTAACGCGCTCACTCTGATTCACTTCAACTGTACATGGAGGATTTAAGTGTTAGTTCTGACAATAGGCTTACAAGTATGTCATACAAGTCATTATATAGGTAATGAAGGCTCAGGGTGGAAAATGTGTCCGTGGAATATTGTAAAGTCAGAGATAGACTGAGTCTGTATATTTCGTGGGAGGTTGGGTTCAAGAAGTCGGGGCCGTTAGTGGTTATGTAAGGCTAAAGTTAACTGCTGCAGTTGTTATAAACTGTTTTAAAATAAAATCGATTTCCTTTTTCTTTCCTCAGTGACCCAGCGATCTTTTAATGTGCGAGTGAGTCTCACTTTTTCTCGACAAGAAGAATTGCACCTCCCCTTCCAGCCCCCGCCCACAGCCCCAGCAAGGCATTAAAGGGAATGTGGTGTATTGGCTTCGCTGGTCCCTTCTTAACAAACGCCGAGTTTCTCTCTTCAGAAACCGGAACTTCGCTCTCCTACTCGGAGCAGCTTTCCGTTTCTATCACTGGTGCCAAGCCCCCCCCCCCCCCCCCCCCGAACACACAGTGCAACATGTGTATCTCACACAACCTTCTAAAACCTTGTATTCTTACAAACACTTACTGCCTTATCCACTTTATGTTAATACAAATGAAATTCATAAAATTATATTACTACTATATCCCTTGTGGGTACAAGGGGAATATGGGAATACAGTAGACTTTGAGTGGTTCTCAAATCTAAAGCTAGCGGGTCGTGACTATGAACTTCTGTCTGTTTGCACGGCCAAGAGATACAAAAGTGAATAACGACCTTCTATTTCACAATAGTATTGAAAACTTCTGACAAATAACATTGTGTTTTTTACTTACTCTGCTGGTAAGTAGACGAATTATTGTATTCTACCCAAAAATTCGATGTCGAGATTTCACCGGAAATATATGTATTGAGGCCCCCTGAATCCAAAAAAAGCATTTTCAGAAAAAGGTCCGTATGTGTGTCTGTGGACAGCATAACTCAAAAACGAAAAGTCCGTTAACAGCCAAACTTGCTATTTAAGTTTAATATATTTCAAGGATGCGACACGAAGATTTTGAAGAAAATAGCCCCACCCTAAACTACTCTTTCCATGGAAGATTTTTCGAAAATTTTGATTTTCTTGAAAATGGCTCTAACCATTTTTATTAAAATGTCATATGCTTGAGATATTTTTATGACAAATGAAATGTATATCTTGAATGCTCTGGTTATAGCCCCTGTAGTCGTATTTACTCTGGACGACTTTGGCATAACTGGTAAACCTTTAGAGATAGACCAAATCTTACTATACAAAAATGTAGATCGTGCTAAAATACACAATTTATGTCTCAATAAATTTTCTTGTAGGGTGAACCATTTCGGAGATATTCCTTGTTATGTGTCTGAGTTTTGGAAAGCTTAAAACATTCGAGAAATAAAACATCGTTGTTCATTTTAATATGTTACGTACGCAAAGAGAACGGGATCTCAAAGCTTTAAAATATTTGACTATCGCTCAAAGTCTACTGTATTCTAATATTCCCCTTGTAGCTACAAGGAAATAAGCAGTAAGATAATTTGTACAAATGTTTATTTTAACTAACACGAAGAAGATATAGGAATAAGAGTTTGTAAGAATGGTTAGTACAAGAGTAGAGAAAGTCATGTGAGTGTAACACATTAGATATCTGTATTAACATGAAGAAGATATAGGAATAAGAGTTTGTAAGAATGGTGAGTACAAGAGTAGAGAAAGTCATGTGAGTGTAACACATCAGATATCTGTATTAACATGAAGAAGATATAGCAATAAGAGTTTGTAAGAATGGTTAGTACAAGAGTAGAGAAAGTCATGTGAGTGTAACACATCAGATATCTGTATTAACATGAAGAAGATATAGGAATAAGAGTTTGTAAGAATGGTTAGTACAAGAGTAGAGAAAGTCATGTGAGTGTAACACATCAGATATCTGTATTAACATGAAGAAGATATAGGAATAAGAGTTTGTAAGAATGGTTAGTACAAGAGTAGAGAAAGTCATGTGAGTGTAACACATGAGATATCTGTATTAACATGAAGAAGATATAGGAATAAGAGTTTGTAAGAATGGTTAGTACAAGAGTAGAGAAAGTCATGTGAGTGTAACATCAGATTTTTTTTTAATCTAACTCAAAGTTTACCTACCAGTTCTGGCTATAGCCAGAAAATTCATTTTATTTGGCATAGGTAAAAATATCTTAGGCATATGTCATTTCAATCAAAATCCTTACCCATATTTGACAAAATCAAAATTTTCGAGAATTTTTTCATTTAAAGGCTACTTTAGGTACAGGAATTTTGTTCAAAATCTTCGTGCCACATCCTTGAAAGATATTTAACTTAAATAGCAACTTTCATTTTTAAGTGATTTTTTGTTTTTTAGTTATGTTCTTAAGACACACATACAGACACAGAGGGCCTCAAAACATTTTGGCTGCACTACAATACATCCTCTACTGATGTCGACGGGCCCTTAAACCCAACACACTCACTCACTCCTCTACTCATACGTAACAGATGACGTAGAACCAATGGGTATCAAACGTGGACATTTTCTATTCTTGCTTCCATTATCCCAGTCAGGAACATTCCTGAACTTGACGAAGCAGTTTATCGATCCTCTGAACTGAGTTCAAACTTGCTCTTTTGATTTGCAGCAACTTTTTTAATTATGTACCGTGCTACAGTACTTCACGGTATGACTTAATAACATTAATTACAGGGAATATTGTTAACGAAGGTTCAGGTCGTACCAACTGTAATAAATACACTGAGCTAACTTTTATATTTACGGAAGCAATTAAACTGAAGTTTATAATTTGATATTCTCTCGCTCCTTTGAGCCTCATTCTACATGGAAAATAGAGATAAAGGTTAACTCCCACAGAATTACCAATTAACAACAAAATGAAGGGTTGTATAACGGTAAAAGTTGATAAAGAATTCAATTTTTACAGTTATTAACTAATAATAATTTCTCTCTTGAAATGAAAGTATATACTTATAAACGATCTAACCCTTACTTTTGTAAGTTTTGCAAGTGCCAAAGAAATAAATGTTAGTTTTTAAATCATTCACCTCAAACTTATTTTTCATGCACACTCCAAAGTATTGTGACGAAAGGTCGCACTTCTTACACCAGTGTAACAAAAGACGACAATCACATTTTCTTGCTTTAACCTCTTCTAAACTTTCCAGAAATATACACTTCTCTTTCACTGAGTTTAACAGAGTCTTAGTATTTCGTGATATTAAAACTCACAACTGTTTTCTTCTCGTAAGCATGACCCAGTCCTTTCTCTGTCTCTCATACACTAACTCTAACAGGATACAATCACTCAATATTGACATCGAATTTTTTAGTGGAATACAATACTTCTACTTATACGTAGCAGAGAAAGTAATAAGAAAGTCTGACCAACTGTCAAGTAAATAGACGTTTTCACGTCAAAAATTGTTAGAGCCTATTTAAGAATATAGAAAAGGAAAGATTTTTGTCTGTGTCTGAAGGGTAGTTTTAGAAGGGAGAGAGATGCTACCACCCTTGGAGAGACTCCACCCTCGCAACGTCACAGACCCTGAAAATGACATGAAATGAGATGAAAGGGGAAGACGTGCAAATATGCTTTCCAGTCTTTGCCTGGGAACGCTCCTGGGTCAGCATGTTCGAACCCATGACCTCCTGAATGTTAACCTCTATACTTACCCCCGAACTATATCACTTGACCTCCTGGAAGGCAGTGCGCGAGGTGTCCCCCTATGTTGCATACCAGCGATGTCCAACCTTGTCTCTTTGGAGACTGGACGGACAGTCAGTATACAGTGACGGACATAAACACGCGATTCCATGGAAGTTTCTTATTCATAGCTTCAATCTTCTGGGATTTTCCTCAGAACACTTCCCCATTCTGGATGATTTTTGCACAAAAGCTAAAGAGTAAGAAACAGACAAAACCTGGTAAAATACTTGGGTTTTCTTTTGGGTGAACCATTTCTGAGATATTCTTTATTTGTTTAAATTTAGCAATAACTATACTTTTGTCAAATAGCAATATTTTATTCGTTTTGTTTTCTTTCTTATCTCTTGGTCTTGCAAAGAGAACGTAATTTCAAAGACATCGCATAGCAAGCACCTCTTAAATCATTTCACTTAAATATTTTCCTGGCACCTAAAATTTCTGAACATTGTCGTGCTTTAGAAAATAAAAGTTTTCATATAAAGGGTAGTTTAGGGCGAAGGATTTTTTTCAAAAACTTCGTGTTGCATCCTTCAAAGATACTAAACCTAAATACTAACTTTGATTTTTAACTGACTTTTGGTTTTTGAGTTATGCACTTAACAGACACTCACACGGACCCTTTTCTAAAAATTCTTTTTTGGATTTAGGGGACGTCAAAACATACATATCCGGTGAAATCTCGATATCGAAATTTTGTACATAATATACTTTTTCCCGTAATAACTAGGAGAGAAAGTGAACAGCTGGTATTATTGGTTCGTATTTTCAAATGTTCAACTATATCAGTTAGTGTTGGTCACTGATGGACGAAGTGTTCAGTTCTAATAGGCGACTGGTATGTTGTTCTGAGGCTCGTATCTGACATCTGTTGGTTCATCAGAGAAGTTTCTGTATCATCACATTGAGTGTGGAAGGGGAGGGGGCACGTTGAGTGAAGTTCCTGAGGACGGGGGGGGGGGGGGGGGGCGGGAGGGGGTGAGAAGGGCCACGTTTGAAATAAACGTGTGTAGATAAGCAACCACCCGCATTAGTGAACTGCGTCGTTCTCAAGGGAACGTAGTCAGTGAGTCTGTCCTAATGTTACTGAAAGTGATAACAATGCTCCCGTGTCACAAACACTTGGGAGAGCTCATAAATAATTCAATTAAACATTATCTAATATCAAATGCATCATACATATCTTCAAAGATTAAACAAACAACATAACTTGACAAACTGAGCCACTCCAGACACCACTCAAGTCCACTTACTTTTTCTCTTACTTTATTACTTTCTCTAGTACGTATAATAACTAGAGGGTCTAAAAATATGATGTGGAGATTTCAGCGGAAATATATGTTTTGAACATAAACTTATTTCTAGCAAATGTTCTGCCTGTGTGTCAGTGGCGAGTGTGGCTGTTTCATGAAGAACGGATTTCAGTTTGCAAATATAACACGTTACAATATCAAAGGGCACTTTGTTCAGAAACATAAATGAAACTAACAGATATTTATTTATATTTCACAAGATACATTCTGAATTCTAGTGTTTGTAAACATTTAAAAGTGACGATATCATTCCACTTTTTTGTGGTTTAGTTTCTTATTAGTTTATTTAATATAAGCTAATGTTTCAAAATTTGAACACAATATTGAATTTAAAACCAAAGAATCTATTATGTTTACAAAATAGTTTTATAATATTGTTGACGTTAAATATCAATATAAGTTTACTGTTTTTATGTTGGCCATAAGGATATTACGTGTATAAGATAAAGTGAGGTTATAAACTTGAAGGTTATGTAATTTGCCTAACCACAGTAACAATTATTGTATACAAAGTATGTTTAATATAAAGAAAACAGTGTAGAAGCTATTGCTGACACGCAGGTGGAACGAAGCCACCACTGTACGTGTTGTATACAAACAACTTTTGTCACTCTGAGGTAAGAGAATGTGGCAAGTTCAATTAGTACCTCTACTCGCGTGCCCTTGCCTGCCGTAACTCAATAACAAGCAGTTTAAATACCCAACTTAGTGTTTTAAATCTATATTTTCCAAGAATGTAACACTAATATTTTCAAGAAAATCTACATTTTCTTTTTTAGAACCTCAATCTTTTAGGGCCGGCGTCTCTATCATTACACATATGTATGGGCGGTGTTCTAATAGGTCTGTAGGCTCCCGACGTTTCGTCAAGGACTACACATGGCATCTTCGGTGATCTGGTGGCTGGTCAGAACTTTGTTGTGGATGCAAGAGGAATATGATAATACAAGAGACTTAGGCGGTGGTTTAACGTGGTCAAAATTTTTTGTAATATTTTGTCTATCTCAATGTATGAGTTACACAAAAGTCATTGAGAATTAAGAGTAGTTCATATATTGTTGAATATACGAGGTGAGTGAACTGTCCCCATTATTGCCTATTTTATGTTTCAACATGAAAACAGTTTTAAAATATTGTACTATTATCAATTCCCTTCATAGTGATCGACCAAAATATATTGGTGAGTATATAAACTTCACAACACCAACGAAATTTCAATTGAGTCAGTCAATAAAGCTTGTTTTGGAGCAGTTATTAGATTTGTGAACTCACTCACTCTAAAGGTTCAACTCGATATTTGCTACATACGTCACCTTGTTGTTTTTGTTCGTATTCCAAGTCACTCTCGAGTCTATGAAAAGTTATCTAGAGCTGTAAAACTAGTTCTTCTAGAAAACTCCATTGTAATGTTGGTAGACTGACTCTCAGGGGAGCCAAGTTCACGTGAGGTCAGAACAAGCTGCGATTGGTGCATTTCCATCGACCAGGAAATTCAACATTTCCCATCAAAATAACTAACCTTCATTTCAATATAAATCATTAGTTGAAATTTTGCTGAATAATAAAAATAATAATTTTAACAAAATCTCCTTGTTTTTGCGTGTGTGTTCCTGAACAATATAACTCAAAACTGATTTCACAACTGATTTCAATTCCAAAAAATAATTACAGAGAAATTGCATTTCATTATTAATCTACAAACATATAAACTTTATTACCAAGTTCTGTGGGTACAAATATATGAAAAGTGAAATAACAGATAAAAAGGAATGTTACGAAATAAGGGGTTAGAGAGACTGGTTTATATTTAAGTGAAATTCGAGACGTCAAAAAAGCGCCCACACACAGCTTGTGTGTTTAAAGAACACCAGCAGTAAATTTGTTGGCACAAATAAAAGGTTATGTATTGCGTGTTAGGCAATTGTCCTTTTCACTGGTGTATGACGTCACACCACAGAAGAGTTTACTTGAGAGTGATCTGATGGAAGTAATTCTATTAAATTGTCTACGTTCAGGAGATGGTTTAATGTCTAACATAGTTACTTATACAGCTAGAATATCTCAAATTTACTTGACTTAAAACAGAATGTAAAGAAAAAAGTGATAGAGTGAAAGATAAAGAAATAAAATAATTATAAGTAATTTAAAGTCTACATAAGAGAATAATAAGACAAAAAGGCCAAACATAAACAAAAGTAAAACTTTATTAAGCTGATTTAAACCAAATTAACATGGTTATTAATCATTTTTCTAAAGTCTGGGAAAAGTATAATGGAATCATTATTTGCAATTGAGCCCAATTTACAATTCTGCCTTATTTTAACAATTTAACAATTTAACAATTGGGGGAGGGGACTTTAGCACTGCCTGGGGGGGGGGGGGGACGACAAAGTACCATAATCCTGTACAAATCTGCCGTAGTTAACTCCGACTGTTAACTGAGTGACGTGATCTGTGCGCCGTGTTGTCTGCCAACTGGTAAAACAGCTGCGTTGTGCGTTTTGTCTGAACTCCAGGCGCCAGGCTCTGTCTTAATGAGGTGCGAGAAAGAACTAACTTCATACTCGCTCATATGTCTGACATTACACCACACTGAAGTACTGCCAACCTTACAATGTTATCCACTAGTATGAAACCAGACACTAAATATTATCTACTGTTTAGCAAGGTTTGTGATATCACCATTTCCCAGTGATAAATAGCGTATCCTAGTGGCCAAGACATAAAGAAACGAATAAGTATTGCTATTTGAAAAAATTATAATTATTGGCAAATACAAAAAAGTAATAAGGAATAGCTTGGAAATGGTTTACTCGAAATAAAAACGAACTATTTGGGATAAATTTTGTATTTTAAGCAGATTCACAATTTGTATTTAGTAACCTTTTGTCTGTATATTACTGTTCACCATTTATGGAAAACTCACCCAGAATGAAGAGGTTCTTCTGAGGACACTCCCAGAAAATTGAGGTTATGGCTTACAAACCGCCATGGAATCGTCTATTTGTGTCCGTCAATGGATACTGACTATCTGTCAGTCTGTTTATAATATAAGATAAAGTACATCGTTCAGATTAAACAGAATGAAGTAATTGCTTAGTAGAGTTGCGATGTTGGGTAATGTCAACAAACATGACCATCTTCCCGCTACAGAGCATGCGCAATAGCGACTTTTGATCCACAGGAAAAGCGAAAATGGCGGTATTAGCGATGTTTTGATTTTTATTTCAGTGACACGTGTGTTTATTGATACAATTGTGTACTTTTTGGGATATACAACGCTTGAACAGGATATATTCTTCTAAGAATCTTTCTTTGGACAGTTTTTAGAGCATCTTCCAAGTTGTGTGTCAAAGTCCATGGCTTTGACACTGTTTTACATAACCTAATTTTGTTATGTGTATGAAATTGTTTGCGTCTAAATATTATATGGAGTCAATAGTAAACTTTATTGACTATTAACATTCTAGTTTATATTTCTTCCCTTATTGTTATTAATTATTGTTCCCAGATATTTAAAGTTCTTTACTATATCTAAACACAGTTTATGTCAAATACCGAATTAACCATTTGGACATAATCCTTGTCATTTCTGTTAATTTTGCAACATAATTTTCTCAAATGAGAGATTGTTATTCATTTTTATGTCGTGAATATACAAAGAGAATAACATTTCAAGGTCATCGCATAGAACAGAGGTAAAAACTTTCAGTATCATTTAAGGTCTATTGTTTTCTCATATTCGTCTTGTACCTTGGAGAAGATTAGTGATAAAATAATTTCTATAAATGTTCATCCGTATTAACACATCAAATTGTTAATATTATAGTTATGTAATAGCTTATACACAGGTTGGTGTCTACGTATTTTTGGAGAATGCTGTAATACTTTTAATATATGAATATCTTGCCTAGAGGGCAAGAGTCGATTCTGAAACAAACTTCCTTTCAACTGGCCTTTCCTGTAAAGAAGAACAACCAAATAGAGAGTCCAAGTAACTCCTGGAGTCTTCAAAACGAATTTTGTCACGGAAAAAGCTTTTCGCGTACCCAATAGGCGTAAATAGTGCATTGCTTCAGACTTCTTTGGGAAACATCCAGAATTAAATGTTCCTTGGCGTGACGTAACGTTGTGATGGATACGAGAAAAGTAACAGACTAGGTTAGAATGTTGAAAATTAATGTAAAGTTAAACTGTTTATGTGTTAATACGAGGTCATCACTCACTGTAACAATAAAGGTAAGAAATAATTGAGAAAGTAATGAAGTTACAATATACTTTCCCCTAGATATATACGGGATAAAAGTCACTGATTTGGCCACACGTTAACCAGGGATTCCTCATGGTGAGTGAAACAAATATGTACAAATTCGTTATTATTACTACCTTAATTCGAATAAATTTAGTCACAATTTAATATTAGAACGGCATGTAACTATTAGTTTCCAAGAAACGTCTTACAGCGTTACGTTAACATTAAATAGTGAATAAATGCATTCGAATTTATATAAAAATACATTGCAGCATTGTGGAATAACAAACCACTTATATTAATTCGTCAAGAAGCCAGATCGTTGCTTTGGAATGAGTAAACGACTCTTGTATTGAGAAATCAGGCGTTAAAGTCCAATAACTGTAACAGTTTGCTACAATTGAGCGTTTATAATACAATTTGTATAACATTCAGGATTTTATGATCATGGAGTGAGTGCAGTTGACTTAGACAGTATAGGTTATGGATAGCGATGCTTTGCAGTTGGTACCTTGTTATCCCCAGATCAGGAATACCACGTTCGAACTGCAGTTTTCAATAAGTTCAAATAAAAATAAATTAGATTCGCTGTTCGCAATCAGAGTCCGCATGTTTACGACGTCATAGTTTTTCCTTGTGGTTCATTTCCATGAAAAAGACAAGCAAAACACGATTTTATCTATGGTGATTCTAATTATTCAATTCTAATGGGCCATATTAAAGTATTTTTGGCGTTTTTTTAATTTTCTTGTCGTTTTTCTTAAATGTTCCTATTTTTGTGATATTTTATACCTCGTCTCAAAGACAGATAGACTTTTTCACATATCCTGACTTCTGTTAAGGTTAATTGCTTCGCTAATTGGAATTCTTTCTGATCGTCCGTCGAAATGTGACATTTATTCAAACAGTTCTCTTCTATTGATTTTGCAACTCGCAACTGTTTTCTTCTCATAACCTTGACCCACTCCTTTCACTGTCACCCCCACTTTTAGCAACACCAGGCGATTGTTTCCGCCGTTCAATGAACAAAGTGGCAATACGTCACGTGGTCTTGCCATGTTTGTCCAAATAATTAAGCTTTTAATCATTTTTTCAGATTAAATTATAGAAAAAATATTCAAATTAAGGTATAAAAGCATTACAGCATGGTTCACAGAATGTTTGTGGGACATTTATTGAAGTAATAAATCATTTATATCCATTTTTCAAGAAGCTAGATGGCTGCAAACATTTGAGAGATGTGAAACGGTTCCGAGGCAGTATCTTGCACTCTGTATATATCGATGAACGTATGACGTCACATGGCACCTGATGGTGTAATCTGCCGGTCGTTAAGGAACACAGCCACTTGCAACGATAAACGATAATGCAATGGTTACACGTTAATGTAAAATTTAGATAATGATGATGATATAATCTGCCCGGCTTGCCACAAAGTGCTGATGGTCTGGTTAACGTTTTATACCAGCCATTTATGGCCCTTGGTGTACACTTTTACAAGCTCTTTGTTGTTCAACATGGATATGACGTCATTTAATCACACGTTCTGCCGCTACTGGCGCCACTTGAACCCTTACGGCTATTCTATACATTTAAACATCACTTCCTTTGTGCACGCCATCAGTTTTATAAATCCCCACGCACTTGTCCAGCTTCAACAAACATTGTCTATGTATGACTTAATATTCAACATGCATATTCCTGGCGAAAATTCAGCCAAACTATCCAAGGCTGCTTATCAATTTCTCTACCACGTAGGTATATATAGTCGATGTCGAGCTTGCATCGCAAATATGTTTTGAGGCCCCCTGAATCCCAAGAAAAACATTTTTAATATCTTTTACGGATGCGACACGAAGATTTTGAAGAAAATTCCTCCATACTAAACTACTCTTTACGTAGACAATTTTTATTTTCTCTAAAATGGATCTAGATATTTTTACGAAACACAATCACATTGGTTTCCCTAATCTTTCTTCGACATACAATTCACACAATTTTCAATGATTGAAATAGAAATGCAACACATTACATTCACACAATTTTCTCTGCACACTCACATTTTCTTTCTCTACTCGCTCTTCTACAAAGAATTCATAAAATTTTCTATATGAATACAGTATAAATGCAACGTCTTACATTCACACAGCTTTCTCTATTTATTTATTTATTTGTTTGTTTGTCTGTTTGTTTGTTTGTTTGTTTATTTGTTTATTTATTTATTTATTTATTTATTTTAGTTTAGTTTATTTGGAGTGTTTTCATAGTATCCAAGTTAAATCTAAAGGTAGTAGATTAAAATTGTCAAATCACGAACAACGGCGGGCATTTCGGCTAATCTTAATTAATGGTATGTGAATCAAAATTGCAGATTTTTTTTTAAATAAAATATTTCCGACTATGTTTCACGAGAAGGGTACTTTGGGGTGGGATGATTTTATTATTCGTTTCGTATACACAATGACACATGCTGAGCTTTGAAACAGCAAGTCTGGTGGAATCTCCACTATAAGTACGAAGTAGAGAAGGTTTGTAAACGGCAACCTGTTGATACTTTTAAGTGTAATATAATTAATGGATATCTTATCGTATAGGAGCAATGAAGCTGATAGGACATAGAATTTCTGTTTCCTAGATTCTTGGATCGTATTTTCACTGAGTAACATCGAGCAGGGATTCCAATGTCTCTGTCAACATGTAGGTTTTCTCTGTCTTCTTTCTGAGAGTGTCAAAGACTCGAGCGTTATCCGATTTACTTCAGAGAAGTGAGTGTCTTTTGAGAGAAAGATCCTTTTAGTTGAACAACTGATGTGAGTCGTTCACAGAATACAAACCCAACGAAGCCAACAAGCTTAAGAATGCGACATCAAGAACTTGAAGAAAATTCCTCTGCCGTAAACTACCTTTACATGGCAAATTCTTCGAAAATTTTTATTCTATCGAAAATAGCTGTAAGGATTTTCACTAAAATCACATATGTTTAAGACATTTCATGGAAAATAAAATGTATATTTTTTAGTTTTTTGATGACTTTTGCATAAGCAGTAATTCGTAAGAGATAGATCAACTGTTACTATACAAAAACGTTTCTCCTTAAAGCACAATTTTTTGTACAATTTCGGAGATATTCTTTGACATTTGTGTGAGTTTTGCAATACTTTGCTTTCTCAAATGGAAGGTCGTTATTCATTTTAGTATCTGTTTGTCGTACAAAGAGAACGGGATTCTAAAGCTTTCATATAGCGACCAGGTATAAAAGATTTGACTATCGCTCAAAGCCTACTGTATTCTCATATTCCCCTTGTACCTACAAGGAAATAAGTAATAAGATAATTTGTACAAATGTTTATCTCAACTAACATGAAGAAGATATAGGAATAAGAGTTTGTAAGAATGATTAGTACAACAGTAGAGAAAGTCATGTGAGTGCAACACATCAGATATCTGTATTAACATGAAGAAGATATAGGAATAAGAGTTTTTAAGAATGGTTAGTACAAGAGTAGAGAAAGTCATGTGTGTGTAACACATCAGATATCTGTATTAACATGAAGAAGATATAGGAATAAGAGTTTGTAAGAATGGTTAGTACAAGAGTAGAGAAAGTCATGTGAGTGCAACACATCAGATATCTGTATTAACATGAAGAAGATATAGGAATAAGAGTTTGTAAGAATGGTTAGTACAAGAGTAGAGAAAGTCATGTGAGTGTAACACATCAGATATCTGTATTAACATGAAGAAGATATAGGAATAAGAGTTTGTAAGAACGGTTAGTACAAGAGTAGAGAAAGTCATGTGAGTGTAACACATCAGATATCTGTATTAACATGAAGAAGATATAGGAATAAGAGTTTGTAAGAATGGTTAGTACAAGAGTAGAGAAAGTCATGTGAGTGCAACACATCAGATATCTGTATTAACATGAAGAAGATATAGGAATAAGAGTTTGTAAGAATGGTTAGTACAAGAGTAGAGAAAGTCATGTGAGTGCAACACATCAGATATCTGTATTAACATGAAGAAGATATAGCAATAAGAGTTTGTAAGAATGGTTAGTACAAGAGTAGAGAAAGTCATGTGAGTGTAACACATCAGATATCTGTATTAACATGAAGAAGATATAGGAATAAGAGTTTGTAAGAATGGTTAGTACAAGAGTAGAGAAAGTCATGTGAGTGTAACACATCAGATATCTGTATTAACATGAAGAAGATATAGGAATAAGACTTTGTAAGAATGGTTAGTACAAGAGTAGAGAAAGTCATGTGAGTGCAACACATCAGATATCTGTATTAACATGAAGAAGATATAGGAATAAGAGTTTGTAAGAATGGTTAGTACAAGAGTAGAGAAAGTCATGTGAGTGCAACACATCAGATATCTGTATTAACATGAAGAAGATATAGGAATAAGAGTTTGTAAGAATGGTTAGTACAAGAGTAGAGAAAGTCATGTGAGTGTAACACATCAGATATCTGTATTAACATGAAGAAGATATAGCAATAAGAGTTTGTAAGAATGATTAGTACAACAGTAGAGAAAGTCATGTGAATGTAACACATCAGATATCTGTATTAACATGAAGAAGATATAGGAATAAGAGTTTGTAAGAATGATTAGTACAACAGTAGAGAAAGTCGTGTGAATGTAACACATCAGATATCTGTATTAACATGAAGAAGATATAGGAATAAGAGTTTGTAAGAATGGTTAGTACAAGAGTAGAGAAAGTCATGTGAGTGTAACACATCAGATATCTGTATTAACATGAAGAAGATATAGGAATAAGAGTTTGTAAGAATGATTAGTACAACAGTAGAGAAAGTCGTGTGAATGTAACACATCAGATATCTGTATTAACATGAAGAAGATATAGGAATAAGAGTTTGTAAGAATGATTAGTACAACAGTAGAGAAAGTCATGTGAATGTAACACATCAGATATCTGTATTAACATGAAGAAGATATAGGAATAAGAGTTTGTAAGAATGGTTAGTACAAGAGTAGAGAAAGTCATGTGAGTGTAACACATCAGATATCTGTATTAACATGAAGAAGATATAGGAATAAGAGTTTGTAAGAACGGTTAGTACAAGAGTAGAGAAAGTCATGTGAGTGTAACACATCAGATATCTGTATTAACATGAAGAAGATATAGGAATAAGAGTTTGTAAGAATGGTTAGTACAAGAGTAGAGAAAGTCATGTGAGTGTAACACATCAGATATCTGTATTAACATGAAGAAGATATAGCAATAAGAGTTTGTAAGAATGGTTAGTACAAGAGTAGAGAAAGTCATGTGAGTGTAACACATCAGATATCTGTATTAACATGAAGAAGATATAGGAATAAGAGTTTGTAAGAATGGTTAGTACAAGAGTAGAGAAAGTCATGTGAGTGTAACACATCAGGTATCTGTATTAACATGAAGAAGATATAGGAATAAGAGTTTGTAAGAATGGTTAGTACAAGAGTAGAGAAAGTCATGTGAGTGTAACACATCAGATATCTGTATTAACATGAAGAAGATATAGGAATAAGGGTTTGTAAGAATGGTTAGTACAAGAGTAGAGAAAGTCATGTGAGTGTAACACATCAGATATCTGTATTAACATGAAGAAGATATAGGAATAAGAGTTTGTAAGAATGGTTAGTACAAGAGTAGAGAAAGTCATGTGAGTGTAACACATCAGATATCTGTATTAACATGAAGAAGATATAGGAATAAGAGTTTGTAAGAATGGTTAGTACAAGAGTAGAGAAAGTCATGTGAGTGTAACACATCAGATATCTGTATTAACATGAAGAAGATATAGGAATAAGAGTTTGTAAGAACGGTTAGTACAAGAGTAGAGAAAGTCATGTGAGTGTAACACATCAGATATCTGTATTAACATGAAGAAGATATAGGAATAAGAGTTTGTAAGAATGGTTAGTACAAGAGTAGAGAAAGTCATGTGAGTGTAACACATCAGATATCTGTATTAACATGAAGAAGATATAGCAATAAGAGTTTGTAAGAATGGTTAGTACAAGAGTAGAGAAAGTCATGTGAGTGTAACACATCAGATATCTGTATTAACATGAAGAAGATATAGGAATAAGAGTTTGTAAGAATGGTTAGTACAAGAGTAGAGAAAGTCATGTGAGTGTAACACATCAGATATCTGTATTAACATGAAGAAGATATAGGAATAAGAGTTTGTAAGAATGGTTAGTACAAGAGTAGAGAAAGTCATGTGAGTGTAACACATCAGGTATCTGTATTAACATGAAGAAGATATAGGAATAAGAGTTTGTAAGAATGGTTAGTACAAGAGTAGAGAAAGTCATGTGAGTGTAACACATCAGATATCTGTATTAACATGAAGAAGATATAGGAATAAGGGTTTGTAAGAATGGTTAGTACAAGAGTAGAGAAAGTCATGTGAGTGTAACACATCAGATATCTGTATTAACATGAAGAAGATATAGGAATAAGAGTTTGTAAGAATGGTTAGTACAAGAGTAGAGAAAGTCATGTGAGTGTAACACATCAGATATCTGTATTAACATGAAGAAGATATAGGAATAAGAGTTTGTAAGAATGGTTAGTACAAGAGTAGAGAAAGTCATGTGAGTGTAACACATCAGATATCTGTATTAACATGAAGAAGATATAGGAATAAGGGTTTGTAAGAATGATTAGTACAAGAGTAGAGAAAGTCATGTGATTGTAACACATCAGATATCTGTATTAACATGAAGAAGATATAGGAATAAGAGTTTGTAAGAATGGTTAGTACAAGAGTAGAGAAAGTCATGTGAGTGGAACACATCAGATATCTGTATTAACATGAAGAAGATATAGGAATAAGAGTTTGTAAGAATGGTTAGTACAAGAGTAGAGAAAGTCATATGAGTGTAACACATCAGATATCTGTATTAACATGAAGAAGATATAGGAATAAGAGTTTGTAAGAATGGTTAGTACAAGAGTAGAGAAAGTCATGTGAGTGTAACACATCAGATATCTGTATTAACATGAAGAAGATATAGGAATAAGAGTTTGTAAGAATGGTTAGTACAAGAGTAGAGAAAGTCATGTGAGTGTAACACATCAGATATATGTATTAAAATGAAGAAGATATAGGAATAAGGGTTTGTAAGAATGATTAGTACAACAGTAGAGAAAGTCGTGTGAATGTAACACATCAGATATCTGTATTAACATGAAGAAGATATAGGAATAAGAGTTTGTAAGAATGGTTAGTACAAGAGTAGAGAAAGTCATGTGAGTGTAACACATCAGATATCTGTATTAACATGAAGAAGATATAGGAATAAGAGTTTGTAAGAATGGTTAGTACAAGAGTAGAGAAAGTCATGTGAGTGTAACACATCAGATATCTGTATTAACATGAAGAAGATATAGGAATAAGAGTTTGTAAGAATGGTTAGTACAAGAGTAGAGAAAGTCATGTGAGTGTAACACATCAGATATCTGTATTAACATGAAGAAGATATAGGAATAAGAGTTTGTAAGAATGGTTAGTACAAGAGTAGAGAAAGTCATGTGAGTGTAACACATCAGATATATGTATTAAAATGAAGAAGATATAGGAATAAGGGTTTGTAAGAATGATTAGTACAACAGTAGAGAAAGTCGTGTGAATGTAACACATCAGATATCTGTATTAACATGAAGAAGATATAGGAATAAGAGTTTGTAAGAATGGTTAGTACAAGAGTAGAGAAAGTCATGTGAGTGTAACACATCAGATATCTGTATTAACATGAAGAAGATATAGGAATAAGAGTTTGTAAGAATGGTTAGTACAAGAGTAGAGAAAGTCATGTGAGTGTAACACATCAGATATATGTATTAAAATGAAGAAGATATAGGAATAAGGGTTTGTAAGAATGATTAGTACAACAGTAGAGAAAGTCGTGTGAATGTAGCACATCAGATATCTGTATTAACATGAAGAAGATATAGGAATAAGAGTTTGTAAGAATGGTTAGTACAAGAGTAGAGAAAGTCATGTGAGTGTAACACATCAGATATCTGTATTAACATGAAGAAGATATAGGAATAAGAGTTTGTAAGAATGGTTAGTACAAGAGTAGAGAAAGTCATGTGAGTGTAACACATCAGATATCTGTATTAACATGAAGAAGATATAGGAATAAGGGTTTGTAAGAATGGTTAGTACAAGAGTAGAGAAAGTCATGTGAGTGTAACACATCAGATATCTGTATTAACATGAAGAAGATATAGGAATAAGAGTTTGTAAGAATGGTTAGTACAAGAGTAGAGAAAGTCGTGTGAATGTAACACATCAGATATCTGTATTAACATGAAGAAGATATAGGAATAAGAGTTTGTAAGAATGGTTAGTACAAGAGTAGAGAAAGTCATGTGAGTGTAACACATCAGATATCTGTATTAACATGAAGAAGATATAGGAATAAGAGTTTGTAAGAATGGTTAGTACAAGAGTAGAGAAAGTCATGTGAGTGTAACACATCAGATATCTGTATTAACATGAAGAAGATATAGGAATAAGAGTTTGTAAGAATGGTTAGTACAAGAGTAGAGAAAGTCATGTGAGTGTAACACGTCAGATATCTGTATTAACATGAAGAAGATATAGGAATAAGAGTTTGTAAGAATGGTTAGTACAAGAGTAGAGAAAGTCATGTGAGTACAACACATCAGATATCTGTATTAACATGAAGAAGATATAGGAATAAGAGTTTGTAAGAATGATTAGTACAACAGTAGAGAAAGTCGTGTGAATGTAACACGTCAGTTTTACAGTCAGTTTCCTTATCACGCTCATGCAGAATTTTGACATAATTGTTCATTTGCTTTAGACATGGGGCAAAATGCAGTTTAGCCTGCATGTCTAATACCCTATTTTTTCGCATAAAGCCCCCCCTCGTATATTTCCCACCCCTATGATTTTTCATCACTAAAGATTATTTACCTATTAAACATCGCATAATTCCCTCTCCTGGTCAGTTATTGCAGCGGCCTTCAAATGACTTGATAATGGACAACAATCGACGCAGCGGTGCCTGTCAGGGACAACAATGCTTGCCACAAAAATACTCCTATTGCCATTGTCACAACGTATCATAAAATTGAATTGTGATGTTGCAGACGTGTTTCTAAGTCAGTTTGTTACAAGTCGTCATATTGTTAAGAAGACGTATTTCTGGTGCCATTAATGATTCTGACGACATGTTGTGGAATAGTGAACATGAAGATGTGTTATCTGAGCCAGATATAATTGAAAAAAGTGATGATAGTGAGGGAAGTGAGACCGCAGAATAGTCAGAGAAAAGAAACAATGAAACAATACATTGTAGACCCAATGAAACCGTGGTATGTATCCAGTTCAGTCACAAATTACTGGATACCTATATAACTTTTACATAATACTACATGATTTCTCTTCCTTTCGGAATTCCTAAAAGCACCACTCGCATAATTCCCTCCCCAGTGTTTTCAAGCAAATTATTCGAGAAAAAAAGGGGGGGCAATTACGCGATAAAATCCATCATCACTAATACTTGCAGTTCGCGGGTTTATAATCCATGCTAACGATTGTAAGGGTTTTTTCCCACACACAGAGCAAAGTTGAAATTAAATGTAGTGTTTTTGGCTCCCATTTACCTTCTCCGCCTCCAAACAAGGGAAGTGAGGAAACTTAAAATCTGCCGTGTAATTTTATATTGGTTGTAATGGAGTTCACGTGTTTGTTTAACATTTGAGATAAACTGTAGTAAAACTAATGCTTGTTGTGTGATTACTGGTATGTGTTTGTGGGTCGTTGGTCGCGACCCACTGTTTGAGAACGCCCATTAGAGCTTTATAAAGCCGAGCGTTCCCCGTATGACAGTAGCGCCATGTCGTATCGGCAGGAGCGAACCGTAACAGAATCTACTGCAGGGACTAGGCAAGTAGGTATACTTGATCCGTGGTTTAAGGGAAAAATTGCACTTCACCTCTCTTGTCATTAGATTAGGTTAGGAAGGACGCGCAACACGGAGCTGGGGGAGATTATGGAACCCATCTCATCCTCAAGCCAGGCGTTAACAGTAAAGTAGACACATACACATACACCGACACACATACACACATACACACACCACACACACACATACACGGCGGCAACTCCAATTGCACCCTGATTTACATCAAGTGATGGATTTTCACTACCACCTCGATACTTGCAATATGTCACCAGCAGACAGACTGTTCACTATATATTTACTGCCTTTCTCATTCAAAGCAGGAGCTATGCTATGTTTTCACATTACTTCCGCTACTCACTGTCATAATTTATTCAATATCTTACTATCATATCTACTTTTCCTTTCTCTACTACGTATAGAAGTAGTGCATTCCACCTTAAATTCTCTTGTTTAAGGATAGCCTATTATCCTATTCCCATTGTACCTATAAGGAAATACATCATAGATCCACTAGTACAAAATTCTATCTCATAAATATGAAGTACACAGAAGAAAGCGTCTTAGATATAACAAATATGTGGAGGCTATAAGCTTCAATTTGCTGCAAGTTGTTGAAATTAAACGCGAATTACTTTCATGATTCATTCACCATATCCTCAGTGCTCTTGTTTACAACAGTTAACACAGTCGAGCCCGAGCGCTTGGACAGAGCGGACGTACCAGGAGAACCGGTTGTTTTGTCTACAGCGTGTGTGGCGTGATAGTGAGTGAGCGCAAGAAAGACATATACCACACTGTGAGTGATATTGACTATCACCAAGTGTAGGAATTTAAAGTGAGTAGATCAGCTAAATTTAACAGTGAAAAGAAATGGAAATGTACGCGAGAAAAAATACCCTCCGGATCAAGTTTGCTTTAAGTGCAACGCGACCGTCGGCATATGAAGTGCATGATTTCATAGCAGATACATTACGGTTAAATGCGGAACAAGTGGATACAATACAGTTAATCGCAAGTGAACGGGCAATTTATGTTAAATTAATATCAGCACTCTTGCTGGAGAAAACCCTCAATACCTTCTCGGCGGAAACACCTTTCACATACATGAATGGTGAGATGACTAAAGTGCTTATCGAACACGTGACCGGTAATGCTGTCATTGTCCGAGTGTTCGATGTACCCCCAGAGCTCCCGGCAGAGGTCTTAAAAGCAGCGTTGCAGCGCTACGGGACGGTATATGACGTCCGGAAGGAACAATGGAGCCGACAATATCGCGTCCCGGTGTTTAATGGGGTACGAGCGGTTAAGATGCAACTGAAGACGAACATCCCTAGTTTTATCATCATTGGCAGCTACAGATTATCGCTGTCCTACGCCGGCCAACCCAGATCCTGCTACGTCTGCAGTAGCACGGCACATCTAAAGGAATTTTGCCCCCACCGTCCGACCGCAAAACGCCCAGTGGCGACTGGACGGGGAAACGAAACAGAACCGACGAAGGTGGTAGTGGACACGCAGAGTGAGGGAGCGCATCCTACGGATGAAAACAGGCAAACGTCCCTGGTGAATGATAGTCAACAGGAAGCAGCAAGGTCTGCACCGCAAAGGGAGCATGCCTCCATAGTTCGAGATACCACTGGGAAACGAGTACATCTGGCCAATCCGGAGGAGATAATACCACCCGAGGTGGGTCCACTTGTGACGGAAACAGCTGCAGCAGAAGAGAAACGCCCGACCGAGAAGAAACGGGCCAAGCGGGCGAAGACAAGCAAAGCCCATAAGGAAGAACCATCCTGGAATAATCAAATGGAGCTGGAGGAAGCTGTGGAAGGAGCCCATGAGGAGGCACTTCAATTACAAGTCCCGTCCACAGACACAGTAGATACGGCTGGAGTACTCACACAAGAGTCTGCCTCAGCATTGATTGGCAGCAGTATCCTGGAGGAGGGAGGTGACAGGAACACCTGTGAGGTTCTACCTGCAAGGAGGGACGCGGGAAACAATCCCCAGAGTGATTGCGAAGCAGCACAGTTACAACAAAGTGTGAGGTGCCCAGCGGTGGAGATAGGAACCGACTCCCATTACCGGGAGGACACCCCCGGCACCACCGTAGCGGCGCGACCATCTGCGAGTGATACTCGACCGCAAGTAATCGAACGGCCACACAGATCCCAAGAGGACCAACCAAGGTCAGCTGAAGCAGTCGCAATTTATCGGCGTGCAGAGATGGCTGGTGGATCTCATCCCTCTCAACCTGATGCGAGGGCTACAGAAGCTGAGTCGCCGAGCCTACTTCAGGTGACACGGAAGCCCCAGGTGTCCTTATGCGATCCAAGGATTAGGGGAAATCCTCCGGCACAGAGAACCCCAGTTAGACATCCAGAGACTGAACAGTAGCACACTAGTAGCAATGCACGAGGCCAAGAACGTAGAAGCCCGAGTTACACTATCTTTGCGACAGTCGCTTTCATCATGATCTATCTACGAACGGTGGCAACAGTGAATGTGAATGGGTGCAGAAATCTAGTAACCCAAAAACTGCTTAATAGTTTCCTCCAGGTGAACAACATTGACATATGCTTTCTCCAAGAAGTAAATACTTATAACTTGGATGCTCTTTACAATTACGACTATAAAGTTAACCTAGGTTTAAACGGCAGAGGAACGGCAATAGTGTACAGGAAGGGACTTCCCCTGCAGAATTTTCAGATGGATCCCGACGGCCGGGTCCTCTCCGCTACTTTGGAAGAGACCGTCCTGGTTAACATATATGCTCCAGCTGGGACACAGAATAGACACGAGAGAGAGCGTTTCTTCCAAACCGATGTAACCCCGCATTTGCGACAAGGCAAGGAACTTCTGCTAGCAGGCGACTTCAATTGCACGCTGCAGGCGAAGGATCAAAAAGGTGCTACGAATTTTAGCATCATGCTACAACACCTAGTGTCACAGTTGCAACTCCTTGACGCATGGGAGATCAAGCATGGGAATGTAGTGGAATTCACTTTTATCCGCAACACTTCTGCCTCACGCATCGATCGACAGTATTTATCTCCCGGAATGGCTCCAAATGTCCATCGAATTTGGGTCATTCCGGTGGCTTTTAGCGACCATCATGCAGTGCTATGTCAATTGCAAATAAATGAAATAAGGCATTAGACGGCCGGCCGTGGCTACTGGAAACTCAATAATTCTATGCTGGAGGACACAGACATTCGGGAACAATTTCAAATCAAATGGCTTCAGTTACAGATGGCCTTTAGAAGTTCAACTCGGAAGAGTCTTTGGTGGGTGAACACGGCAAAACCAGCAATTCGTTCCCTATTTAAATCCATGGGTATTGTGAGGGCACAGGCCAAGAAGCAGCTACTACATTTTTACAATGAGGCGCTGTGGGGGCTGCATCTGAAGCAAAGGGAGGGCTATGAGGTGCAGACGGAGATAAAAAAAGTAAAAGAAATCATCAAATTAAAACACTTACACCAATTGGAAGGACACAAAGTTCGAGCCAAAGTGAAATCCGTGCATGAAGCGGAACAGAACTCATTTTATTATTTCGCAAAGGAGCGGCAGAAGGGACATGGAAGATATCCTCAAACAATACGGGACGCGCACACTGGAACTGCCCATGTTGGAACGCGCGCCCAGCTCCAGCTGATAGCGGATCATTTTCAGGCTTTATTTCAAGAAGCGCCAGAAGCAGACACCCCTTATAGGCGTGTGGAACATGAACTGTTTGACACCGGCATCACCCAGGAATCCGCAACAATACTTACCAGCCCTATCACGGAGCGGGAGGTGTTGGTCGCCATTCAACAAGCCAGTCGACACACATCACCAGGTCCTGATGGTCTCACCTATGAATTCTATAGAAAGTTCTGGCCAATAATCAAGAACGAAGTGATGGAAGTATATGCGGAACTGTGGGAGACAGCAGTGTTTCCCGCAACCTTCGCGGATGGTGTTATCACCCTGGTGCCGAAGAAACAGAAAACCGCCACCATGAAGGACTATCGTCCAATAACGCTGCTAAACGCCGATTATAAGTTATTTGCGAAAGTTCTGGCTAACCGATTAAAAGGAGCATATGCAGAAATCATGCATTGTAACCAAGCGGCAATATCGAAAAAGAACATTATTGACACATTGGCGGAACTGCGTGACACGTTGATCCATCTACGCAGAGACAATAAGGCGGTGGCTTTGATCAATCTCGACTTTCAACAGGCTTTTGATAGAGTGCGCCATTCGTATCTGTGGAACTGCTTAACGGCTGCGAAATTTCCAGTACCGGTAATCAATCTTATTCAGGGACTCTACGGCACGGCACAGTCTCGAGTCTTATGGAACGGATGGTTCTCCAGGCCGGTACGAATACAACGATCAGTACGTCAAGGCTGCCCGCTATCAATGGGATTGTTTTCATTGGCATTGAATCCTTTACTCCAGAGGTTGCAACAAACCATGCGAGGAGTCAGTGTATACAATGAACGGTTCACACTTACAGCCTATATGCTGATGATGTGACTGTGGTGGCTGCAGATAATGAAGATATGACGACCATGCAACAGGGATTGGAGCAGTACACAACGATGTCCGGTGCAGTGTTAAATGCTGAGAAATCGGAGATCCTAATATTAGGAAATTGGCCGGAACCGCCACAGACCTTGGGGATGCAATGTGTCACTACTACAAGGATACTTGGTATATGCTTTATGGCAAATATAGAAGATACTATTGCAGTTAACGGGAGGGAAAAAATTAATAGTTTACGCCATTCCTTATCCATGGAGAGTATCCGGATCCTGAATTTGCTACAACGCATCTGGTACCTGCATACTTATGGTCTAAGCAAAATTTGGTATGTGGCACAGATTCTGCCGATTTCAAAACGTGACGCACAGAAACTGGAACAACTCCTTGGTTACTTTTTGTGGACTGGAAAAGCATATAAGGTGAGCCGGCCTCAACTACGTTTGCCTCCGTCCAAAGGTGGTTGCGGCTTAGTGGACATTGCCAAGAAATGCATGGCCTTATTGGGGAAAACCGCCACACAATCATTGCGCGGATCTGGCTCATCAATTGACCAAAATTTCTGGAAGGAACAGCTGCATAACCCTCAGGTGGCACTCAACGGATTTAAACCCACTTTCCTTCACCTAAAACGAATTCTGGACAACAACGATGACATTACGGCCTTCGAATGCACCCGGAACCACTACCGTATGCTCACGACAGTTCATCTGGTTCCCAGAGTGACAGAGAAATATACCAGGGAGTGGAAAGTGATCTGCCAGAATTTATTTTGCAAACATGTGCCCAGTGATTGGCAGGAAACCACCTATGAAGTATTAAATGAGACTATACCGACAGCGGATAAACTCTGGCGACATGGAAGGGCACAGTCAAACCATTGTCCATCTTGTGCCGCCGTTGACACACTGGACCACCGGATTGCTTCCTGTAAGCAGGTTGAAGTCATCTGGGTAGAGCTCCGGACTTACATCGCCAAATGGTGCCCACCGCAAGCTCCACCATGCCTTGAGAAGCTCCAGCGTTTGGAATTTCATTTTCAGAATACTGCACTCCAACGCTGTGTAGTTTGGCTGGTAATGGGAACAATGTACTGGATCTTTAAACAGAATAATGGCCCAGTGGCGCAGAGGAAGGATTGGGTCAGTTTTCTGAGACAGGCACGCTGGCAACTGATAACTTCTGGTCTTAGCAAATCAATGCAGCCGTACATAACACGCCTTGCACTTTAAATACGACAATGCAACTATAATCAAAATAATATATATATATATATATATATATATATATATATATATATATATTTTAAAAAAATTTAAAAAAATTTATAAAATAAAAAACTAAAAAAAAACAAAAAAACAAAAAAAACGAAGCTTCTAAGTAAAAAAAATAAAAAAATAAAAAAAAACCAAAAAGTAAAAAAATAAAAAAATAAACAAAATTAAAAAAACCGCCACAAACTACACCAAAGCCGTACCTGCGCAGCAATTAATAAAAAAAACAAAAAAATAAAAAAAACAAAAAAAAAACCAAGGTTGGTATTTAAGTTTAATGTCTTTCAAGGATGCGACACGAAGATTTTGAAGGAAATAGCCCCACCCTATACTAACCTTTACATGGAAAATTTTACGAAAATTTTTATTTTCTTGAAAATGGCCCTTAAAAAAAACATCATCACGAGCTCTCAGTACTTAATATCTCTTTGTACTAGGAACGTCTGAAAACGCCGCGCCGTAGCCGAGTGGTTAGACCATTCACTTCTTACCAAACCGGCCCAGGTTCGATCCCAGCAACTGCATGTAGGATTCGCGGTGGACGAAGCGGCGCTGGGGCGGGTTTCCTCCGGGTTCTCCGGTTACCCCGTTGCTCCATCTTCATTCCATGTATCATCTTTCCTGAAGCACTAAATCTATGGGTCCATTTAATGGTTTTGATTATCACTGGTCGACAAGATTTTTTTCACAAGAAATCTGAATAGTGAATCTAGTGCATTTTTTCATCCTGAATTCAGATATGCAGTCAGAATTTTCCCATCAGGCATAGTTTTTGTGTGAAAGCTACTTTTCAAAATATGATTTTAGCGTTTTCTTTGACCTGTCATAGGAACCTTTACCTCATATGTAGCTATTTTACTCAAGCCGTATTTATTGAAATTATTTGTAATATCACGCTGAAGCACCACAAAACAAGACTGTGCAGGTTCATTCATGATTAGACATGCTCAGACCTGTCTGGCATTGTGATGTGTCAGTATTGAGCTGACTGTGACATTGTTCACTAGTGAAATATTTCCTTTCTTTCTGTTTAGAAGTGTATTGTGTATGTTGTGTATGTTGTATTTCAGTGCTTAATGTTTTCATCATGCCAAGAAAGTGTGTAAATCATGCAGATAATTTCTGCTATATTTGTGGTGAGCTGACCTTCAAGTCTCAGAGGCGAAATATGACCCCACTTGTAAAGAAGTGTTATCATCTTTACTTTGGCTGTCAAGTTGGTGATTTTGATAAGATCTGGGCCCCAAATACATGCTGTGTTTCGTGTGTTAGACTGCTGACTGGGTGGAAAAATGGTACACATCATATGCCATTTGCAATTCCCATGATTTGGAGGGAACCGAAGGATCATTCAACTGACTGTTATTTTTGTTTGACAAATATTAAAGGAATCACATCTAAAACAAAATATACAGTTAAGTATCCGAATTTGCAATCTGCATTGAGACCTGTCTTACACAGTGAAGAGTTCCCCGTACCAGTACATGTAGATACAACCTTAAGTGATAACTCTGATTCTGACCTAACTGAAACTCAAAATGATTCAGATGAAAATAAAAATGATCTTACATATGAAGCCAGTAGCTGTTCATCAGAACCATACTTTCCCAATCAGCAAGACCTTAATGACCTGATACGGGATTTAAATCTGTCTAAACTGCAAGCTGAAGTTTTAACTTCCAGACTCAAAGGGTGGAACTTACTCCAAAAAGATGTAAGAATAAGTAGTTATCGTAGCCACCATAGTGTTTTCAAAGAATACTTCTCTGAAGAATATGGTGTTGTGTTTTGTAATAATGTTTGTTCACTTATGGAAACTCTTGGGCATCAACACCGACCAGATGAGTGGCGATTGTTCATAGACTCCTCTAAAGTAAGTTTGAAGACTGTGCTGCTACATATTTGCAATGAGCTTCCATCAATACCAGTAGCGCATGCCGCTATGAAAGAGACATATCAAAATATGAAACTAATTTTAGAGAAAATACAATATGGAAAATATGAATGGAATATCTGTGGTGATTTAAAGGTCATTGCTTTATTGCTTGGTTTGCAACTTGGGTTCACCAAATTTTGCTGTTTTCTGTGCGCGTGGGACAGCAGAGATAAGAAGTCTCACTACGTTAGAAAGTCATGGCCAAAACGTGAATCTCTTCTCCCTGGCCAGAAAAATGTGGCATGTGTCCCTTTAGTGAATCCTGAAAAAATATTTTTACCTCCATTGCATATTAAGTTAGGAGTTATGAAACATTTCGTCAAAGCTATGGATAAACTTTCTGATGGATTCTTGTACTTGAAATCGAAATTCCCCAAAGTCAGTGATGCTAAATTGAAAGAAGGAGTTTTTATAGGACCACAAATCCGATCATTAATGGCTGATGAACATTTCGAGGGACTGTTAAATCCACTGGAGAGAGCAGCCTGGCAGTCTTTCAAAAGTTTATGTTGCAATTTTCTTGGAAACCATAAAGCAGAAAACTATCGTGACATAGTGACTGATCTTCTGCATTCTTATAAAGCTATGGGATGCAACATGTCTTTAAAAATTCACTTCTTGGACTCTCACTTGGACTTCTTCCCCGAAAACCTTGGAGCTGTCAGCGATGAGCACGGTGAGCGTTTTCATCAGCAAATTTCTACGATAGAGATGAGGTACCAAGGCAAGTGGAGTTCCAATATGCTGGCTGACTACTGTTGGACTAAAATGAGAGACGTTCCAGATGCAAAATATACCCGAAAATCACTATCTACCACTTTCTAGGTAAGTCAGAATCAGTAGTTATAATTTTGAGTTAGATAGCTTGTTACGGATTTTTTAGAATATTATAAAAATTCAAATGAATATCACACAAAACTCCTGCCCGATGCGGACAAACTGTAATTATATTTGAATTCAGCACGAAAAATACTTTTAGAATCTGTTATTTTAATTCTTGTGAAAGAGAAAAAGTTAATTTTTGTAGACCAGTGTTATATAACTTCTGATTTATTTTATGATTAAATGTGCAAAAATGATCTGCCACAGACAGATTTTTTTTATAATCAAGAATTTCATTCTGTTTAAAAAAATTTTGCAAATTTTACATGTTATCTTCCTTTCTTAGAAGTTTGAAAACAGTGCTGTTATAATCAATTGACTCACCCTTTAAATTAAATTTAGATGTTATATTTCTTATGAGCAAGCAGAGTTATTTCATGTTCCTTAAACATTTCTGTAAATTTTTATTAGCCTAAGAATGGTAAATAAATTTTTAAAAATACAAGCTTTTGTTTTCTTGAGGGCAAAAACATCATTTAACAGCTTTTTGATACTTAAAGGTACACGGGCCGGAAGACCAGAGAGGTTGCCGGAGAGGAACAGTATGTCTGCAGTTGCTTGTAAGAGTCCTACTAGATGTAATAAGTGAGAAGAAGGTATTCCGAGTGATGTTCCCCAAGCGTCGAGCGGAAGCCGTTACTCACGCCCCGAGACGCCCGACGATCGCCGCACCAGCTCCCGGTACCCGCCTGCAGTATTCGCCCGCACAGGATAGGTAACTATAACCTGCAGATTAGACGAGGGATAGTAAGGCCACAGCCAACAGTCTTTGACTGGAACCAAGGCGCCTTCACGGGTTTGGTCCGCTACTAGCCACGCTTTTCAGCACTCGCTAACTGCCTCTTTCTCTCTTTCTATCACTTTCTTCCTCTTTTCTTTCTAGTTTTAAGTTTCCCCCGGTTACGCCCCCTTTAGTCTTTCAGTCTCTTCTCTCTTCCTTCTTCTAAGGTTAACTTAAGTCAACTCCATTAACTAGGCACCTAATAAGCGACACCTAGTTAGTAAGGCCCCGTTAGAAACACTTGCACACTTGAGATAAGAGACTGGAGTTTTATCATGTGTGTGGACTGTGTTCATGATATCCAACAAAGATATTTAACTTAAATAGCAACTTTGATTGAAACACTAAGGCACTAAGAATGACTAACAAGCCTCCAGTCCTCGCACCCACATTTCACTCATACCTACACCCACTCAGGCAAAAACCCACGACAAACCTTCACTCTCAGACGCCACCACACCCAAACGCACACAGCCAATGCATACATGCACACGCATACCCACACCTCATCGACCTGTTGGACATGAGACCCTTCCCCACCCCAAAAGCACAATCACCGATACCCGAGAGCTACGGACACGCGGTACCCCCCGCCCCACCAACAAACTCACGGAGTTTGGGTCCGATTTGCACTTATCTACGCGCAGAAGCGCTAGACAACACCTCTATACCCAGTAGTCCATAGCTTTGACACAATACACAAATACCTATACCGATATACAGTTAGATTCGCGCCACGATCCCGAGACTACGAAGTCAAGGAGGCACTACAATGTCTTTGTAGATCACCTCGAAAGCCAAGACATACATTTCCACTTGGTGTCTGAATAAATTGTTTGTGCAGTGAACTATTTCGGAGATATTTCTCGTTATTTGGGTCAGTTTTGGAGAACTTATACTTCTGTCAAATGGCACATCGTTATTCATTTTTTATATGTAACCGTGCAAAGTAAAGGGAATTTGAAAGCTTTAAGGGACACTGGGAGTGAAATTTGTAAGTTCCGCATTTCTGGATAGATTTTTCTGACAGTTTTACTTTGTTTGTATTTATATGAGAATAGGCGGTACACCAAATTTCATTAAAATTGGATAATTCGTTTAGGATATATAAATTACTTTATGAATTTAATAGGCACATTTTCAAAATAGAGCTCGCGTCTATTGACTTTTCAAAATTCATTTGTATTGGCAGAACTGATACTCTAAAACATGGATAACAATTGTATGAAGAGATATTTCAAATACGTTTGCTAATCATGCTGTACATATTTTTTTTAATAACAAAGAAAGTTTAATCTTAAAAATTATTGATTTTTTTCATACAAAAAAATGTTTTTGGAATTCATGTTAATGATAACATCAATATTGAGTCATAGTTTTGTTTAGCTGCTATTTATGAATACTTTTGGAAATTTTCATTGAATTTGAAGCAAAACTCAGGCGCGACCTTCTTTTGGAATGTGCAGAAATGTAGTTTTGAGAAAAACAGCCTTTTATATAGGAGCATGGTGTGTACGTTAAGGGAAGAGCACTGGGCCGTAATGATCACATGGAGTGGGGGGGGGGGGGGTATGAAAAATGTTAGGTGATCCAAATGCACAGGTGTTTCAGGAACATTTTGAGCTGAAAAACAATTTTCGACTTTTTAACAATTTTGACCAAAATTTCACTCCCAGTGTTCCTTAAAAGATTTGACTATCGCTCAGAGCCAGCTGTATTCCCATATTCTCCTTGTACCTACAAGGAAATAAGCAATAAGATAATTTGTACAAATGTTTATCTCAACTAACATGAAGAAGATATAGGAATAAGAGTTTGTAAGAATGGTTAGTACAAGAGTAGAGAAAGTCATTTGAGTGCAACACATCAGATATCTGTATTAACATGAAGAAGATATAGGAATAAGAGTTTGTAAGAATGGTTAGTACAAGAGTAGAGAAAGTCATGTGAGTGCAACACATCAGATATCTGTATTAACATGAAGAAGATATAGGAATAAGAGTTTGTAAGAATGGTTAGTACAAGAGTAGAGAAAGTCATGTGAGTGTAACACATCAGATATCTGTATTAACATGAAGAAGATATAGGAATAAGGGTTTGTAAGAATGGTTAGTACGAGAGTAGAGAAAGTCATGTGAGTGTAACACATCAGATATCTGTATTAACATGAAGAAGATATAGGAATAAGAGCTTGTAAGAATGGTTAGTACAAGAGTAGAGAAAGTCATGTGAGTGTAACACATCAGATATCTGTATTAACATGAAGAAGATATAGGAATAAGAGTTTGTAAGAATGGTTAGTACAAGAGTAGAGAAAGTCATGTGAATGTAACACGTCAGATATCTGTATTAACATGAAGAAGATATAGGAATAAGAGCTTGTAAGAATGGTTAGTACAAGAGTAGAGAAAGTCATGTGAGTGTAACACATCAGATATCTGTATTAACATGAAGAAGATATAGGAATAAGGGTTTGTAAGAATGGTTAGTACGAGAGTAGAGAAAGTCATGTGAGTGTAACACATCAGATATCTGTATTAACATGAAGAAGATATAGGAATAAGGGTTTGTAAGAATGGTTAGTACAAGAGTAGAGAAAGTCATGTGAGTGTAACACATCAGATATCTGTATTAACATGAAGAAGATATAGGAATAAGAGTTTGTAAGAATGGTTAGTACAAGAGTAGAGAAAGTCATGTGAGTGTAACACATCAGATATCTGTATTAACATGAAGAAGATATAGGAATAAGGGTTTGTAAGAATGGTTAGTACGAGAGTAGAGAAAGTCATGTGAGTGTAACACATCAGATATCTGTATTAACATGAAGAAGATATAGGAATAAGAGCTTGTAAGAATGGTTAGTACAAGAGTAGAGAAAGTCATGTGAGTGTAACACATCAGATATCTGTATTAACATGAAGAAGATATAGGAATAAGAGTTTGTAAGAATGGTTAGTACAAGAGTAGAGAAAGTCATGTGAGTGCAACACATCAGATATCTGTATTAACATGAAGAAGATATAGGAATAAGAGCTTGTAAGAATGGTTAGTACAAGAGTAGAGAAAGTCATGTGAGTGTAACACATCAGATATCTGTATTAACATGAAGAAGATATAGGAATAAGAGTTTGTAAGAATGGTTAGTACAAGAGTAGAGAAAGTCATGTGAGTGTAACACGTCAGATATCTGTATTAACATGAAGAAGATATAGGAATAAGAGTTTGTAAGAATGGTTAGTACAAGAGTAGAGAAAGTCATGTGAGTGTAACACATCAGATATCTGTATTAACATGACGAAGATATAGGAATAAGAGTTTGTAAGAATGGTTAGTACAAGAGTAGAGAAAGTCATGTGAGTGTAACACATCAGATATCTGTATTAACATGAAGAAGATATAGGAATAAGAGTTTGTAAGAATGGTTAGTACAAGAGTAGAGAAAGTCATGTGAGTGTAACACATCAGATATCTGTATTAACATGAAGAAGATATAGGAATAAGAGTTTGTAAGAATGGTTAGTACAAGAGTAGAGAAAGTCATGTGAGTGTAACACATCAGATATCTGTATTAACATGAAGAAGATATAGGAATAAGAGTTTGTAAGAATGGTTAGTACAAGAGTAGAGAAAGTCATGTGAGTGCAACACATCAGATATCTGTATTAACATGAAGAAGATATAGGAATAAGAGTTTGTAAGAATGGTTAGTACAAGAGTAGAGAAAGTCATGTGAGTGTATAACATCAGATATCTGTATTAACATGAAGAAGATATAGGAATAAGAGTTTGTAAGAATGGTTAGTACGTCCCACCCTCCAGTACTGCACCTCACCAATGACGCCTGTAGTGGGCAGAGGTGGGGGACGCAGCGGCTGGGCGGTAGGCCTTGGCCCCTCGTGGGCTGTCGCGCGGGGTTTACATTTACAAGAATGGTTAGTACAAGAGTAGAGAAAGTCATGTGAGTGTAACACATCAGATATCTGTATTAACATGAAGAAGATATAGCAATAAGAGTTTGTAAGAATGGTTAGTACAAGAGTAGAGAAAGTCATGTGAGTGTAACACATCAGATATCTGTATTAACATGAAGAAGATATAGCAATAAGAGTTTGTAAGAATGGTTAGTACAAGAGTAGAGAAAGTCATGTGAGTGTAACACATCAGATGTCTGTATTAACATGAAGAAGATATAGCAATAAGAGTTTGTAAGGATGGTTAGTACAAGAGTAGAGAAAGTCATGTGAGTGTAACACATCAGATATCTGTATTAACATGAAGAAGATATAGGAATAAGAGTTTGTAAGAATGGTTAGTACAAGAGTAGAGAAAGTCATGTGAGTGTAACACATCAGATGTCTGTATTAACATGAAGAAGATATAGGAATAAGAGTTTGTAAGAATGGTTAGTACAAGAGTAGAGAAAGTCATGTGAGTGTAACACATCAGATATCTGTATTAACATGAAGAAGATATAGGAATAAGAGGTTGTAAGAATGGTTAGTACAAGAGTAGAGAAAGTCATGTGAATGTAACACATCAGATATCTGTATTAACATGAAGAAGATATAGCAATAAGAGTTTGTAAGAATGGTTAGTACAAGAGTAGAGAAAGTCATGTGAGTGTAACACATCAGATATCTGTATTAACATGAAGAAGATATAGGAATAAGAGTTTGTAAGAATGGTTAGTACAAGAGTAGAGAAAGTCATGTGAGTGTAACACATCAGATATCTGTATTAACATGAAGAAGATATAGGAATAAGAGTTTGTAAGAATGGTTAGTACAAGAGTAGAGAAAGTCATGTGAGTGTAACACATCAGATGTTTTATGTATGAAACCTGTATTAAAACCATTAATTACTACTGCGGTGCTAATAATGTGTACATTCTGTGCTAAATTAACAGCTTAAGTGTTTCATAGTGCTTTCAGAATAGTTAATACAGGAGAGAGTGTAGGGAAAGTAATATGAGTGCACACATAAGGTTTTCAGGTATATTACTAAGTTGTATTATTGTGAATTCCGCAGGGAGAGTGTAATGTTCCGTTTAACTAGAGGTTTGTGTTATGAGGGTATTGTTGGAAGCAGACAACAATAGCAGCTAGGGCAACAAAGAAGCTGCAGCACGCTGCTCAAGATGTAGATTAACATAATGTTACTTCCCGTCCTTGCGTCCGTCCGTCCGTATCTATCTATTGAACACTCAGTGCCAATCTGGCAATCCCAGGGGAATGTGTCTCTCTCGTTCACCGTAATGAAGGGTAGAGCTTCATGCAGCAACTGCCTGCCTCACTAACTCACTCACTCCAATATTTATGACAAGAGAAGACGAAATGGAGCAGAGAAACATTCCGTGTTAACACAAGTGGGTTTTATCACCAAACATGTGTCACATAACCTATACATTCTGCGCGCACTGACAGTCACACCATCTAATTATATCAACTATTTCCTAAATAAAATCTTATCTTATATATTTAAACGAGCAATTCTTGTGTGTATATATATACTTGGAGCAACTTGGAAACGGCTCTAACGATTTCGATCAAATTTTGTATTCAGATAGAGTTTTGCTTTTTAAGTTCATCTATATACATAGGTGTGATTCCCGAAAAAACGCGATTTTACATAAAACATAACATTTTTTATTCCCGCTTGTACAGTGCAATTCTTGTATATATATATATATTGTCACCGCGCCCGCCGCATCTAATTGCCGACAACAGCAGTGTCACCCATCGCATTATTGTCGGCACTACCGCAAAGGAGCCGAAGGAAAGAGACAGAGAATGGCCGCATTGTTGGGGCGCTTGCCGAAAGAGAGAAAAGGATAGAAGCTTCTGGAATCTTCCTCTTTGTATTCCACCGAATAACTGAACTTTCCAGAATAGTGCCTGGGAGATATAAATAGCGGTAAAGTGCGACAGGAGTCAGTCAGATGTATGTGAAGGTTGAGTAGTCGTGCCGACGGAGAAGGGACAGTTCTATGTGTTACGAGTTCGGAGCCGTGCTGTTGGAGAATCGAAAAAGACTTTCTTGTTGTTGCAATGAGTGTACAAAGTTACTGTTTACGGAAATAAAAGTGTTTCTTTATCTCGACTACATCTGTCTACTTTACTTCACACCCACCAACAAAAAGTCACAATATATATTCCTCGTATTGCATATTACTTTCACAGTGTTTTCTCTACTCACTTTTACGTAACACATTCACATCTCTTTCTCTACCCACTCCTCTATAAACAATTTTCCATAAAAAAAACCCTGATTTTACACCAAAGAACATTTTTATCTCCGCTTTTATAATAAGTCATACCATGTTCTGTGTGTTTGAAATAGAAACACTGTTACATTCACACTGTTTTCTCTTCTCACTTTTAAGTAACACAATTCACAGTGGTTTCTCTACTCACTCTTCCACAAAGAAACCATACAATTTTCTGTATGTTTGAAATAGAGATGCTGCATATTACATTCATAGTGGTCTCTCTACTTACTTTTAGGCAACACATTCACATCGCTTTCTCGACTCAGTCTTCTATAAACAATTTGCCATAAAAACGTGATTTTACACCAAACAAACAAACCTTTTATCCCCACTTTTAAATTAAGTAATACAATTTTCTGTATGTCTGAAAGAGAAATGCTACATATTATATTCATACTGTTTTCTCTTCTCACTTTTAGGTAACACATTCACATCTTTCACATCTCTTTCTCTACTCACTCTTCTATAAACAATTTTCCATAAAAAACGTCATTTTACACAAAAAATGTTTTCATCCTCGCTTTTAAAATATGTCATACCATGTTCTGTATGTTTGAAATGGAAATACCATTACATTCACCCTCTTTTCCCCTCTCAATTTTAGGTAACATATTCACATCTCTTTCTCTGCTCACTCTCCTACAAATGTCATACAATTTTCTGTATGTTTGAAATAGAAATGCGCATATTACATTCACAGTGGTTTCTCTACTTACTTTTAGGTAACACATTCACATCTTTCTCTACTCACTTTTCTTTAAACAATTCATATCATATCATATCATATCACCGCGAAATTCGGCAAGTATATGTATTTTTCCTTGAAGAAAGTTTTTATAACAATTTTATTACACAATATATTACTATCAAATGGCTTTCTACTCGCATTTCTTTTACGTTGCACATTCATATATCCTCTGTTTGCCCTTAAACATACAATTCATATAATATTCTATGATTGAAATATAAATGCAACGTATTACATTCACACGACTTCCTCGACTAATTCTTCCTTTACGAGGCACCATCGGTCTTCTTTCACTACTCGCCCTTCAACATATAATTCATACAATTTGATATGTTTGTAAAAAGAAATACAACGTATTATATTCATACTATTTTATCTACTCACTATTGTTTTACGTAACAATTCACATGTTATTCCCTATCGTATATAAACTTCATACATACCAACGCCTATACATATCGTATGTTAGAGTGGATAAATTTCAAAACAGGTTGACCGATCGCCATGAAAAGTGACATATCTAATTGTTTTCATGGCGAAGTTTTTTATGCAATCCATTTTACCACCCAACGTATTACATTCACATGTTTTTCTCTACTCCCCTTTCTTTTACCTAACATACTACTCCCTCTTCTACAAACATACATTTTTCCATCCACTTGAAATATAAGTGCAACGTATAACATTCACATGGTTTTTCTACTCATTTTTATTTTACTAAACACAATCACATTTCTTTCACTACTCCCGCTTCCACGAAAAATTACGAACAATTCATACAATTTTTTATATATGATTGAAACAGAAATGCGTAGTAAATTCACATGGCTTTATCAACCAGCTCTTCTTCCTGTAGTATTTGTTATTGTTCAACAGCCCTTTTGCTTAGTGTTTCTCCGATGTTTTAATAAAAAGTAAAGAAATGTTTAAACAAAGTAAAGTAATCACAATTGATGTCAGGAGTGCGCCGAAAAGCACGATATGGAACAGTTCATGAAATAAATGTTAACCAAGATGGACATAATGGGAAATGAAATGAATTCTGGAATGCGGCAGAGGAAACAAATATGAAAACCGAATTGGAAAACCGTAAACTAAGGAATAGAAAATATGGGAACACAGATGGAGAAAATGAAAACAAAAATAGAAGGCAAACTGAAAATGTAAACTCCGAAACAGAAAAGAAGAAGACGGAAATGTCTAATATGAAGATAGATCTATCGGAGAATACTAATGAGCGACTGGCCAGGGTAAAGGAAGCCGTGGAAGAACTCGACGGAAAGACGAAGGATCTTGGCGAATGTGTTAACGTCCTGGAGTCAATCGCAGCAGCAAGGAACTGAACTCCATAATGGAACAAATGCTCGACGAAAACGTCAAAGCAGGTGGATATCTATGGGGGAGGTCTGCGTTCATCAGTAGATGTTTTACAGCTGAAATGATGGTGTTTATGAAATATTTGTATCTCGGAAATGACTCTTCAGAATTGCGACTAACATTGTTATTTAGTTAACGTTTTCACTTTCAGTTTATCTACATAAGTATCTTCTCCCACAAAAAACAAGATTTAAAAAAAAAAAAAAAAAAAACAGGGGCGAAAAATGCCGAGCAATCTTAAATTATATAAAAGTAACGTAAAATATATAACTTTCCATTAGTGTAGTTCAACTTACTCAGTGCTCTCAACTGAGCAAAGTAAAACCCACAAATTACAGTATTTGGATCATTTCTTGTTGTTATAACAGAAAAGCAGCTGATAATCTCAAATAAATCTCACTTTATTTTTAACGTTGACAATATTTCTTCCAGAAAAATATATTAAGTATTAAAAACAGTTGTTAAATTGAAGTGCAGTGATCTTTTCCATGTTTTTCAGCGATACTATTGGGATAAAGTTGGCGACTCTGTCTAAACAAAAGAATGTCCTAGTGATAATGTGCACAAAACAAAATAGTGACCAAGTACCAGTTGAATATAATAAAAAAAAGTCTCTATGTTTAAAATAGTCGTAAATAATTCAACTAGAAGTTGTGTTGTTCCGAAAATATGGCGACTAACCGCAAGTAACGAGTAATTTTGACTGGGGAATAACAAAACCTCCAGTTAGATTTGGTTTGAGCGAATTTAGAGAGCACAAGAACAAAACATAATAAAACTCCAAAAACGAACCACTTACGAAGTATATTAAATGACTTAGTTGCAATTTTCCCATGATAGACTTTCTGAGGTTCCATGAATTATTGTAAATACCACAACTGAGTTTGCAATAAGCACGAAATTTAGTGTATTGACTCGAATCTAAGCCTCAATCCTAATCGGAAGGGAGAAGGGAAAGCTATATGACATTCAAATGCTTCTCTCAACCCATTAAAGCTATTACTACAAGGGTATACTCTCCTATTTACTTCGTATTAAAATATGTATCTAACTGAACCTTAATGAAAAAGTAGAAAGAAATCCTTGTTTTAATTCTATAACATAATTGAAACATTCCTGAACCCGAAAAATGCTGTTTGCCTCCGGAGGCCATTTTAAAATACCCCAATTTCAGATTTTCAGTTATGACGTATGTAGAAATGGGCTTTTTATATAATTTCTTGAACATCCAATGCGAATAGGAGAATACAGTACCTTTGAGCGATACTCAACGATTTTAAAATCTGATGTGTTGCACTCACATGACTTTCTCTACTCTTGTACTAACCATTCTTACAAACTCTTATTCCTATATCTTCTTCATGTTAATACAGATATCTGATGTGTTACACTCACATGACTTTCTCTACTCTTGTACTAACCATTCTTACAAACTCTTATTGCTATATCTTCTTCATGTTAATACAGATATCTGATGTGTTACACTCACATGACTTTCTCTACTCTTGTACTAACCATTCTTACAAACTCTTATTCCTATATCTTCTTCATGTTAATACAGATATCTGATGTGTTACACTCACATGACTTTCTCTACTCTTGTACTAACCATTCTTACAAACTCTTATTCCTATATCTTCTTCATGTTAATACAGATATCTGATGTGTTACACTCACATGACTTTCTCTACTCTTGTACTAACCATTCTTACAAACTCTTATTGCTATATCTTCTTCATGTTAATACAGATATCTGATGTGTTACACTCACATGACTTTCTCTACTCTTGTACTAACCATTCTTACAAACTCTTATTCCTATATCTTCTTCATGTTAATACAGATATCTGATGTGTTACACTCACATGACTTTCTCTACTCTTGTACTAACCATTCTTACAAACTCTTATTCCTATATCTTCTTCATGTTAATACAGATATCTGATGTGTTACACTCACATGACTTTCTCTACTCTTGTACTAACCATTCTTACAAACTCTTATTCCTATATCTTCTTCATGTTAATACAGATATCTGATGTGTTACACTCACATGACTTTCTCTACTCTTGTACTAACCATTCTTACAAACTCTTATTCCTATATCTTCTTCATGTTAATACAGATATCTGATGTGTTACACTCACATGTCTTTCTCTACTCTTGTACTAACCATTCTTACAAACTCTTATTCCTATATCTTCTTCATGTTAATACAGATATCTGATGTGTTACACTCACATGACTTTCTCTACTCTTGTACTAACCATTCTTACAAACTCTTATTCCTATATCTTCTTCATGTTAATACAGATATCTGATGTGTTGTACTCACATGACTTTCTCTACTCTTGTACTAACCATTCTTACAAACTCTTATTCCTATATCTTCTTCATGTTAATACAGATATCTGATGTGTTACACTCACATGACTTTCTCTACTCTTGTACTAACCATTCTTACAAACTCTTATTCCTATATCTTCTTCATGTTAATACAGATATCTGATGTGTTACACTCACATGACTTTCTCTACTCTTGTACTAACCATTCTTACAAACTCTTATTCCTATATCTTCTTCATGTTAATACAGATATCTGATGTGTTACACTCACATGACTTTCTCTACTCTTGTACTAACCATTCTCACAAACTCTTATTCCTATATCTTCTTCATGTTAATACAGATATCTGATGTGTTACACTCACATGACTTTCTCTACTCTTGTACTAACCATTCTTACAAACTCTTATTGCTATATCTTCTTCATGTTAATACAGATATCTGATGTGTTACACTCACATGACTTTCTCTACTCTTGTACTAACCATTCTTACAAACTCTTATTCCTATATCTTCTTCATGTTAATACAGATATCTGATGTGTTACACTCACATGACTTTCTCTACTCTTGTACTAACCATTCTTACAAACTCTTATTCCTATATCTTCTTCATGTTAATACAGATATCTGATGTGTTGCACTCACATGACTTTCTGTACTCTTGTACTAACCATTCTTACAAGCTCTTATTCCTATATCTTCTTCATGTTAATACAGATATCTGATGTGTTACACTCACATGACTTTCTCTACTCTTGTACTAACCATTCTTACAAACTCTTATTGCTATATCTTCTTCATGTTAATACAGATATCTGATGTGTTGCACTCACATGACTTTCTCTACTCTTGTACTAACCATTCTTACAAACTCTTATTCCTATATCTTCTTCATGTTAATACAGATATCTGATGTGTTGCACTCACATGACTTTCTCTACTCTTGTACTAACCATTCTTACAAACTCTTATTCCTATATCTTCTTCATGTTAATACAGATATCTGATGTGTTACACTCACATGACTTTCTCTACTCTTGTACTAACCATTCTTACAAACTCTTATTCCTATATCTTCTTCATGTTAATACAGATATCTGATGTGTTACACTCACATGACTTTCTCTACTCTTGTACTAACCATTCTTACAAACTCTTATTCCTATATCTTCTTCATGTTAATACAGATATCTGATGTGTTACACTCACATGACTTTCTCTACTCTTGTACTAACCATTCTTACAAACTCTTATTGCTATATCTTCTTCATGTTAATACAGATATCTGATGTGTTACACTCACATGACTTTCTCTACTCTTGTACTAACCATTCTTACAAACTCTTATTGCTATATCTTCTTCATGTTAATACAGATATCTGATGTGTTACACTCACATGACTTTCTCTACGCTTGTACTAACCATTCTTACAAACTCTTATTGCTATATCTTCTTCATGTTAATACAGATATCTGATGTGTTACACTCACATGACTTTCTCTACGCTTGTACTAACCATTCTTACAAACTCTTATTGCTATATCTTCTTCATGTTAATACAGATATCTGATGTGTTACACTCACATGACTTTCTCTACTCTTGTACTAACCATTCTTACAAACTCTTATTCCTATATCTTCTTCATGTTAATACAGATATCTGATGTGTTACACTCACATGACTTTCTCTACTCTTGTACTAACCATTCTTACAAACTCTTATTCCTATATCTTCTTCATGTTAATACAGATATCTGATGTGTTACACTCACATGACTTTCTCTACTCTTGTACTCACCATTCTTACAAACTCTTATTCCTATATCTTCTTCATGTTAATACAGATATCTGATGTGTTGCACTCACATGACTTTCTCTACTCTTGTACTAACCATTCTTACAATCTCTTATTCCTATATCTTCTTCATGTTAATATAGATATCTGATGTGTTACACTCACATGACTTTCTCTACTCTTGTACTAACCATTCTTACAAACTCTTATTCCTATATCTTCTTCATGTTACTTGAGATAAACATTTGTACAAATTATCTTATTGCTTATTTCCTTGTAGGTACAAGGGGAATATAGGAATACAGTAGACTTTGAGTGATAGTCAAATCTTTTAAAGTTTTGAGATTCCGTTCTCCTTGTTTAGCGAAGAGTTAATAAAATAAAATCATTTCGTCCATGAGAAAAAGATCAGTATTTGAAAATGCAAATGGTTAAGAACGAACATCTCGTAAATATTAAACTCCACAAAAAATGTGATGCTTTAATGGATCTACATTTTTGTTCAGTAATATTTTGAGTATCTCTTACAGTTTATCATTTATACAAAAGTGATTCAGAATAAGGACTTAAGAGAATGTACACAAAAAACTCAAAAAGCACATCTCATTTGTCATGAAAATATCGAACACATATGTTAATTTCATTAAAAAGATTAAAACCATTTTTGAGAAAATAAAAAATAGCTTTGGTATTTTGCATTCACATGATCTTCTCTGCCTATTGCTTAACAAACTATTATGACATTTTTCTATCTACTGCATATCAATCGTGATAGACAATAACAATAATAATAATAGTAATAAATAATAGTAATAGTAATAATAGTAATAATGATAATAAATAATAATGATAATAATAATAATAATAATAATAATAATAATAATAATAATAATAATAATAATAATAATAATAATAATAATAATAATAATAATAATAATAATAATAATAATAATAATAATAATAATAATAATAATAATAATAATAATAATAATAATAATAATAATAATAATAATAATAATAATAATAATAATAATGATGATGATGATGATAATGATAGAAATAGTAATAAGTTAAATATATTGGTGGTCTAACCACTCCAGACTCAGGGAAGGATGAGGAATAATCCTGGCTGCAGAAAAATTCCTACCCGCCTGACGGGAATCGAACTCGGGACCCCTTGCAGGCAGGTGCTCTACCAACTGCGCTACGGGACCAACTTTCCTTTAGTATACATGTTACATAATGTCTTCAACACTTGTATCAAGTCTTTCTCTGTTTCTCCATTTTTGTGACAGACAAACATTCCTAGGAATTATTTTATTAGATATTAGATGTTATTCTAAAACATGTTCTTTTTTTTTATTCAAGGATATTTGAGTCCAAATTTCAGTGTTGAATATTTGGGTGGAATGTAATAATTCCCCTGATACGTATTAGAGACAGTGAAACAAATGGAAATTCCAGTAGCAAGGGAAACCTTGCGTCGATGAACAGACTCGGAAACTTGCACTACCAATTTAATTCTTGCTGAGAAAAGAGCCGCCTGCTTGTACAGAAGAAACGAGAGACTTTACTGCGAACTGCGAACTCTTGTGGAAGAGAACAGAACCCACTCACAAGATTACATACTCAAAACTCTCCACAGGTTTCGTAACTGATACTTAGGTTACGTAACAAATAACTGACAGTGACATAACTGTTCTTTTTAACAGTATAGCGAAATATGAGGGTGCATAGAATTATTAAGCGGGACTCACAATACATACCAATATCCTTCACTTTGATACTGAAGTTTTCTTTACGCAATCCTAGCATTACGAGGCATAAATCGTGTGAAATTATCCTTTACATAGAAATTTGCTACAGAAGAACTCCTGCGGAGCGAAATTCCGGCACACCGGCTGCGCTGATATGATCCTAGCTATTAACATCGCCGATAAACAACAAAATAATTGTAAATTTCCTGCTTCCTTGATGAGAAGATGCCAGCACCCACTCGTGTCCACAGAGACGCATCTGTGCTTCTAAAATACCGGGTAGATGGCATTAGTGCTCCTGATTCCATTAATAACGGATAGATGGCAGAGCATTCGTTCCTAGGATCTATTTTCATTTTTGCCAAATTTTTAGACTTAAGGTGCAGCTTTGCCTTATTGTATGAAACAGCTGATGCAGTAATTACATAATTACCTTTGCAACTGAGAGAAATCAGGAAAATATGGCTCAGATGGGTCCCCGACGGGACCTGAACCCGGGACCGCTCAAATAAAGGATACATCACCGTAACATAGGTTACAAGCACCAGACAAAATTCTTTTAATAAAATAATCTGAATCTGAAATAAAATCTAAACCATTGGAACATTCAAACACGTAATAGGACATACAGAACAGCAAATAAAATCACTACAAGAACAAATCACACACATCCAAGAGAACATTACAAAGTACATCCGACAAATCATGAACACCACAATAACACAAATCCTAAGCACACTCATTCCGCCAATTTATGACATAACTCCACCAGCACAAAGATCTAGATTTCTACACAACTTAACACAAACAGCACAAAAGACCTTGAAAAAAGCTGTCAACACAACTAGAGTTGGCAACCAACTTGCCATCTTTATAGACGACAGATAAAAACATACAATCACACAACAAACTATAATAAAAAACACAAACACACAGTAAACAAAAACACACAGTAAACATAAACACACACAAACACAAACACACACACTATACATACACAAACACAAACACACACACTTTCATAACCTAACATACAAAACAACACAACTAATATAAAAAATTACATATGAGCCGGGGCAGCAACAACAAACAAAAAACTTACAGAGGGCAGAAGCCATCTTCATGCAGCTGGGGACGACAACACACACACAAACAAACATAAACAAATACATAAGCCACATCACTACAATCAAAACATTACACACACGCCAGGAAGATTCTCCCACACGACAAACAATAATACCAAGACGAGGCTGAAGAGGGACTGTCCCTAAACAGCCTGGGCATGTTGTAAAACATGCCCGAATTACCTTTTTTCATTTCATTTTTAGTGCACACAGCAGCATTCGCAGTTTATTCGTGGATGAGAGTGCATCGCTTAGGTTTTCCGTCAGCGGTCTACTTGGTAAGAAATACGTTCGGAAGCAGTCGTCACACCTGGCAGTACCAATCAACAATACCAATCAGCATCTAATTCTTCTAATTCATCTTCTACGCATCTAATTCATCTTCTACAAGAATCAACAGATATTACTCTGCAAATCTACCACTCCACAAGCCTTGTGGAGAACTTCAAAACATCATCAAGAACTTCAAGATCGTCACCGGCCCTGCCCTTTTACCTCACAACCTACCAAAACCTTCGTCCCATACCTCCCATCCTTGTAGCCAGGTTTTAATACCCACTGAGCCTAAAAAACTCAGCCAAAGAACTTTTGTTCTGTAGTCTCTTTGGAGCTACACTCAGGCAGTTTTGAAAATCTTAACTGTGGGTTTAAATTCAAAACCAAGCTTATTAGCAGCTACTCCTTCTAACATATTCTTTCCGGTCAAAAATGCCTAAGATCCAGGCAGCGGCGACCAAACCTCCCCGACCTCCTCCTGACCCTGATACCCAACGCCACCACGTCTTGACAACCCCCAACAAAGAAAACAGGTCACACAATATTAGCTCAAGCAGTGAATCCTCCGCAACATCAACACATGATACCAGCATTGAGTCAACAACTCAATTAGGAAACAGACTGCCTACACTTGCTAAAACCCAAGAAAAAACACGAACTCAACCACCAGGAATTCCCCCTATTCCACATGGTTGTTACACTATTTACATATCAAACTGCCACCCAGAAGCACAAAGTGTATGGCTGGTTAAATCACTAATGACAAAACACCAACAAAACTCCGACCATCTCTTTAGAGCACTAAAGATTTATACTCCAAGGAACACATTTGCCTTAATATTTAAAACACAACAGGCTGCAGTAACTTTCCAACAAGGAATTCCACCAAATAATTTTGGAAAATCAGCATATTACACGACAAAATTGCAAGAACCACAGTCACAACAAATTATTGAAGAAAACAGGCCCAAGAAAACTCTGACAGCAGTATTGAAAGGAATTCCATTTGGGATCACTGATGAAATCCTACTGCAAGACATACAAGAAAATTACCCTGATGTAACAAGAATGACACGTATCATAAGCAGAGATAAACCAACACCACTAGTAAGAATTTTCACCAACAGCGTCGCAACAATACAAACAATACTAGCACAAGGCGCCATAATACAGAGACAAATCTTCAGGGCAGAGCCCTCCAGGCACTCTGAACGGCATATACCTTGCAAACAGTGCCAACAATATGGGCACCAACGAGAACAATGCCCTGAAAATCCCACATGCTTCTATTGTGGAGACCAAGCAGATACAAGAAGATGCATGCATGCGAGTAAACATAATGGGCCATTCTGTGCAACATGCAGAAAAACCAGACACTATACAGGGCAAGTCAAGTGCCCAATGTACCCAAGAACTCCTCCCACCACAGCAACTCAAATTTCAGAAACATATATATTCCCCCATAATATTCCAGCAACCCCTGAACCACCTAAAGTAACAACTCAATGGCCAGAAATCAAATTTCCCCAAATTCCGCCCAACAAGAAAGAGATGACATCCAAAGAGACACTAGGAACAGTCAAAAACATCATCACACAAGCAGAAGAGCAAATCAAGACATTGCAGAACCAAATTTCCACGATCCAAACTACAATAACGACTTTCATACAAGAAATAGCACAAAATCTAACACAACAGATACTGTCCACATTGATACCTCCACTATATGATGCCACACCTCCACACCAACGTACTAGACTGTTGCATAATACCACCCAAACTGCCCAAAAAACCTTAAAAATGGCAGTAAACACCACAAAAGTTGGCAATCAGTTAGCCATCTTCATGCACAGCATACGACAACAAACATAAAAGCAACCAACAAAGAAAGAAAAAAGCAAAATAAGAAGAAAAAACTAAATAATGCCAACTACAAAGCTAACAACCCACATTCGACACAACATCAAACTGCTACACATCAACATTAACAGAATTAGCATTAAAAGACAGCAACTCTACAACCTAATATCTGAACATGAAGCAGACATCATCACAGTAAATGAGACAAAATTAAATAAAAACAGAAACTTCAATTTTCAACCTCTACAAATATTTCGCAAAGACAGAACACAAGGAAACGGAGGAGGAGTAATGATAATGGTCAAAAAAGAACTAAATCCTAAAAAAATAGACACGCCTCCTGTATTTCAACAACAAGAACTCCTATTGGTCGAAATTCAAATCCAACGACAGAAACTCCACATAGCAACGCTATATGTCCCGCCACAATCAACGTTCCCAACGGACATTTTCAAATTCCTCAACGACAATTTCCCTCGCCTTATTATTGCAGCAGACCTAAACGCCAACAATACAGAGCTGTTAGATGAATTTACAAATACAAATGGTCGACAACTAAAGAAACTGCTAGACAACACAAATTTAAAACTAGTTCTAGTACCAGGACCTTCTAGACTAGGAACAGGTAATCAACAGCCAAGCTCCCCTGATAAGATACTGACTTCAAAACTCACATACCCACAAATAGAAGACATAATAACCGACGCTCCACCAGATACAGATCATATACCAATAATAGTAACAATTAGAACAAATCCATGGAACACTGAAAACAATAGAACAATCACAGTAAATGACTTCGCAAACGCCGACTGGGAAAAATACAAAAATACAGCAGAACAACTTTCAAATAAGCTTATTCCACAACCACCTACAACTTGGCACGAGATAGAACAATATGCATCCTCCATAACAGACATCGTCACTCAAGCCCGCATCGCAGCAATTCCACTTAAAACCATCAAGATAAACCCCTACAGTAGACCTCTTCCACCGAATATAATATTATTAATTAAGAAGAAAAGAAAAGCACACCGACAGTATATCAAAACACACCACCCGCAAGATAAACGTATACTCAACAAGTTACAAGAAGACGTCAAAAAAGCAATAGAAGAACATAACTACGACAAATGGAACAACATGTTAGACAAAATCACACAAAATCACACAAGAGACCCAGCAAAGTTCTGGAGACTTATCAAAAGTACAAAAAATAAAGTATCCCCAAACTACCCCATCAAACACAACGGACAAACAATCCACGACACCAAAGAGAAACTTGAGATATTTCGACAACATTATGACAACGTGTTTCAAACACCTCAAGACCCGAAATTTGAAAAAACACATTACCAACGAATAAATAAACATGTACAACAACAACAAGAACTATATACTCCACAATTCCCCACTACAGATTTAGACACCACAAATGATGCAGAAAAACCAATCAGTGAACAGGACATAATAAATGCAATACCCAAGAACAAAAACACCGCCCCAGGACCAGACAATGTAACATATATGATGCTCCGCAAACTCCCATCTGCTACAATAGAACATCTTGCCAACATCTACAACCTGATCATAAAACATGGATACCACCCCATTGAATGGAAAAAAGCAAATCTTCTACTACTTGAAAAACCTGGAAAAGATAAAACAGATGCCAAAAATTACAGACCTATATCATTAACCTCAACTTTCTCCAAAATTCTCGAAAAAATTATAGTAAACCGCATAACACAAATATGTAACACCAACAATCTGATACCATCAACACAAGCCGGTTATAGGAGTGACATTACGATTCAAGATCAACTTGTAAGAGTGATGTCACAACTACAGGGTGCCTATAACCGAGGATTCACTACCGTCGCCACTTTTCTAGATATCCAGTCGGCGTTTGACAGATGCTGGATAAACGGTTTACTGTACAAATTAACGACAATGAACATTCCGCAACGTTTAACAAGATGGAATAAAGTTTCCTGACAGACCGAACAGCTAGAATAAAAATAAAAGGAGAAATATCAAACCCGATCTATATGAAAGCTGGAACACCACAAGGAAGTGTCATATCAGGACTATTGTATATCCTATACACCTCCGATACCCCACAGCCAATTTACCCTTCAATTCCACTTGCCCAATATGCTGACGACACAGCTTACTGGAGCACTCACACACAAATATTAGCGGCAAAAAACAGACTCCAACAACAACTAAAAGTATTCCTAAAGTGGACGAGAAAATGGAGAATCACAATCAACGTACAGAAAACCCAAGCAATAACCTTTCGGAAAAAAATAAAAGAGAAACACAAAAACGTAACTATAAAATTTAACAACGAAGACATAATGTGCCAAAAAAGCATTAAATATCTAGGCATCAAAATTCATCGCTCCCTTACAATAAAACCACACTACCATGAAGTTTTAAAAAAAACCCGACCCATACTTGGAACAATAGCATATCTCGCCAAACTCAATAAACGAGGCCTCTCTCCAAAAATACTTCGTCACCTCTACATCGCCCTCATTCGTCCAAACTTAACATACGCCGCAGTAGCCACCATGCCTCTCATCACACCTGATTCAATGAAGAAAATACAATCTTTTGAAAGGAAATGTCTACGCATCGCATACAAACTTCTACCCAATTTTAAAAAGAGCAACATCTATAATTATACCAGAACCATGCCTATTGATCAACACATAGCAAAACTCATGCTCAGATACATAGATAACGCCCATACCAGACCATACAGACGACGATTGATCAATACAGCCCAAAAAATGAAAACCATTCGACCAAATCAAAATGAAAAAAATCCGCCATTACTCACTCTTATCCACATCTACGACAAACAACAAGAAGACCAACAACAACAACTACAAGACCTCCTACAATATTTATCAAACATATAAAAAATAAACATAAAAAAAACCATTAATTTACCAAACAAATGACATTAAACAATAAATAAAAACTAACAAGAGCCTGAAGCAGCAACAAAAAGAAAAAGCACTAAGCAAACAGCAAAATCAGCCTTCTTGGGTAGCGACGGCAGCAAGATGTGTGACCTGGGAAAAAAGAATCAAGCATCAACAAAATGAGAAAATGTACCACCCAAACTGATGGATCTCTGCCCTACCAAAAAAGAAAAAATAAAGCTAGGCTGAAGAGGGCACATTCCCTAAGCAGCCCGGGCGTGCTTGCACTCCCAAACTCCATAATTAATTAATTAATTAGTGCACACGTTGCAAGTTAACCTTGCTAGTTAACTTTGCCTCGTTAGTTAGGTGTGATTTTCTATGGGAACCAGAAGCGGTGAAATACAAAATGAAAGATTGTGTATTTCAAGGGCCGCTTAACCTATGGAACATTTGTGTCTTCAAAAGCATTTGGAAGCTTCTCTAGGTATACTAAAGAACAGATCGAAGACACGTAGTGATCACATATATTATTTTGAACTAAAAGTACAATTTTTATTTTGACCGCTTTGACCAAACTCATGTTCATAGTGTCTGGTGTATTAGAATTTCTCATTAAATGTCACAATTCCTTGTATGTTGTATTACGCATGTTTCCCTACCAGTACTACTAGTAATTCTACCATTTACTACGTCACTTATACAGAGGCAACTGTACATACTAAATGTGAACAGTGCACAAAGTCATAGATCCTTGGCTTGCACGAGAACCTTCTCCTCATAATCGCTGCATCCTTGTAAGCTCGTAAACCCGAAGAGGAAAACTGCAAACTTTGCAGAAAGTGCTATTTTGAAAGTTTTGACGTATTCTGCACACGTCGACTAGTTTCCTAGAGAGCCTTGCATAAATAAGACGATAGCGTTTCGCTTCCATAATATCTCTTCAAACATTTCGTGATCTGCAATGCAGTTTTTATTAGTGCTTTAGTTCAATAAGAATCATTTGTAAATACGACTTCATGGAGTATAGACAGAAAATTCAAAATATTGTCATCAAAATATCTCAAACATATCGCATTTTAATAAAAATCTCAAGAAAATTAAAATTTTGAAAACAAAATTCCATGTAAAGGGTAGCTTAGGGTGGGGCTATTTTCTTCAAAAATTTAGTGTCGTATCCTTGCAAGACATTAAACTTAAATAACAACTTTGGTTTTTCACCGACTTTTTATTTTTGAGTTATGTTGTCCAAAGACTGACAGACACACACGGACCTTTTTCTAAAAATGCTTTTTTTATTCAGGGGGACCTCAAAACTTATTTCTGGTGCAATCTCGACATCGAATTTTTTGGTCGAACACAATACTTCCTCTACTAAACCTAGTAGAGAAAGTGAAAATATAGATCTGGTTAATGCACCAAATTTTGTCCAGACATTTATTGTGGAGTGAACTATTTCAGAGATATTCGCTGTTATTTATTTATGCCAACTAACTTACTGTTGGTGTTTTTAAACACACAAGCTGTGTGTGGGCAATGCTTGAGAGGTAAAACTGGAACTTAAAAATTCAATGTCACAGCTGGGATTTGAACCACAGACCCTCTGCTTACTACGCGGGTGCTCTAACCATTAAGCTACTGTGACAATCTGCCAGCTGTTACATTGAATTTTTAAGCTCCAGTTCTACCTCTCAGATATTCGTTGTTATTTACGTGTTCTCAAATGGAAGCTCGTTGTTCGTTTTTTTACCTCTTGGCCGTGTAAAGAGAATGGAATATCGCCAGTATTGCCACTCCAGAAAGGGAAATGTTTAAATGTTGTCCTTCACAGTTAACAAAAGCGTGGTATTCCTAATTGGTAGAAGGGGCGCGTTCAGGAACCAATTATTGTTGATTACAATAGATGTAGAGGCACGTTCTAACGACTGCACAATGTCCCGGGGCTTAGGACGGACGGGCGGAGGGAAGGGCTGGCGCCTCCATCTACCTACACACAAAACTTAGGTAAACAAGCTGACCTCGCAAGCTCGCACTCAAACTGTCTTCTGCTCACAAACACGGCCATTCATCTGATTTACCATCATACTCCCTCGCTCGCTCGGTCCGAGAATATCGGAAACAAAATATAAAGATAAAACCTCAGACTCTCTTATGTAAATCGCTTTTCTGGTTTCGTTTCTTCTTAGACTACAGGGTGCCCACAAAGGTAGAAACAATGCTGAAAGGAAATCTTGTATCCTCTCCTAGGCTTTTTTTAGGGCTGAGACTTCTCCATACACTCGATTGGCCATATTATCTGACTGCAGCCTTCTAGAAAAAAAATGATGTGTTCTACTCACATGACTTTCTCTACTCTTCTACTAACCATTCTTACAAACTCTTATTCCTATATCTTCTTCATGTTAATACAGATATCTGATGTGTTACACTCACATGACTTTCTCTACTCTTGTACTAACCATTCTTACAAACTCTTATTCCTATATCTTCTTCATGTTAATAGAGATATCTGATGTGTTACACTCACATGACTTTCTCTACTCTTGTACTAACCATTCTTACAAACTCTTATTCCTATATCTTCTTCATGTTAATACAGATATCTGATGTGTTACGCTCACATGACTTTCTCTACTCTTGTACCAACCATTCTAACTAACTCTTATTCCTATATCTTCTTCATGTTAATAGAGATATCTGATGTGTTACGCTCACATGACTTTCTCTACTCTTGTACCAACCATTCTTACAAACTCTTATTCCTATATCTTCTTCATGTTAATACAGATATCTGATGTGTTACACTCACATGACTTTCTCTACTCTTGTACTAACCATTCTTACAAACTCTTATTCCTATATCTTCTTCATGTTAATACAGATATCTGATGTGTTACGCTCACATGACTTTCTCTACTCTTGTACTAACCATTCTTACAAACACTTATTCCTATATCTTCTTCATGTTAATACAGATATCTGATGTGTTACACTCACATGACTTTCTCTACTCTTGTACTAACCATTCTTACAAACTCTTATTCCTATATCTTCTTCATGTTAATACAGATATCTGATGTGTTACACTCACATCACTTTCTCTACTCTTGTACTAACCATTCTTACAAACTCTTATTCCTATATCTTCTTCATGTTAATACAGATATCTGATGTGTTGCACTCACATGACTTTCTCTACTCTTGTACTAACCATTCTTACAAACTCTTATTCCTATATCTTCTTCATGTTAATACAGATATCTGATGTGTTACACTCACATGACTTTCTCTACTCTTGTACTAACCATTCTTACAAACTCTTATTCCTATATCTTCTTCATGTTAATACAGATATCTGATGTGTTGCACTCACATGACTTTCTCTACTCTTGTACTAACCATTCTTACAAACTCTTATTCCTATATCTTCTTCATGTTAATACAGATATCTGATGTGTTACACTCACATGACTTTCTCTACTCTTGTACTAACCATTCTTACAAACTCTTATTCCTATATCTTCTTCATGTTAATACAGATATCTGACGTGTTACACTCACATGACTTTCTGTACTCTTGTACTAACCATTCTTACAAACTCTTATTCCTATATCTTCTTCATGTTAATACAGATATCTGATGTGTTGCACTCACATGACTTTCTCTACTCTTGTACTAACCATTCTTACAAACTCTTATTCCTATATCTTCTTCATGTTAATACAGATATCTGATGTGTTACACTCACATGACTTTCTCTACTCTTGTACTAACCATTCTTACAAACTCTTATTCCTATATCTTCTTCGTGTTAATACAGATATCTGATGTGTTACACTCACATGACTTTCTCTACTCTTGTACTAACCATTCTTACAAACTCTTATTCCTATATCTTCTTCATGTTAATACAAATATCTGACGTGTTACACTCACATGACTTTCTCTACTCTTGTACTAACCATTCTTACAAACTCTTATTCCTATATCTTCTTCATGTTAATACAGATATCTGATGTGTTACACTCACATGACTTTCTCTACTCTTGTACTAACCATTCTTACAAACTCTTATTCCTATATCTTCTTCATATTAGTTGAGATAAACATTTGTACAACTTATCTTATCACTTATTTTCTTGTAGGTACAAGTGGAATATTGGAATACAGTAGACTTTGCGCGATAGTCAAATATTTTACAGCTTTGAAATCACACACTTAACATATAAAAAAATGAACAACGATGTTCCATTTCACGAAAGTTTTAAGTTTTCCAAAACTGACACAAATAACAAGGAATATCTCCGAAATATTCACTCTACAAAAAACTTTACTCAGACATAAATTATGTGCTTTAGCAAGATCTACACCTTTTGTACAGTAAGATTTGGTCTATCTCTTACGGTTTACGACTTATTCAAAAGTCGTCCAGAGTAAACAGGACTACATAGTCTATAGCCAGAAAATTTAAAACATACATTTCATTTGCCATGAAAATATCTCAAACATGTCATTTTAAGGAAAGGGTGGGGCTATTTTCTTCAAAATCTTCGTGTCGCATCCTTGAAAGACATTAAACTTAAATACCAACTTTGGTTCTTAAAGTACTTTTCGTTTTTGAGTTATGCTGTCCACAGACTGACAGACACACACGGATCTTTTTCTAAAAATCGTTTTTATTCAGGGGTCCTCAAAACATATTTCCGGTGAAATCTCGACACCGAATTTTTGCGTGGAATACAACATTTCCTTCCACTTCCCAGAAGAGAAAGTAAAAATGTAGATCTTGTTATAACACAATACACAAATGCATTTTTGTTGTTTTTGTAATGCTGGATTTCTGACAATGACGTCATTCACTTATGGATGGGGAGGGTGCTAGAATTGGAGAGAATGTTTACTCATTTTTTATTGAGTGAGCTCTTTCGGAGATATTCCTTGTTATTTGTGCGGGTTTCACAATACTTATACTTTTCTGAAATGGAAGATCGTTATTCACTTTTTATCTGTTTGACCGTGTAAAGATAGGAGAATTTCAAAGCCTTCAATTAGCAACCTGTGTTAAAAATATGATTATCGTTCTGTATTCCCTTTGTGCCTACAATAAAATTAGCATAGGATAATTTCTGGTAATATTTATCTACATTAACATGAAGAAGATAAGAGGATTGTAACAATATTTATTATAAGAGTAGAGAAACTCATGTGAGTGCAACACATCAGATATCTGTATTAACATGAAGAAGATATAGGAATAAGAGTTTGTTAGAATATTTGGTACAAGGGTAGAGAAAGTCATGTGAGTGCAACACATCAGATATCTGTATTAACATGAAGAAGATATAGGAATAAGAGTTTGTAAGAATGGTTAGTACAAGAGTAGAGAAAGTCATGTGAGTGCAACACATCAGATATCTGTATTAACATGAAGAAGATATAGGAATAAGAGTTTGTAAGAATGGTTAGTACAAGAGTAGAGAAAGTCATGTGAGTGTAACACGTCAGATATTTGTATTAACATGAAGAAGATATAGGAATAAGAGTTTGTAAGAATGGTTAGTACAAGAGTAGAGAAAGTCATGTGAGTGCAACACATCAGATATCTGTATTAACATGAAGAAGATATAGGAATAAGAGTTTGTAAGAATGGTTAGTACAAGAGTAGAGAAAGTCATGTGAGTGTAACACATCAGATTTCTGTATTAACATGAAGAAGATATAGGAATAAGAGTTTGTAAGAATGGTTAGTACAAGAGTAGAGAAAGTCATGTGAGTGTAACACGTCAGATATTTGTATTAACATGAAGAAGATATAGGAATAAGAGTTTGTAAGAATGGTTAGTACAAGAGTAGAGAAAGTCATGTGAGTGTAACACGTCAGATATTTGTATTAACATGAAGAAGATATAGGAATAAGAGTTTGTTAGAATGGTTGGTACAAGAGTAGAGAAAGTCATGTGAGTGCAACACATCAGATATCTGTATTAACATGAAGAAGATATAGGAATAAGAGTTTGTAAGAATGGTTAGTACAAGAGTAGAGAAAGTCATGTGAGTGTAACACCTCAGATATTTGTATTAACAGGAAGAAGATATAGGAATAAGAGTTTGTAAGAATGGTTAGTACAAGAGTAGAGAAAGTCATGTGAGTGTAACACGTCAGATATTTGTATTAACATGAAGAAGATATAGGAATAAGAGTTTGTTAGAATGGTTGGTACAAGAGTAGAGAAAGTCATGTGAGTGCAACACATCAGATATCTGTATTAACATGAAGAAGATATAGGAATAAGAGTTTGTAAGAATGGTTAGTACAAGAGTAGAGAAAGTCATGTGAGTGTAACACATCAGATATCTGTATTAACATGAAGAAGATATAGGAATAAGAGTTTGTAAGAATGGTTAGTACAAGAGTAGAGAAAGTCATGTGAGTGTAACACATCAGATATCTGTATTAACATGAAGAAGATATAGGAATAAGAGTTTGTAAGAATGGTTAGTACAAGAGTAGAGAAAGTCATGTGAGTGTAACACATCAGATATCTGTATTAACATGAAGAAGATATAGGAATAAGAGTTTGTAAGAATGGTTAGTACAAGAGTAGAGAAAGTCATGTGAGTGTAACACATCAGATATCTGTATTAACATGAAGAAGATATAGGAATAAGAGTTTGTAAGAATGGTTAGTACAAGAGTAGAGAAAGTCATGTGAGTGTAACACATCAGATATCTGTATTAACATGAAGAAGATATAGGAATAAGAGTTTGTAAGAATGGTTAGTACAAGAGTAGAGAAAGTCATGTGAGTGTAACACATCAGATATCTGTATTAACATGAAGAAGATATAGCAATAAGAGATTGTAAGAATGGTTAGTACGAGAGTAGAAAAAGTCATGTGAGTGTAACACATCAGATATCTGTATTAACATGAAGAAGATATAGGAATAAGAGTTTGTAAGAATGGTTAGTACAAGAGTAGAGAAAGTCATGTGAGTGTAACACATCAGATATCTGTATTAACATGAAGAAGATATAGGAATAAGAGTTTGTAAGAATGGTTAGTACAAGAGTAGAGAAAGTCATGTGAGTGTAACACATCAGATATCTGTATGAACATGAAGAAGATATAGGAATAAGAGTTTGTAAGAATGGTTAGTACAAGAGTAGAGAAAGTCATGTGAGTGTAACACATCAGATATCTGTATTAACATGAAGAAGATATAGCAATAAGAGTTTGTAAGAATGGTTAGTACGAGAGTAGAAAAAGTCATGTGAGTGTAACACATCAGATATCTGTATTAACATGAAGAAGATATAAGAATAAGAGTTTGTAAGAATGGTTAGTACAAGAGTAGAGAAAGTCATGTGAGTGCAACACATCAGATATCTGTATTAACATGAAGAAGATATAGGAATAAGAGTTTGTAAGAATGGTTAGTACTAGAGTAGAGAAAGTCATGTGAGTGCAACACATCAGATATCTCTATTAACATGAAGAAGATATAGGAATAAGAGTTTGTAAGAATGGTTAGTACAAGAGTAGAGAAAGTCATGTGAGTGCAACACATTAGATATCTGTATTAACATGAAGAAGATATAGGAATAAGAGTTTGTTAGAATGGTTGGTACAAGAGCAGAGAAAGTCATGTGAGTGCAACACATCAGATATCTGTATTAACATGAAGAAGATATAGGAATAAGAGTTTGTAAGAATGGTTAGTACAAGAGTAGAGAAAGTCATGTGAGTGCAACACATCAGATATCTGTATTAACATGAAGAAGATATAGGAATAAGAGTTTGTAAGAATGGTTAGTACAAGAGTAGAGAAAGTCATGTGAGTGCAACACATCAGATATCTCTATTAACATGAAGAAGATATAGGAATAAGAGTTTGTAAGAATGGTTAGTACAAGAGTAGAGAAAGTCATGTGAGTGCAACACATTAGATATCTGTATTAACATGAAGAAGATATAGGAATAAGAGTTTGTTAGAATGGTTGGTACAAGAGCAGAGAAAGTCATGTGAGTGCAACACATCAGATATCTGTATTAACATGAAGAAGATATAGGAATAAGAGTTTGTAAGAATGGTTAGTACAAGAGTAGAGAAAGTCATGTGAGTGCAACACATCAGATATCTGTATTAACATGAAGAAGATATAGGAATAAGAGTTTGTAAGAATGGTTAGTACAAGAGTAGAGAAAGTCATGTGAGTGTAACACATCAGATATCTGTATTAACATGAAGAAGATATAGGAATAAGAGTTTGTAAGAATGGTTAGTACAAGAGTAGAGAAAGTCATGTGAGTGTAACACGTCAGATATTTGTATTAACATGAAGAAGATATAGGAATAAGAGTTTGTAAGAATGGTTAGTACAAGAGTAGAGAAAGTCATGTGAGTGTAACACGTCAGATATTTGTATTAACATGAAGAAGATATAGGAATAAGAGTTTGTTAGAATGGTTGGTACAAGAGTAGAGAAAGTCATGTGAGTGTAACACGTCAGATATTTGTATTAACATGAAGAAGATATAGGAATAAGAGTTTGTTAGAATGGTTGGTACAAGAGTAGAGAAATTCATGTGAGTGTAACACATCAGATATCTGTATTAACATGAAGAAGATATAGGAATAAGGGTTTGTAAGAATGGTTAGTACGAGAGTAGAAAAAGTCATGTGAGTGTAACACATCAGATATGTGTATTAACATGAAGAAGATATAGGAATAAGAGTTTGTAAGAATGGTTAGTACAAGAGTAGAGAAAGTCATGTGAGTGCAACACATCAGATATCTGTATTAACATGAAGAAGATATAGGAATAAGAGTTTGTAAGAATGGTTAGTACAAGAGTAGAGAAAGTCATGTGAGTGTAACACATCAGATATCTGTATTAACATGAAGAAGATATAGGAATAAGAGTTTGTAAGAGTGGTTAGTACAAGAGTAGAGAAAGTCATGTGAGTGTAACACATCAGATATCTGTATTAACATGAAGAAGATATAGGAATAACAGTTTGTAAGAATGGTTGGTACAAGAGTAGAGAAAGTCATGTGACTAACATGAAGAAGATATAGGAATAAGAGTTTGTAAGAATGGTTAGTACAAGAGTAGAGAAAGTCATATGAGTGTAACACATCAGATATCTGTATTAACATGAAGAAGATATAGGAATAAGAGTTTGTAAGAATGGTTAGTACGAGAGTAGAGAAAGTCATGTGAGTGCAACACATCAGATATCTGTATTAACATGAAGAAGATATAGGAATAAGAGTTTGTAAGAATGGTTAGTACAAGAGTAGAGAAAGTCATGTGAGTGTAACACCTCAGATATTTGTATTAACAGGAAGAAGATATAGGAATAAGAGTTTGTAAGAATGGTTAGTACAAGAGTAGAGAAAGTCATGTGAGTGTAACACGTCAGATATTTGTATTAACATGAAGAAGATATAGGAATAAGAGTTTGTTAGAATGGTTGGTACAAGAGTAGAGAAAGTCATGTGAGTGCAACACATCAGATATCTGTATTAACATGAAGAAGATATAGGAATAAGAGTTTGTAAGAATGGTTAGTACAAGAGTAGAGAAAGTCATGTGAGTGTAACACATCAGATATCTGTATTAACATGAAGAAGATATAGGAATAAGAGTTTGTAAGAATGGTTAGTACAAGAGTAGAGAAAGTCATGTGAGTGTAACACATCAGATATCTGTATTAACATGAAGAAGATATAGGAATAAGAGTTTGTAAGAATGGTTAGTACAAGAGTAGAGAAAGTCATGTGAGTGTAAGACATCAGATATCTGTATTAACATGAAGAAGATATAGGAATAAGAGTTTGTAAGAATGGTTAGTACAAGAGTAGAGAAAGTCATGTGAGTGTAACACATCAGATATCTGTATTAACATGAAGAAGATATAGGAATAAGAGTTTGTAAGAATGGTTAGTACAAGAGTAGAGAGAGTCATGTGAGTGTAACACATCAGATATCTGTATTAACATGAAGAAGATATAGCAATAAGAGATTGTAAGAATGGTTAGTACGAGAGTAGAAAAAGTCATGTGAGTGTAACACATCAGATATCTGTATTAACATGAAGAAGATATAGGAATAAGAGTTTGTAAGAATGGTTAGTACAAGAGTAGAGAAAGTCATGTGAGTGTAACACATCAGATATCTGTATTAACATGAAGAAGATATAGGAATAAGAGTTTGTAAGAATGGTTAGTACAAGAGTAGAGAAAGTCATGTGAGTGTAACACATCAGATATCTGTATGAACATGAAGAAGATATAGGAATAAGAGTTTGTAAGAATGGTTAGTACAAGAGTAGAGAAAGTCATGTGAGTGTAACACATCAGATATCTGTATTAACATGAAGAAGATATAGCAATAAGAGTTTGTAAGAATGGTTAGTACGAGAGTAGAAAAAGTCATGTGAGTGTAACACATCAGATATCTGTATTAACATGAAGAAGATATAGGAATAAGAGTTTGTAAGAATGGTTAGTACAAGAGTAGAGAAAGTCATGTGAGTGCAACACATCAGATATCTGTATTAACATGAAGAAGATATAGGAATAAGAGTTTGTAAGAATGGTTAGTACTAGAGTAGAGAAAGTCATGTGAGTGCAACACATCAGATATCTCTATTAACATGAAGAAGATATAGGAATAAGAGTTTGTAAGAATGGTTAGTACAAGAGTAGAGAAAGTCATGTGAGTGCAACACATTAGATATCTGTATTAACATGAAGAAGATATAGGAATAACAGTTTGTTAGAATGGTTGGTACAAGAGCAGAGAAAGTCATGTGAGTGCAACACATCAGATATCTGTATTAACATGAAGAAGATATAGGAATAAGAGTTTGTAAGAATGGTTAGTACAAGAGTAGAGAAAGTCATGTGAGTGCAACACATCAGATATCTGTATTAACATGAAGAAGATATAGGAATAAGAGTTTGTAAGAATGGTTAGTACAAGAGTAGAGAAAGTCATGTGAGTGCAACACATCAGATATCTGTATTAACATGAAGAAGATATAGGAATAAGAGTTTGTAAGAATGGTTAGTACTAGAGTAGAGAAAGTCATGTGAGTGCAACACATCAGATATCTCTATTAACATGAAGAAGATATAGGAATAAGAGTTTGTAAGAATGGTTAGTACAAGAGTAGAGAAAGTCATGTGAGTGCAACACATTAGATATCTGTATTAACATGAAGAAGATATAGGAATAAGAGTTTGTTAGAATGGTTGGTACAAGAGCAGAGAAAGTCATGTGAGTGCAACACATCAGATATCTGTATTAACATGAAGAAGATATAGGAATAAGAGTTTGTAAGAATGGTTAGTACAAGAGTAGAGAAAGTCATGTGAGTGCAACACATCAGATATCTGTATTAACATGAAGAAGATATAGGAATAAGAGTTTGTAAGAATGGTTAGTACAAGAGTAGAGAAAGTCATGTGAGTGTAACACATCAGATATCTGTATTAACATGAAGAAGATATAGGAATAAGAGTTTGTAAGAATGGTTAGTACAAGAGTAGAGAAAGTCATGTGAGTGTAACACGTCAGATATTTGTATTAACATGAAGAAGATATAGGAATAAGAGTTTGTAAGAATGGTTAGTACAAGAGTAGAGAAAGTCATGTGAGTGTAACACGTCAGATATTTGTATTAACATGAAGAAGATATAGGAATAAGAGTTTGTTAGAATGGTTGGTACAAGAGTAGAGAAAGTCATGTGAGTGTAACACGTCAGATATTTGTATTAACATGAAGAAGATATAGGAATAAGAGTTTGTTAGAATGGTTGGTACAAGAGTAGAGAAATTCATGTGAGTGTAACACATCAGATATCTGTATTAACATGAAGAAGATATAGGAATAAGGGTTTGTAAGAATGGTTAGTACGAGAGTAGAAAAAGTCATGTGAGTGTAACACATCAGATATGTGTATTAACATGAAGAAGATATAGGAATAAGAGTTTGTAAGAATGGTTAGTACAAGAGTAGAGAAAGTCATGTGAGTGCAACACATCAGATATCTGTATTAACATGAAGAAGATATAGGAATAAGAGTTTGTAAGAATGGTTAGTACAAGAGTAGAGAAAGTCATGTGAGTGTAACACATCAGATATCTGTATTAACATGAAGAAGATATAGGAATAAGAGTTTGTAAGAGTGGTTAGTACAAGAGTAGAGAAAGTCATGTGAGTGTAACACATCAGATATCTGTATTAACATGAAGAAGATATAGGAATAACAGTTTGTAAGAATGGTTGGTACAAGAGTAGAGAAAGTCATGTGACTAACATGAAGAAGATATAGGAATAAGAGTTTGTAAGAATGGTTAGTACAAGAGTAGAGAAAGTCATATGAGTGTAACACATCAGATATCTGTATTAACATGAAGAAGATATAGGAATAAGAGTTTGTAAGAATGGTTAGTACGAGAGTAGAGAAAGTCATGTGAGTGCAACACATCAGATATCTGTATTAACATGAAGAAGATATAGTAATAAGAGTTTGTAAGAATGGTTAGTACAAGAGTAGAGAAAGTCATGTGAGTGGAACACGTCAGATATCTGTATTAACATGAAGAAGATATAGGAATAAGAGTTTGTAAGAATGGTTAGTACAAGAGTAGAGAAAGTCATGTGAGTGTAACACATCAGATATCTGTATTAACATGAAGAAGATATAGGAATAAGAGTTTGTAAGAATGGTTAGTACAAGAGTAGAGAAAGTCATGTGAGTGTAACACATCAGATATCTGTATTAACATGAAGAAGATATAGGAATAAGAGTTTGTAAGAATGGTTAGTACAAGAGTAGAGAAAGTCATCTGAGTGTAACACGTCAGATATTTGTATTAACATGAAGAAGATATAGGAATAAGAGTTTGTAAGAATGGTTAGTACAAGAGTAGAGAAAGTCATGTGAGTGTAACACGTCAGATATTTGTATTAACATGAAGAAGATATAGGAATAAGAGTTTGTTAGAATGGTTGGTACAAGAGTAGAGAAAGTCATGTGAGTGCAACACATCAGATATCTGTATTAACATGAAGAAGATATAGGAGTAAGAGTTTGTAAGAATGGTTAGTACAAGAGTAGAGAAAGTCATGTGAGTGTAACACGTCAGATATTTGTATTAACATGAAGAAGATATAGGAATAAGAATTTGTAAGAATGGTTAGTACAAGAGTAGAGAAAGTCATGTGAGTGTAACACGTCAGATATTTGTATTAACATGAAGAAGATATAGGAATAAGAGTTTGTTAGAATGGTTGGTACAAGAGTAGAGAAAGTCATGTGAGTGCAACACATCAGATATCTGTATTAACATGAAGAAGATATAGGAATAAGAGTTTGTAAGAATGGTTAGTACAAGAGTAGAGAAAGTCATGTGAGTCAACACATCAGATATCTGTATTAACATGAAGAAGATACAGCAATAAGGGTTTGTAAGAATGGTTAGTACAAGAGTAGAGAAAGTCATGTGAGTGTAACACATCAGATATCTGTATTAACATGAAGAAGATATAGGAATAAGAGTTTGTAAGAATGGTTAGTACAAGAGTAGAGAAAGTCATCTGAGTGTAACACGTCAGATATCTGTATTAACATGAAGAAGATATAGCAATAAGAGTTTGTAAGAATGGTTAGGACAAGAGTAGAGAAAGTCATGTGAGTGTAACACATCAGATATCTGTATTAACATGAAGAAGATATAGGAATAAGAGTTTGTAAGAATGGTTAGTACAAGAGTAGAGAAAGTCATGTGAGTGTAACACATCAGATATCTGTATTAACATGAAGAAGATATAGGAATAAGAGTTTGTAAGAATGGTTAGTACAAGAGTAGAGAAAGTCATGTGAGTGTAACACATCAGATATCTGTATTAACATGAAGAAGATATAGGAATAAGAGTTTGTAAGAATGGTTAGTACAAGAGTAGAGAAAGTCATGTGAGTGTAACACATCAGATATCTGTATTAACATGAAGAAGATATAGGAATAAGAGTTTGTAAGAATGGTTAGTACAAGAGTAGAGAAAGTCATGTGAGTGTAACACACCAGATATCTGTATTAACATGAAGAAGATATAGCAATAAGAGTTTGTAAGAATGGTTAGTACGAGAGTAGAGAAAGTCATGTGAGTGTAACACGTCAGATATCTGTATTAACATGAAGAAGATATAGGAGTAAGAGTTTGTAAGAATGGTTAGTACAAGAGTAGAGAAAGTCATGTGAGTGTAACACGTCAGATATCTGTATTAACATGAAGAAGATATAGGAATAAGAGTTTGTAAGAATGGTTAGTACAAGAGTAGAGAAAGTCATGTGAGTGTAACACATCAGATATCTGTATTAACATGAAGAAGATATAGTAATAAGAGTTTGTAAGAATGGTTAGTACAAGAGTAGAGAAAGTCATGTGAGTGTAACACGTCAGATATCTGTATTAACATGAAGAAGATATAGGAATAAGAGTTTGTAAGAATGGTTAGTACAAGAGTAGAGAAAGTCATGTGAGTGTAACACATCAGATATCTGTACTAACATGAAGAAGATATAGTAATAAGAGTTTGTAAGAATGGTTAGTACAAGAGTAGAGAAAGTCATGTGAATGTAACACGTCAGATATCTGTATTAACATGAAGAAGATATAGGAATAAGAGTTTGTAAGAATGGTTAGTACAAGAGTAGAGAAAGTCATGTGAGTGTAACACATCAGATATCTGTATTAACATGAAGAAGATATAGTAATAAGAGTTTGTAAGAATGGTTAGTACAAGAGTAGAGAAAGTCATGTGAGTGTAACACGTCAGATATCTGTATTAACATGAAGAAGATATAGGAATAAGAGTTTGTAAGAATGGTTAGTACAAGAGTAGAGAAAGTCATGTGAGTGTAACACATCAGATATCTGTATTAACATGAAGGAGATATAGGAATAAGAGTTTGTAAGAATGGTTAGTACAAGAGTAGAGAAAGTCATGTGAGTGCAACACATCAGATATCTGTACTAACATGAAGAAGATATAGTAATAAGAGTTTGTAAGAATGGTTAGTACAAGAGTAGAGAAAGTCATGTGAGTGTAACACATCAGATATCTGTATTAACATGAAGAAGATATAGGAATAAGAGTTTGTAAGAATGGTTAGTACAAGAGTAGAGAAAGTCATGTGAGCAGAACACAACATTTTTTTTCAAGAAGGCTGCAGTCAGACCATATGGCCAATCGAGTGGAGAAGTCTCACCCTGTAAAATTAAAAGCATCACGTGACACGAAAAAGGGCTAGACTAAAGAAAACCCTTCAAAAGAAACATTTCGTTCACAAGAGGACTGGGACAGTTGGTGTGTTGGATATGCGCATGCGTGAACATTCATGAGGAATGTGTGGGTCTTACTAATGTGACCAAAAGTAATCTTTTCCTGCTTTTCATTGTGTAACTTTGATAATTTTAATAATTTTCTAACTCTATGTCTGCACGTTTATTTATTTGTAACTCATGTGACAATAATACACTTAATTTCAGATCAGGATAAATTAAATATGTATTTTCCCTGCAATAATGCATTTGTATTTAAGTTGGCCATATTGCCTTTACATGGGCATATTACATTTAGAATGTTGTTTTCTAGTGCCTTGCATCTGGCAATGAAGCCATTAGCATACATTACATTTAGAATGTAACGCCCTTAAAATGTTGAAATTAAAAATAGTAGAGCTTAAAGTAAACCTTTACATATATCCTTAATTACATACTTTTCTTTTAGTGAGTACCATAAGTATGAAAATAAAAAATTAAAATTAAGCTGGCCATATTTGCTTCACCTACCTTAAATATTGCGATTTGTTTTATTCATTTTAACTTTCCAATTATATGTTAAACTTTTATTGTGTATCGGTATCAGAGAAGTAAGTATAGTAAATTCAAAATGTGATGTGAGGAAGGTAGCCCTGTGATTAAGTAAGCTAATTGTTTTAGTTTCGTAGTTGGAGTTGCCCAGGATTATCTAGTTTGAGCAGATGCCATGCGAGTCTATAACATTAGTGAAGTGGGACAAGAGAAAGCTAGAGAATTTCACACAATATAATTATGCAGCTAGCTGGTATCATGTGGACAGGCAATCCACTTAACACACACACACACACACACACACACACACACACACACACACACACACACACACACACACACACACACACACACACACACACACACACACACCGGGACACGCTCACACACATACACACACGTACACACGTCCCTCTTTGTTGGAGCTACAAAACTTTATTACCAACAGCTGTCGTCGTCAAGGAAACTGCCTTTGTTGCAGCACAGTTCTCGACAATCGTCTACTGTAAGTACTAATAAATATGTTTACTTGGAGCTATTCATTACCGTAAATTTAAAATTTACACCATAAATATGATGTAATACGAATATGATAAAACCTAAATTTTATCCATTTTTACTTTTTCTATTACGTATAATAAGTAGAGGAAATACTGTATTCCACCCAAAAATTCAAAGTCCAGATTTCACTGGAAATATATATTTTGAGACCCCCTCAATCCAAAACAAGCACTTTTAGAAAAAGGTTCACTTGTGTGCCTGTGGACAGTATAACTCAAAAGGGAAAAGTTGCTTAAAAACCAAAGTTGGTATTTAAGTTTAATGTCTTTCAAGGATGCGACACGAAGATTTTGAAGAAAATAGCCCCACCCTAAACTACCCTTTACATGGAACATTTTTCTAAAATTTTGATTTTCTTTAAGGTGGCTCTTACGATTTTGATTAAAATGTCATATGTTTGAGATATTTTTATGACAAATGAAATGTATATTTTGAATTTTCTGGCTATAGCCCCTGTAGTCGTATTTACTCTGGACGACTTTTGCATAACTGGTAAACCGTTAGAGATAGACCAAATCATACTATACAAAAAATGTAGATCTTGCTGAAATACACAATTTATGTACAAATAAATTTTCTTGTAGGGTGAACCATTTCGGAGATATTCCTTGTTATGAGTGCGAGTTTCGGAGAAGTTAAAACTTTCGTGAAATTGAATCTCAAAGCTTTAAAAGATTTGACTATCGCACAAAGTCTAATGTATTCTAATATTCCCCTTGTATCTACAAGGAAATATACAATAAGATAATCTGTAGAAATGTTTATTTCAACTAACATGAAGAAGATATAGGAATAAGAGTTTGTAAGAATGGTTAGTACAAGAGTAGAGAAAGTCATGTGAGTGTAACACATCAGATATCTGTATTAACATGAAGAAGATATAGGAATAAGGGTTTGTAACAATGGTTAGTACAAGAGTAGAGAAAGTCATGTGACTGCAACACATCAGATATCTGTGAATACGAGTTTGTAAGAATGGTTAGTACAAGAGTAGAGAAAGTCATGTGAGTGTAACACATCAAATTTTTAATTTTAATTAGACAATAATACACAAGAACGTCTTAACCTTAAAGTGAAACATAACTTTCTCTATCATTTGTATAGATAGGGTATGGTTATATAAATTAAAAATAAAATTGGTCGATTGTTAGATTGTCAATATGTGACCATTTGTTTATCGTTTACTGCTGTGGTTAGGTTACAGAATAAGGGGTTTAAAAGATGATTTATGTGTGTGCTTTTCATTTGTTGCTGAACTGTGTGGTTTAGACACAAATAATTGGATTTTTGTGTCTGCTCTAATAAAGTTATGACCGTACATTGGGTAATATTAGCGTGTGTGTAGAGCGGAAGGTCAGGAATGTCGACGGTAAAACCTATCTGCCTAAATACTGCTCGGAAAGCTTGAAATAAAACCATTACCTTCCCCTCGTTAGTTGATAACAAACACATAGAGTAGTCGTATTAGTAAACAAACATTCACTTCTTCAGTCTTACTCTGTCGTCACAGAATGTATTCATTTCACAATACATGAATTTGTTATTGGTTTTTTTTTTATTGGTCATATTTGAATCTATCATCACATAAAATCCGCTATACATAGACGCATGGAGATGGAGGGGTACAAATGGAGCAGGGGAAATGGAGGAGGGAGGTGGTAAGGGGAGAGATGAAGGGGAAATGGAGGGGGAGAGACGGAGAAGAGATACGTAGGGGGTGGTGCAAGGTTGGAGGTGGAGAGGGGAGATGCAGATGGAGAGTTGGATGTGGGAGGTATAAATTACTGTTATATTTTTTCTGATACACATGAAAGTTAAATTGGGGCTCAGTAATGATTTGGAAAGGCTGAATGAGAAAGCAGAAAGGCTCTTTCTTGTTTCAGAGCAAATAGTGACAAAAGCGCTAAGCTTGGAAGCAAGTGAATGGAACCCGGCTTGTCGTTTAGACGGAATGAATGTATTAAGCAAACATAGCAAGTTGGTGCACACAAACTGGCTCTTCCCAGCCCGAGGGTCTCGCAAGCCCTTAAAGTGCCATCTTCCAGGGACACAGCGCAGTAGACCGTTAAAGTTGCCACGTTATTAGCAACCTGAGTTTACCTTCAGTGATTTAGCTCCCTCGTCTTGTTGGCCCAGCAAGAGTCAGTCAGTCAAGACGACAACCAGAGGCACCAGAGGCAGGCAAAATCGCTCTTAATGCCACGTCATAAACTGAGCGAGGCCACAACATCAACATTTCCCTACATGGCGCTGGTTTTCCTTCCTCCACTACATATTTACAGCAAGTTTTGTATTCCAGCCAAAAATTCCGTGCCTAGATTTCACTGGAAATACATCTTTTGATACTTTCTGGAACATTTTTGGAAAAAAGTCTATTTTGTGTGTGTGTCTGTGTCTGTGCGTGTATGCATGCAAATGGGGGGGAGGGGCTAAATGCCATACTTACCGCTAAGCCATGTCCTCAAGTGACACTGGGAGTCAAATTTTGGTCAAAATTGTCAAAAAGTCGAATTTTTTTTTTTTTTTTTTTTTTTTTTTACCTCAAAATGTTCCTGGAACACCTGTGCATTTGGATCAGCTAACATTTTCCATACCCCCCCCCCCCCCACTCCATGTGGTCATTACGGCCCAGTACTCTTCCCTTAACGTACACAGCTTGTTCCTATATAAAACCCTGTTTTCTCAAAACTACATTTTTGCATATTCCAAAAGAAGGTCGCGCCTGAGTTTTGCTTCAAATTCAATGAAAATTTTCAAAAGTATTCATAAATAGCAGCTAAACAAAACTATGATTCAATATTTATGTAATCATTAACATGAATTCCAAAAACATCTTTTTGTATGAAAAAAATCAATAATTTTTAAGATTAAATTTTCTTTGTTATTAAAAAGCTATGTACAGCATAATCAGCAAACGTATTTGAAATATCTCTTCATACAATTGTTACCCATGTTATAGAGTATCAGTTCTGCCAATATAAATGAATTTTGAAAAGTCAATAGACGCGAGCTATATTTTGAAAATGTGCTTATTAAATTCATAAAATAATTTATATATCATAAAGGAATTATCCAATTTTAATGAAATTTGGTGTACCGCCTATTCTCATATAAATACAAACACAGTAAAAATTTCAGAAAAATCTATTAAGAAATGTGGAACTTTCAAATTTCACTCCCAGTGTCCCTTAAGCTATAAATTTGCTGCACGTTTTGCTATACTGATACTAACAGTCTGAAATCACTGGTTTTCGTTTCGTGATCGCCATCGACAAACTAAGAGAAATAAAATTCGGGAGGAAAAACTAAATAAAGTAAATGTGTGCAATTGAGTAGAAGTGCGCATAACGGGCCGGAGATTTAACACACACACATATAAAAGGGGGCGCTAGCTCGGATATTGCTGCAATGCAAACACTCCTTTTACCTAGATACTGCCAACCTTCTTTAATATTCGATTTCCCTTCAACTCCAATATACTCTGGCAAGGCACAAGCGGCGAGAAGCCGCAAGAATTCACCTTCATGCTACCTAAAGGAAATGTGCGCAGCTAAGAAACCTCACACGACCTTCTCTACCCACTCTTCAGGTAACTAGCCACACACAAGCTTATCCTTGTATCTACCTGTCATATTTATATACACAATGCGTATGTATGTTATTTGCTGCAATTTATTTTAAATGTAGGTAAACTCTTATTCCTATATCTTCTTCATGTTAATACAGATATCTGATGTGTTACACTCACATGACTTTCTCTACTCTTGTACTAACCATTCTTACAAACTCTTATTCCTATATCTTCTTCATGTTAATACAGATATCTGATGTGTTACACTCACATGACTTTCTCTACTCTTGTACTAACCATTCTTACAAACTCTTATTCCTATATCTTCTTCATGTTAATACAGATATCTGATGTGTTACACTCACATGACTTTCTCTACTCTTGTACTAACCATTCTTACAAACTCTTATTCCTATATCTTCTTCATGTTAATACAGATATCTGATGTGTTACACTCACATGACTTTCTCTACTCTTGTACTAACCATTCTTACAAACTCTTATTCCTATATCTTCTTCATGTTAATACAGATATCTGATGTGTTACACTCACATGACTTTCTCTACTCTTGTACTAACCATTCTTACAAACTCTTATTCCTATATCTTCTTCATGTTAATACAGATATCTGATGTGTTACACTCACATGACTTTCTCTACTCTTGTACTAACCATTCTTACAAACTCTTATTCCTATATCTTCTTCATGTTAATACAGATATCTGATGTGTTACACTCACATGACTTTCTCTACTCTTGTACTAACCATTCTTACAAACTCTTATTCCTATATCTTCTTCATGTTAATACAGATATCTGATGTGTTACACTCACATGACTTTCTCTACTCTTGTACTAACCATTCTTACAAACTCTTATTCCTATATCTTCTTCATGTTAATACAGATATCTGATGTGTTACACTCACATGACTTTCTCTACTCTTGTACTAACCATTCTTAAAAACTCTTATTCCTATATCTTCTTCATGTTAATACAGATATCTGATGTGTTGCACTCACATGACTTTCTCTACTCTTGTACTAACCATTCTTACAAACTCTTATTCCTATATCTTCTTCATGTTAATACAGATATCTGATGTGTTGCACTCACATGACTTTCTCTACTCTTGTACTAACCATTCTTACAAACTCTTATTCCTATATCTTCTTCATGTTAATACAGATAGCTGATGTGTTACACTCACATGACTTTCTCTACTCTTGTACTAACCATTCTTACAAACTCTTATTACTATATCTTCTTCATGTTAATACAGATATCTGACGTGTTACACTCACATGACTTTCTCTACTCTTGTACTAACCATTCTTACAAACCCTTATTACTATATCTTCTTCATGTTAATACAGATATCTGATGTGTTACACTCACATGACTTTCTCTACTCTTGTACTAACCATTCTTACAAACTCTTATTCCTATATCTTCTTCATGTTAATACAGATAGCTGATGTGTTACACTCACATGACTTTCTCTACTCTTGTACTAACCATTCTTACAAACTCTTATTCCTATATCTTCTTCATGTTAATACAGATATCTGATGTGTTACACTCACATGACTTTCTCTACTCTTGTACTAACCATTCTTACAAACTCTTATTCCTATATCTTCTTCATGTTAATACAGATATCTGATGTGTTACACTCACATGACTTTCTCTACTCTTGTACTAACCATTCTTACTAACTCTTATTCCTATATCTTCTTCATGTTAATACAGATATCTGATGTGTTACACTCACATGACTTTCTCTACTCTTGTACTAACCATTCTTACAAACTCTTATTCCTATATCTTCTTCATGTTAATACAGATATCTGATGTGTTACACTCACATGACTTTCTCTACTCTTGTACTAACCATTCTTACAAACTCTTATTCCTATATCTTCTTCATGTTAATACAGATATCTGATGTGTTGCACTCACATGACTTTCTCTACTCTTGTACTAACCATTCTTACAAACTCTTATTCCTATATCTTCTTCATGTTAATACAGATATCTGATGTGTTGCACTCACATGACTTTCTCTACTCTTGTACTAACCATTCTTACAAACTCTTATTCCTATATCTTCTTCATGTTAATACAGATATCTGATGTGTTGCACTCACATGACTTTCTCTACTCTTGTACTAACCATTCTTACAAACTCTTATTCCTATATCTTCTTCATGTTAATACAGATATCTGATGTGTTGCACTCACATGACTTTCTCTACTCTTGTACTAACCATTCTTACAAACTCTTATTGCTATATCTTCTTCATGTTAATACAGATATCTGATGTGTTACACTCACATGACTTTCTCTACTCTTGTACTAACCATTCTTACAAACTCTTATTCCTATATCTTCTTCATGTTAGTTGAGATAAACATTTGTACAGATTATCTTGTTGCTTATTTCCTTGTAGGTACAAGGGGAATATGGGAATACAGTAGGCTTTGTGCGATAGTCAAATATTTTAAAGCTTCCAAACTCCGTTCTCCTTGCACGGCTAAGATGTAAAAGATGAATAACTATACTCCATTTGACAAAAGTTTTTTTTTTTTTTTCAAAAACTTATAAATAAACACGAATATCTCCGCAATAGCTCACTCTACAACAAAATTTATTGGAACACGAATTGTGTGTTTCAGCAAGATTTAAATTTGTTGTATAGTAAGACTTTGTCTATCTCTTACAGTCTACGAGTTATTCAAAAGTCATCCAGAGTAAACAGTACAGAGGCTATAGCTAGAAAATTCAAAATATACATTTCATTTCTCAAATAAATAGTTTAAACATATGGAATTTTAATATCAACTTTGATTTTTAACCAACTTTAAGTTTTTGGGTTGTGCTCTTCAGTGACACACACACACACACACACACACACACACACACACACACACACACACATGGAGCGTTTCTAAAAATATTGTTGGCTGGCTTGTCTGTTTGTCTCTATTGAATCTTTATCTCAATTAACCAGAGGTACATAGACGAAAAAAGGTTTCTAATAATAGTTGAGCGATAACCTTAAGCGTATATGGAGGTTGCAGCTATTGTTTATCATAAATAAGCTGCTTCTTAGGAAGTTTTTAAGAAGTTGCAGAAACCACTCGGAGAGTATGCGAAACTTTGTTGGTTGTAAAGTTTGAGTGAGGTCATTAATATAGCAGAGTCTGTCTGTAACGTTATTCCCCGCAGTCTTCCATACAAAACATAAACAAACATGGCTATAGCAATATCGCTGGTGCTGCTGCGGGTGGTGGTGCTGGAAAACTCTCTTTTGTAATACCTTCCTTCTTTTGTGTTCGGTAATAACGAAAAACCTTTAGATAACTTTCAACTTTCAAAAAGCATAACGAAGGCAGCCTTTGAATACCTCGTAACATATCTACTGTAGGTTTCAAAACTCTCGCACACACGCAAATGGAAATGTTTTTTCTAAAAGTGTAATGTGCTGTACTCACATGACTTTCTCTACTCGCGTACTAACCATTCTTACAAACTCTTATTGCTATATCTTCTTCATGTTAGTTGAGATAAACATTTGTACAAAGTATCTTATTGTTTATTTCTTTGTAGGTACAAGGGGAATGTTAGAATACAGCAGGCTTTGTGCGATATTCAAATCTTTGAGATTCTGTTGCCTTTGCACACTTAACATATTAAAAAATGAACAACGATGATCCATTTCACGAAAGTTCTAAGTTTTCCGAAACTCACATACATAACAAGGAATATCTCCGAAATGGTTCACCCTACAACAAAATTTATCGGGACATAAATTGTGTATTTTAGCAAGATCTACATTTTTTGTATAGTATAATTTGGTCTATCTCTAACGGTTTACCAGTTATGCAAAAGTCGTCCAGAGTAAATACGACTACAGGGGCTAAGCCAGAAAATTCAAGATATACACTTCATTTGTCATAAAAATATCTCAAACATATGGCATTTTAATCAAAATCATTAGAGCCATTTTCAAGAAAATCAAAATTTTCGAAAAATCTTCCAAGTAAAGGATAGTGTAGGATGGGGCTATTTTCTTCAAAATCTTCGTGTCGCATCCCTGAAAGACATTAAACTTAAATATCGAGTTTGGCATTTAACCGCCTTTTCGTTTTTGAGTTATGCTGTCTACAGACTGACCGACACACAGACACATACACGGACCTTTTTCTAAAAATGCTTTTTTTTTATTCAGGGGGCCTCAAAACATATATTTCCGGTGAAATCACGACATCGAATTTTTGGGTGGAATACAATACTTCCCCTACTTACCAGTAGAGAAAGTAAAAATGTAATGTGCTGCACTCACATGACTTTCTCTACTCGCGTATTAACCATTCTTACAAACTCTTATTCCTATATCTTCTTCATGTTAATACAGATATCTGATGTGTTGCACTCACATGACTTTCTCTACTCTTGTACTAACCATTCTTACAAACTCTTATTCCTATATCTTCTTCATGTTAATACAGATATCTGATGTGTTACACTCACATGACTTTCTCTACTCTTGTACTAACCATTCTTACAAACTCTTATTCCTATATCTTCTTCATGTTAATACAGATATCTGATGTGTTGCACTCACATGACTTTCTCTATTCTTGTACTAACCATTCTTACAAACTCTTATTCCTATATCTTCTTCATGTTAATACAGATATCTGATGTGTTACACTCACATGACTTTCTCTACTCTTGTACTAACCATTCTTACAAACTCTTATTCCTATATGTTCTTCATGTTAATACAGATATCTGATGTGTTGCACTCACATGACTTTCTCTACTCTTGTACTAACCATTCTTACAAACTCTTATTCCTATTTCTTCTTCATGTTAATACAGATATCTGATGTGTTACACTCACATGACTTTCTCTACTCTTGTACTAACCATTCTTACAAACTCTTATTCCTATATCTTCTTCATGATAATACAGATATCTGATGTGTTACACTCACATGACTTTCTCCACTCTTCTACTAATCATTCTTACAAACTCTTATTCCTATATCTTCTTCATGTTAGTTGAGATAAACATTTGTACAAATTATCTTATTGCTTATTTCCTTGTAGGTACAAGGGGAATAGGGAATACAGCAGACTTTGTGCGATAGTCAAATCTTTTAAAAGTTATATGACGATTTTGAAATTCCGTTCTCTTTGTTTGACTAAGAGTTAAAAGATTAATAACAAGCTCTCATCTACATTTTTGTGTGGTGGTTGGCAGCGCTATGTCCGAACGGTTAGAGCGCTCGCCTACCACCTGGTGGCCCGGGCTCGATCCCAGGGACCAGCATATTTTTGGTGGACAAAGCGGCGTCAAGGCGGGTTTTCTCCGGGTTCTCCGATGTCCGCTGCCACTCATAGCACGTGTTGCTCCATCATCACCTTTCCAACTATCGATTTAGGCTACATTTTATATCATCCTCTTCACTCTGTCTAGTACAGAGGTTCCTAACGTCTGACTCTAGGCATGGTAATCAGCAAAAGAACTAGATTAAGAGCTTAGAGCTCCCGCCTGGTAAGCGGAGGGTCTGTGGTTCAAATCCCAGCTGTAGCATTGTATTTTTAAGTTGCAGTTCCACCTCTCAAACGTTGCCCACACACGGCTTGTGTGTTTAAAAACACCAATAGTAAGTTTGTTGGCATTACTTCTGATTTAGGGCTCTCAAAACGTATTTTTTCAGTGAAATCTCGACATTGAATTTTTAGGTGAAATAGACTACTTCCTCTACTTTACTATACGTAGTAGAGAAAGTAAAGATAGGACTTTGAGTATCTGTAATTACGTGGGAATGCAGGCTGAGGTGTTGTGAGCAGCCAGGGAGGCAGGGAGGCTGTGCTATGTATGTAAGCCGGGCACTGGTGTGTTAACCACTACATATACGTCCACAAGTGTGTCAATACATGGGCACCATGTGGAGAGTGCCACGTCATCATCACCATCATATGTCGCTCTCTACCCACTCACTGCAACGCCATCACTTGCATTTATCTACCCCGCTTTTATAAACTTATTCCACAACAACTTCAAGCCAACGAGCTTAAATAATAATTACCCTGTAAAGGTTACTTAAACCTTAAAGGTTCGCCCTTGGGTTGCTTATCCCTGATATGAGATTCCCTTGTGGTCTAACCGGGAAAAGTGCGAATCAGCTGGGGAATTTAATGTCGTAATGGCAAGTTGGTAGCTTAGTGGCTAACGCAGCTGCTCAATAAGCGGAAGATCTGTGGTTCAAATCCCGGCTATGGCATTGAATTTTTTAGTCCTGATTCCATCTCTTTATTGCAAAGTATTACTATGAAAAATCAAAAAATAAAAGATGGAAACTACCAAACATTTAAAAAATAATTCTTGATTATTCTTGAAAAGCGGCAGTTACAACCTTCAGGTTGATTACAGGACATGATTTGAGAGATTTTGTCTGTCTCTTACGGTTTTCCATTTATCCTAAAGTCATCCAGAGTAAATACGACTACAGCGGCTATAGCCAGAAAATTCAAAATATACATTTTATTTCTCATAAAAATATCTTAAACATATGACATTTTAATCAAAATCGTTAGAGCCATTTTCAATAAAATCAAAATGTTCGAAAAATTTTCCATGTAAAGGGTAGTTTAATGTGGGGCTATTTTCTTCAAAATCTTCGTGTAACATTTTTGAAAGACGTTAAACTTAAATACCATCTTTGGTTTCATTTTTGAGTATTCTGTTCATAGACTAGAAGACAGACACACACGGACTTTTTTCACAAATGCTTTTCTTGGATTCAGAGAAAACATATATATCCGATGAAATCTTGACACCAAATTTTTATACCGAAATTTCATTTCTGCATGTTTAATATTTGGTTTCCATAAGCTAGGTAAGGTTTCCTTATAATGTTTGTGGATTCGTTATATAAAAAACGAGTAAAAGGGCGAAGAAAACTAGTAGATCCTCGTCTGGTCTGGGAAGAGATCCACATATATATACAAAGCCTTTGTCAGAAGCTTACCAACAATAACATTGCAGGTTATGTTGGCGAATATCCCCTGGGTTTACCAGAGCAATAAGGTCTCCCCCTCTCGCCCCCCCCCCTCCCATCTTGTAATAATGCTCTATTCCTCTCCGTTACGATAAAGTGCACTGTACTGTGTGACCTCAATAACCTAGGGTCACTCACTCATCATGACAGAGATTTCGGTTGTTGTCGACTGTTTTCAACATTTGCTGAACAATTGTGCAGTTCATTGAACTGAGATGTGGGTCGTAAAGCACCCATTTGGAAACTGCCACGTTTAATTGAGGGCATGTGCACTGATAGGGAGTCTCTTATCGTCTTACGGGGTCTCCTAAGTGTGAGGCATAACTACTGACCAATGAACTGCTGACAGTTGCAATACGGGAATAGAGGCGTGGCGCTGTAATCAGAACAAGGAAAGCAGCTTAGCCTTAATAGAAGATTAAAGGTGCGCGGTTATTCAGAAAAGGTAATTAAAGGTGTAATTAACAAATATACATTGTGCAAATGTGTAAAGTGAGTAGTTACATAATCACTCATGAATTCCAATGATGTATATATGACATTCTATAACAACACGCTTAACCTACAAATTTAATATATTATTATTTATTGAAGTACGCTTCTGAAGTGTAATTAAACAATATACATTGTGTAAATTGTGCTAGAGAGTCAACAACCATTAGAACATTATACAACAAATGGTAGGAATCATTATAAACTCAAAGAAGATAGATAAATAAGTTATTTTCCTGCAAAATGCAACATTTCCACAACCAACTCTGGACATGGCCACCTTGAGTTTAATTAGCACATACTGATCATAACAAATCACTTGAGCGTGCGTTTATGATTCACTGTTTATAATATAAGCTCAAGTAGGTTGTTCAGATTAAAGAGAATGAAGTATTACTTAGGAGTGTTGTGATGTTGTGCATTGTAGGTACATCCTGGAACCCACACACCCAATTTCAACAAACATGACCATCTTCCCGCTACAGAGCATGTGCAATGGTGACTTCTAACCCACATGAGAAGTTAAGTTCGCGGTATTAGCGATGTTTTATTTTTTGTTTCTTTCACAGTGATATTTTAGTTTGTTCACACAATTGTATAATTTTTGGATATTGTCACCGCGCCCGCCGCATCTAATTGCCGACAACAGCAGTGTCACCCATCGCATTATTGTTGGCGCTACCGCAAAGGAGCCAAAGGAAAGAGACAGAGAATGGCCGCATTGTTGGGGCGCTTGTCGAAAGAGAGAAAAGGATAGAGGCTACTGGAATCTTCTACTTTGTATCTCACCGCAATAAGTGAACGTTCCTGAAGCTTCCAGAATAGTGCCTGGGAGATATAAATAGCGGTAAAGTGTGAGAAGAGAGTCAGACGGATGTGAAGCGTGGAGTAGTCGTGCTGACGGAAAGAAGAGACGTATGTGAAGCGTTGAGTAGTCGTGCCGACGGAGAAGGGACAGTCTTGGTGTTACGAGTTCGGAGCCGTGCTGTTGGAGAATCGGAAAAGACTTTCTTGTTGTTGCAAGGAGTGTACAAAGTTACTGTTTACGGAAATAAAAGTGTTTCTTTATCTCGACTACATCTGTCTACTTTTTACACCCACAAAAAGTCACAATATACAAAGTTTGAAGAGGACAGGATCTGTCGGATCCGCTAGTAGTACCTTAAATATCGGAGATTATCTGTGAGTTTTCAAGATGTATGATAACCATGTTAAAGTCTATTTAAATGTCACGATATTCCTACAAGTGCCTAGTGCGTCATAAACACGTGGTGTTAGTCGCAGCTGATACGAACACCAGGTGTACGCGGAGGGATATAAGGTCTGGATCTAAGGCTGTATTTTGCTGCTCTAGTAAACAAGATAACAAGCGTTCGATCACAGTGATCGACAGCCAAGCTAGTATACAAATGTTTGTTCCTTATTGGCTGCTGTATATTCATCCCAATGCGATGAAGATTGGTAAATCTAAAAGTTTTTTCATACGGAAGGTTTCGTATTTTACAATACAACGTATTACATTCACATGGCTCTCTCTATTTACTTTTCTTTTACGTAACAGATACATATGTCATTCTCTGCTCGCCGTTCAACATATAACTCATCCAATTTTCTATGATTGAAATAAACATGCAACATATTACATTCACAAGGTTTTCTCTACTCATATTTTTTACCTAACACATTCACATGCCCTTCTCTACTCGGTCATCACCACACGATTCATACCATAGTCTATATGATAGCAAAATAAATGCATCTTGTGACATTCACATAGTTTTCTCCACTCACTTTTCTTTTGCGTACATTTTTACTTTCTCTGCTAGTAAGTAGAAGTATTGTATTCCACCCAAAAATTCGATGTCGATATTTTACCGGAAATACACGTTTTGAGACCCCCTGAATAAAAAAAAAGCATTTTTAGAAAAAGGTCCGTGTGTGTGTCTGTCTGTCAGACTGTGGACAGCATAACTCAAAAACGAAAAGTCGGTTAAATACTAAATTTGGTATTTAAGTTTAATACCTTTCAAGGATGCGACACCAAGATTTTGAAGAAAATAGCCCCACCCTAAACTACCCTTTACGTGAAAAATTTTTCGAAAATTTTGATTTTCCTGAAAATGGCTCTAACGATTTTGATTAAAATGTCATATGTTTGAGACATTTTGATGACAAATGAAATGCATATCTTGAATTTTCTGGCTATAGCCCCTGTAGTCGTATTTACTCTGGACGACTTTAGCATAACTGGTAAACCCTTAGAGATAGACAAAATCATACTGTACAATAATGTAGATCTTGCTAAAATACACAATTTATGTCTTAATTTTTTTGTAGAGTGAACTATTTCGAAGATATTCCTTGTTATTTGTGTAAGTTTTGGAGAACATGCTTCCGTCAAATGGAACATCGTTATTTATTTGTTTATTCCTAGCCGTGCATAGATAACGGAATCTGATAGCTTTAAAAGATTTGACCATCGCACAAAGTCTACTGTATTCCCATATTCCCCTTGTACCTACAAGGACATAAACAATAAGATAACGTGTACAAATGTTTATCTCAACTAACATGAAGAAAATATAGGAATAAGAGTTTGTAAGAATGGTTAGTACAAGAGTAGAGAAAGTCATGTGAGTGCAACACATCAGATATCTGTATTAACATGAAGAAGATATAGGAATAAGAGTTTGTAAGAATGGTTAGTACAAGAGTAGAGAAAGTCATGTGAGTGTAACACATCAGATATCTGTATTAACATGAAGAAGATATAGCAATAAGGGTTTGTAAGAATGGTTAGTACAAGAGTAGAGAAAGTCATGTGAGTGTAACACATTAGATATCTGTATTAACATGAAGAAGATATAGGAATAAGAGTTTGTAAGAACGGTTAGTACAAGAGTAGAGAAAGCCATGTGAGTGTAACACATCAGATATCTGTATTAACATGAAGAAGATATAGGAATAAGAGTTTGTAAAAATGGTTAGTAAAAGAGTAGAGAAAGTCATGTGAGTGCAACACATCAGATATCTGCATTAACATGAAGAAGATATAGGAATAAGAGTTTGTAAGAATGGTTAGTACAAGAGTAGAGAAAGTCATGTGAGTGTAACACATCAGATATCTGTATTAACATGAAGAAGATATAGGAATAAGAGTTTGTAAGAATGGTTAGTACAAGAGTAGAGAAAGTCATGTGAGTGTAACACATCAGATATCTGTATTAACATGAAGAAGATATAGGAATAAGAGTTTGTAAGAATGGTCAGTACAAGAGTAGAGAAAGTCATGTGAGTGCAACACATCAGATATCTGTATTAACATGAAGAAGATATAGGAATAAGAGTTTGTAAGAATGGTTAGTACAAGAGTAGAGAAAGTCATGTGAGTGTAACACATCATATATCTGTATTAACATGAAGAAGATATAGGAATAAGAGTTTGTAAGAATGGTTAGTACAAGAGTAGAGAAAGTCATGTGAGTGTAACACATCAGATATCTGTATTAACATGAAGAAGATATAGGAATAAGAGTTTGTAAGAATGGTTAGTACAAGAGTAGAGAAAGTCATGTGAGTGTAACACATCAGATATCTGTATTAACATGAAGAAGATATAGGAATAAGAGTTTGTAAGAATGGTTAGTACAAGAGTAGAGAAAGTCATGTGAGTGTAACACATCAGATATCTGTATTAACATGAAGAAGATATAGGAATAAGAGTTTGTAAGAATGGTTAGTACAAGAGTAGAGAAAGTCATGTGAGTGTAACACATCAGATATCTGTATTAACATGAAGAAGATATAGGAATAAGAGTTTGTAAGAATGGTTAGTACAAGAGTAGAGAAAGTCATGTGAGTGCAACACATCAGATATCTGTATTAACATGAAGAAGATATAGGAATAAGAGTTTGTAAGAATGGTTAGTACAAGAGTAGAGAAAGGCATGTGAGTGTAACACATCAGATATCTGTATTAACATGAAGAAGATATAGGAATAAGAGTTTGTAAGAATGATTAGTACAAGAGTAGAGAAAGTCATGTGAATGTAACATCACACATCTGTATTAACATGAAGAAGATATAGGAATAAGGGTTTGTAAGAATGGTTAGTACAAGAGTAGAGAAAGTCATGTGAGTGTAACACATCAGATATCTGTATTAACATGAAGAAGATATAGGAATAAGTGTTTGTAAGAATGGTTAGTACAAGAGTAGAGAAAGTCATGTGAGTGTAACACATCAGATATCTGTATTAACATGAAGAAGATATAGGAATAAGAGTTTGTAAGAATGGTTAGTACAAGAGTAGAGAAAGTCATGTGAGTGCAACACATCAGATATCTGTATTAACATGAAGAAGATATAGGAATAAGAGTTTGTAAGAATGGTTAGTACAAGAGTAGAGAAAGTCATGTGAGTGCAACACATCAGATATCTGTATTAACATGAAGAAGATATAGGAATAAGAGTTTGTAAGAATGGTTAGTACAAGAGTAGAGAAAGTCATGTGAGTGTAACACATCAGATATCTGTATTAACATGAAGAAGATATAGGAATAAGAGTTTGTAAGAATGGTTAGTACAAGAGTAGAGAAAGTCATGTGAGTGTAACACATCAGATATCTGTATTAACATGAAGAAGATATAGGAATAAGAGTTTGTAAGAATGGTTAGTACAAGAGTAGAGAAAGTCATGTGAGTGCAACACATCAGATTTTATGCTAATATTTTAATTAAGTATTTGATTAAGTGCATTAAGTAGTTTTTTAAATGCCTCCAAAGAGACACAAGGCTATTGGATAAATGTGACCTCAATTTTGAAAGTCGTATAGATAAATGGTCAAAACACGGACGACGCCGTATATTTCAGACAGTAATACATAGATATAAAGGAAAGTGGTTGTTACAAATGTAAGCAGGTGATAAATCAAGTTGCAGTTTTTGTAAGCATCGCGAGGAATACGCCCAACTCCTAGACTACGAGTATATTGCCTACCTATCTGTGAGGAGAAGCAATCCAATCTCAAGTTGTGGGAACTAATTCTCCAAGTCCGTTCCTGCAACTACCACACAAGGATATATACTTAACGGTAGTGGGCGTTCTGAGTAATGAGCTAAACGGTATTCCTGCGTCGGCTGCTCGCTTCCTCCGCAGCCGAATAAACTATATGTCTGTACACGGACCTCCTGAATTATACCCTAGGGCATCCAGCGAAACTGGAATAGCATCCGTCTTACACTCACATGTGATTAGGAGCAATATTAATGGATAAGATTAGTAACTAAAGTATCTGATCTGTAACACTCACATGACTTTCTCTACTCTTGTACTAACTATCTTACAAACTCTTCTTCATGTTAGTTGAGATAAATATTTTCAGAAATTCTTATAGCTTATTTCTTCGAAATGGTTCACTCCAAAAAAAAATTTCATTACACATAGATTGTATATTTTAGCAAGATCTACATTTTTACTTTCTCTACTGGTAAGTAGGGGAAGTATTGTATTCCACCCAAAAATTCGATGTCGAGATTTCACCGGAAATATATGTTTTGAGGCCCCTTAATCCAAAAAAGCGTTTATAGAAAAACGTCCGTGTGTCTGTCAGCCTGTGGACACCATAACTCAAAAACGAAAATTAGGTTAAAAGCCAAACTTGGTATTTAAGTTTAATGTCTTTCAAGGATGCGACACGAAAATTTTGAAGAAAACAGCCCCACCCTACACTACCCTTTACATGGAAGATTTTTCGAAAATTTTGATTTTCTTGAAAGTGGCTCTAACGATTTTGATTAAAATGTCATTTGTTTGAGGTATTTTGAGGACAAATTAAATGTATATCTTGAATTTTCTGGCTATAGCCCCTGTAGTCGTATTTACTCTGGACGACTTTTGCATAACTCGTAAACCGTTAGAGATAGAGCAAATAATACTATACAAAAAATGTAGATCTTGCTAAAATACACAATTTATATCTCAATAAATTTTCTTGTAGGGTGAACCGTTTCGAAGATATTCCTTGTTAAAGTCCCAGTTTCGGAAAACATAACTTTCGTGAAACGGAACATCGTTGTTCATTTTTTACGTACAAATGTTTATCTCAACTAACATGAAGAAGATATAGGAATAAAAGTTTGTAAGAATGGTTAGTAGAAGAGTAGAGAAAGTCATGTGAGTGTAACACATCAGATCTTTTAACTCAGCAATAAGATACCATATTCAGGGCGTTTTTTCACTTGAACCGTTGTATGGCGTTGATATTGGGAGTGCGTTCCGGAAATACGTTTTGACGAAAATGAAGATACACTCGCGCACACCAAAGGGTTACCAAAACATAATTAAGTTATCAGACGTACAGGCAGTTCCCCCCCCCCCCCTCCGCTCTCTCTCGTCCCCCCCCCCTCTCTCTCTCTCTCGGACTGTCCTTTGCAGCTAAATTCCTATAATAAGCCAGTATTGCAGTAAACCCAACCGCCGTGAGCGGTTTATTAACCTTACAGTTTGATTTACATAAGGACTTGTGTACTTATACACTCCATAGGTCCGTGGATATTAAACTGTGTAGACCAGCTGTGTCCAAGCGGGGGCCCGCGGACCACTCGCGGTCCGTATTTGATCTGTCACATCGCATTCAGGCCGCAATGATATTTGTAATATTATTTAGGAAATAAATAATCTGATGTGTTACACTCACATGACTTTCTCTACTCTTGTACTAACAATTCTTACAAACTCTTATCCCTATATCTTCTTCATGTTAGTTGAGATAAACATTTGTACGTAAAAAATGAACAACGGTGTTCCATTTCACGAAAGTTTTGTATTCCGAAACTGGAACAAATAACAAGGAATATCTTCGAAACGGTTCACTCTACAAAAAAATTTATTTGGACATAAATTCTGTGTTTTAGCAAGATATATATTTTTAGTGTAGTAAAATTTTGTCTATTTCTTATGGTTTTCGAGTTATTCAAAAGTCATCCAGAGTAAACAGGACTACAGGAGCTATAGCCAGAAAATTGAAAATATACATTTCATTTGTCATCAAAATATCTCAAACATATGACATTTTAATCAAAATCGTTAGAGGCATCGTCAAGAAAATTAAAATTTTCGAAAAATGTTCCATGTGGGTTTTCCTGTCTTTGGCGTTTTTATACTTTGAATTCATACACACATTCACATTTGCAGACTCAGGAAAGGATGAGGAATAATTCTGGGTGAAGAAAAATTCCTACACCCCTGCCGGGAATCGAACCCGGGACCTCTAGCACAGCAGCCGAATTTACCAACTTTGGTTTTTATCCCACTAATAAAGTTCGTTGAAGGCAAGTTTTACTGTGTTAAGATTAAACATATGGTTAAACATTTATTTTTTGTACTTCAAAAATACAGCTTTTCTTGGAAATTATTTGAGTTTTTTTCTTTCTTGCTGTTATTAAAACATTTTTAAGTTTGTAGTATACATATACAATCACACGATCACATTGATAGGTGCAGTTGCGAGAACTGTAGACGTGTTTTCATCAAAACACTCCATTATGTTTAACATTTTATAATCTGTGTATGAAGTACGTTTGTTGTGTCCGCTAGTGTGGGGCATTAGATATCACATGAGTCCACTCACTCTATCGGCTTTATCCACTCAGAGCGAACAGAGCAATGACCAGCTACAAAATTAGATTTCCTCACTGTCATTGCAGGGCCTCGGTCACGTGGTCTACGACCACAATTAATCACCATTAAACTGACAACCAGCGCTGCGTGCAACTTCGATCACTGTGACAACATAGTTTCCCAGTTCTAGGACACACAATATATCCACACATGTTTGGAACAATTTTATAAACTTGATATATTACACTTGTATCTAAGCCATCGTAAACAATAACAACAGGCAAAACAGAGGCATCAATGAGTCAAGTTATTTGTAGAAGTGCTTTCCCCGGCCGAGAACTGAACTGAACTCTCAGCTCAATCTCTTTTTATTCGTTGGTTATCAGTTTTTTAAGTTTGCCACCAGAAATCTAGGTGTCGAAAATTACGGAGTGATAATTTCGCCATTGGAAGACTGGCATAGTTTTCGAACATGGAACAAAAACACAACTTCAGTTGTTAATTATAAAATACGACAGTTTATTATAACATTCACAGGAAATCAAGTAAAGCTTTCCCTTCCCTTATGAGGATCATTATGGTGTATTTACGCAAGTCTTGCTTCAAGTGGAATTTTTTGATGAGTGAAAAGACTCTCATTACGAGCGTAGCAGATGAAGTTACGTGAAGAATTTTGTTTACAAACAATAACAACAACTTGCAGTGTTGTGGAATATGAACGAGAGTCACACTTAGCGAGTCTTAAAGAACAACTTCCTCTTGTGCGCAGTTCACTTAGAATCCTAATACCACAACTATAATTTAATATATAACACGGAGACAAAATTTCATACGCCTTTCGATTTAACTATAAAAAACAACAGGAGTAATTACATATATTCATCAAACCTGAGCCAATATTTTTGTGTAATCCCTCTGACGTAATTCAAGTTGTAAATCTAGAGGCAAGAGAAATCCTAACCTCTGACTTCTTTTGTTCATGTGAAATACAACCAAGGAGGTAGATCGACCTTAGGAAGAAAACCTTAGATTCAAACTTTTTCGAGCATTTTGACGTCGCTTTAACGATCGTGATTAAATTACTGTATATATTTTCATTACAAGTGAAATGCATACCTTGGTTGTTTTCTTTCTCTTTTAAATATTCTATCCATTATGATTCCCCTGAAACTAATCGCATTTTAAACGTGTCATTTTCCAGGTTCATTTAACTTTCATATTCAATTTGCAGCCAGTCTTTCGCCAGGATGGACTTGTGAATAATTGGATCATAACATTATAATGATATCTAACCAACCAAATGAGGATTTCACAATTTGCATGAATATGCGAACATTCCTTCTGTTCCAATCACGTTCAGTTCTCCTGAGGTCAAGGGCATAGGTACAACGCAACTGTACAACACTTACTGATGGTCATTTGGAAGAATTGTAAAGAATAGTTATAGAAATATGAAACTACATTAGCTTTATGCTCGATGAGTCTAAGTTCAATTAAAAAAATCTGATGTGTTACACTCACATGACTTTCTCTACTCTTGTACTAACCATTCTTACAAACTCTTATTCCTATATCTTCTTCATGTTAATACAGATATCTGATGTGTTACACTCACATGACTTTCTCTACTCTTGTACTAACCATTCTTACAAACTCTTATTCCTATATCTTCTTCATGTTAATACAGATATCTGATGTGTTACACTCACATGACTTTCTCTACTCTTGTACTAACCATTCTTACAAACTCTTATTCCTATATCTTCTTCATGTTAATACAGATATCTGATGTGTTACACTCACATGACTTTCTCTACTCTTGTACTAACCATTCTTACAAACTCTTATTCCTATATCTTCTTCATGTTAATACAGATATCTGATGTGTTACACTCACATGACTTTCTCTACTCTTGTACTAACCATTCTTACAAACTCTTATTCCTATATCTTCTTCATGTTAATACAGATATCTGATGTGTTACACTCACATGACTTTCTCTACTCTTGTACTAACCATTCTTACAAACTCTTATTCCTATATCTTCTTCATGTTAATACAGATATCTGATGTGTTACACTCACATGACTTTCTCTACTCTTGTACTAACCATTCTTACAAACTCTTATTCCTATATCTTCTTCATGTTAATACAGATATCTGATGTGTTACACTCACATGACTTTCTCTACTCTTGTACTAACCATTCTTACAAACTCTTATTCCTATATCTTCTTCATGTTAATACAGATATCTGATGTGTTACACTCACATGACTTTCTCTACTCTTGTACTAACCATTCTTACAAACTCTTATTCCTATATCTTCTTCATGTTAATACAGATATCTGATGTGTTACACTCACATGACTTTCTCTACTCTTGTACTAACCATTCTTACAAACTCTTATTCCTATATCTTCTTCATGTTAATACAGATATCTGATGTGTTACACTCACATGACTTTCTCTACTCTTGTACTAACCATTCTTACAAACTCTTATTCCTATATCTTCTTCATGTTAATACAGATATCTGATGTGTTACACTCACATGACTTTCTCTACTCTTGTACTAACCATTCTTACAAACTCTTATTCCTATATCTTCTTCATGTTAATACAGATATCTGATGTGTTACACTCACATGACTTTCTCTACTCTTGTACTAACCATTCTTACAAACTCTTATTCCTATATCTTCTTCATGTTAATACAGATATCTGATGTGTTACACTCACATGACTTTCTCTACTCTTGTACTAACCATTCTTACAAACTCTTATTCCTATATCTTCTTCATGTTAATACAGATATCTGATGTGTTACACTCACATGACTTTCTCTACTCTTGTACTAACCATTCTTACAAACTCTTATTCCTATATCTTCTTCATGTTAATACAGATATCTGATGTGCAACACTCACATGACTTTCTCTACTCTTGTACTAACCATTCTTACAAACTCTTATTCCTATATCTTCTTCATGTTAATACAGATATCTAATGTGTTGTACTCACATGACTTTCACTACTCTTGTACTAACCATTCTTACAAACCCTTATTCCTATATCTTCTTCATGTTAATACAGATATCTGATGTGTTACACTCACATGACTTTCTCTACTCTTGTACTAACCATTCTTACAAACTCTTATTCCTATATCTTCTTCATGTTAATACAGATATCTGATGTGTTGCACTCACATGACTTTCTCTACTCTTGTACTAACCATTCTTACAAACTCTTATTCCTATATCTTCTTCATGTTAATACAGATATCTGATGTGTTACACTCACATGACTTTCTCTACTCTTGTACTAACCATTCTTACAAACTCTTATTCCTATATCTTCTTCATGTTAATACAGATATCTGATGTGTTACACTCACACGACTTTCTCTACTCTTGTACTAACCATTCTTAGAAACTCTTATTCCTATATCTTCTTCATGTTAATACAGATATCTGATGTGTTACACTCACATGACTTTCTCTACTCTTGTACTAACCATTCTTACAAACTCTTATTCCTATATCTTCTTCATGTTAATACAGATATCTGATGTGTTGCACTCACATGACTTTCTCTACTCTTGTACTAACCATTCTTACAAACTCTTATTCCTATATCTTCTTCATGTTAATACAGATATCTGATGTGTTACACTCACACGACTTTCTCTACTCTTGTACTAACCATTCTTACAAACTCTTATTCCTATATCTTCTTCATGTTAATACAGATATCTGGTGTGTTACACTCACATGACTTTCTCTACTCTTGTACTAACCATTCTTACAAACTCTTATTCCTATATCTTCTTCATGTTAGTTGAGATAAACATTTGTTGTTGTTAGCTAATGCTGGATTTCTGACAATGAAGTCATTAATCCTCTTGCTCTACAACATTTTTCACTCATAGAGCAATAGCAGTATAGTAACCGCTTTTAAGAGAGCACCATATTTTTATGTTTTGGCGGAGATAAACATTTGTACACATTAGCGTATTCCTTATTTCCTTATAGGTACAAGGGGAATATAGGAATACAGTAGGCCTTGTGCGTCAGTCAAAACTTTTAAAGGTTTCAAATCCCGTTCTCTTTGCGCGGTTAACATATAAAAAATGAATAGCGATGTTCCATTTGACAAAAGTATAAGTTCTCCAAAAATCACAAATAACAAGGAATATCTCCGAAATAGTTCACTCTATAAAAAAATTGTTTCGACATGAACTGTATTTTAGCAAGATCTGGATTTTTTACAGTAAGATTTTGTCTATCTCTTATGGTTTACCAGTTATAGAAAAGTTATCCAGAGTAAACAGGACTACATAGGCTATAGCCAGAAAATTCAAGATATACATTTCATTTGTCGTGAAAATATCTCACACACATGGTATTTTAATCAAAATCGTTAGAGCCATTTTAAAGAAAATTAGCATTTTGAAAAATGTTCCATGTAAAGAGTAGTTTAGGGTGGAACAATTTTCTTCAAAATCTCCGTGTAACATCCTTCAAACATATCTTATATATTTAAACGACCATGTTTGTATATATGTAACTGTTAATCTGGAAAACCGTTTAATCGGTCACCGCAAAATTCCGCACGTATATGTATTTTTTCATGGAGAAGGCTTTTATGGTAATTTTACTACACAATATATTACTTTCAAATGGTTTTCTACTCGTTTTTCTTTTACGTAGCACATTCATGTATCCTCTGTTTGCCCTTCAACATACAGTTCATATAATTTTCTATGATTGAAATATAAATACAACGTATTACATTCATACTATTTTCTCTACTCACTTTTGTTTTAGGTAACAACTCACATGTTATTCCCTGTCGTTTATCAACTTCATACATACCAACGCCTATACATATCGTATGTTGAAGAGCGAGTAAACTCCAAAGTCGGTTGTCGAGCGATCGCCATGAAAAGTGACATATCTAAGTATTTTCATGTCGAAGGTTTTTATGGAATCCATTTTAACACGCAACGTATTACGTTCACATGGTTTTCTCTACTCCATTTACTTTTACCTAATATACTACTCCCTCTTCTACAAACAGTCCGTACATTTTTCCATACATTTGAAATATAAGTGCAACGTATAACATCTACACGGTTTTTCTACTCATTTTTCTTTAGTAAAACTCAATCACATTTCTTTCATTACTCCCGCTTCGGCGAAAAATTACGAACAATTCATACAATTTTCTATGTGATTGAAACAGAAATGCGCAGTACATTCACATGGCTTTATCAACCAGTTTTTCTTCCTGTTGTATTTGTTATTGTTCAACAGTGCTTTTGCTTAGTGTTGCTCCGGTGTTTAAATAAAAAATAAAGAAATAGTTAAAAAAGTAAAGTAATCACAATTGGTGTCAGGAGTGCGCCGAAAAGCACGATATGGATCAGTTGATGAAACAAATGTTAGTCAAGATGGACATAATGGGAAATGAAATGAATTCTGGAATGCGGCAGAGGAAACAAATATGAAAACCGAATTGGAAAAATCTAAACTACGGAATAGAAAATATAGGAACAAAAATGGACAAATTGGAAACAAAAATGGAAGGCAAACTGAAAATGTAAACTCCAAAACAGAAAAGATGAAGACGGGAATATGTAATATGAAGATAGATCTATCGGAGAATACTAACGAGCGACTGGCCAGGGTTAAGGAAGCCGTGGAAGAACTCGACGGAAATATGAAGGACCTTGGCCAACGTGTTAACGCCCTGGAGTTAATCGCAGCAGCAAGGAACTGAACTCCATAATGGAACAAATGTTCGACGAAAACATCAAACTGGGTGGATATCTATGGGGGAGGTCTGCGTTCAGCAGTAGACGTTTTTAAGCTGAAATGGCGGTGTTTATGAAATATATATTGTATCTCGGAAATGAGTCTTAACAATTGGGACAAAAATGATTATTTAGTTAACATTTTGTCTTTCAGGTTTATCTAAGAATCTTCTCCCACAAAGTCGCCCAGGTGCTTATACTTAAGTACCAACGTTGGCTTTTAACCCAGTCTGTTTTTTTTAGTTATTCTGTCGAAAGACTGACAGACACACACACACACACACACACACACACACACACACACACACACACACACACACACAAACAAACAAAACTTTTTCTATAAATGCTTTTGGATTCAGGGGGTCTCAAAACATATATTTGCTGTGAAATCTCGAGATGGAATACAATACTTGCTGTACTTTACTAAATGCAGTAGAGAAGTAAGAATCTGTGACGTTGGTTAATGTGGATTCACGAAAAATACAAGAGAAGTTTTTGTAAGCATAGACATTAGAAGAGTGAGTAATGAAGGTCATTTGAGTCCTTATGTTAGTTTAAAACTCGTGAAATAATCTGGTATTTTATCTGACTTACCTAAGTTTGCTAATTCCAACTTTTTTCCCAGTTCTGTTTGACTTGTAGGCGTATTATCTATCTCTTACTTCAAAGTTTATTTCTTTCCAGCTCGTATTTCTCTTCCGTCGGTGTAGGAGCGCTTTTCATTTGTCTACGAGGTATAGTAGTTGTGAGTGTGTGTGTGTGTGTGTGTATGTGTGTGAGTGTGTGTGTGTGTATGTGTGTGTATGTGTGTGTGAGTGTGTGTGTATGTGTGTGTGAGTGTGTGTATGTGTGTGTGTGTGAGTGTGTGTGTGTATGTGTGTGTATGTGTGTGAGTGTATGTGTGTGTGAGTGTGTGTGTGTATGTGTATGTGTGTGTGAGTGTGTGTGTGTATGTGTGTGTGTGAGTGTGTGTGTATGTGTGTGTGAGTGTGTGTGTGTGTGTGTATGTGTGTGAGTGTGTGTGTATGTGGGTGTAAGTTTGTAGACAACCCAAACAGGAAAGGTCGCTTGAAAAGCAACTCGTATTTAAGTTTAACGTATTTTAAGGATGCGATAGGAAAATTTTGAAGACAATTCTTCCACCCTAAAGTGCCCCTTATATGGACATTTTTTCGAAAATTTAGATTTTATAAAAAATTACTGTAACAATTTTAATTAAAGTAGCATATGTTTAACATATTTTGATGATAAATGAAATCATATGTTTAATTTGTCATGTGAGTGCAACACGTAAGGTTTGCTAAATTACTTTCACTAAAAACATTGATCATTGCCTTCTTAGTTCACTTTGTTAAAGTGATCTACTTTAACGTTTCCTGTCTTTTCGCTTTTGTCTGTGACGTGGCCACGTAATGAAGCAAGTGTGAAACAGGAGTTTCTTTGTTGGCTGGGGAATCAAACACATGACTTCTCTAACCTCGCAAGAGAGGAGGTCTCTCTATTGGTTATGCTGTCGTGACAAACTCACTGGTAGAATCGCTCTTTAAAGTCACTCATCAAATCACAAACTCACTTCCTTATACAATGGCGAACACACCAGCCGCTACAGGTTTCCACACAACATTCTTGAATATGCTGAAGGTGGGGAGAGAGAACATTTCTAGATTTTGGTTATCTATTATAATGCTTCTGATAATTAGTTGGAAAAAATTGAATCTTTTGTTTACTGATGACGCTGTCAATTGGCAGGATCATACGAGCGTCGTTCATACCGGAATTCCGTTCCTCAGGAGTTCCTTTACGTGCTAGTATATATAATAAAATAGGGCTCTCGGTTTAAAGCACACTTAAAATCCATTGGTTTGGGCTTATGGTGGTTATACTAGCGAGAGCGCTACTGCGTCTACTTATGTCTACATATCTCTCCAACTCCCGGATATACCTCTGTCATCTTGTCATCTGTCAGTCCGTCACGTGCTGCTGGACTGTTCCTCTCTAGCGCACCTTCGAGATTCTCTGCAGCTGCCTACCAGACTTGCAGAGGTCTTAGCGGACGACAAAACAGCGGTTGATAAAAGTTTTAACGGAGTGTAATGTGAGCTTGAGGATTTGAAACTTTATATATCTCTTTTTTATCCTTTTTGGCATATTTATCACATTCTTTTAATTCTGGTTTTTATATTTATGTAAATAATTTCTTTTTTACTAGTAATTTTATTTTTGATCCAAGTTTATATGTGACTCCTACCTCGGTCACAGCTACTGCGTGGTAAAATCACCTGCGTAAGAACGAAGATTTGTTCCCATATTCTTAAATAAAATTACAAAGTGAACGTGGCTATGTTAGAACACTAGATCGTCTTTGGCTTGAGTAAGGGTCAAAGAAGTTGGTTTGAAAAAAGGTCGCGATTCTGTTTCTCGTGTAATTAATGGACCCAGTGTTTGTGGAACATTTGACTTTAATTAAACTGTGCGGCGAGCAAAGCTTTTGAACAACGACCTCGTATTTCCTTGTTAACTTTTAGTTCTGGGCTTCTCGATTAGGTGGTAGCACTGTCATTCCAACATGTTCCTCAACTTGTGATATCTGGGGAAATTCTAACCTCACTTCTGCATTTTCACCTTCTGTCTCCAAGATTCACCACGAATTAGAACGTGCATTTGTTTTCGTCGGTCGGCTTTTCCACAAACTTAATTCAGAACTTACTTTCCTCTCTCTGTCTCTGTCTCTCTACCGAGGAGATGTCTCCTCGGCATTCGCGAGCTCTGGGGTTCGAGTCTTGCAGAGGCAAAATGACCAATATATTACTTTCTCTACTACGTATAGCAAGTAGAGGAAATAATGTATTTAACCCAAAAATTCGATATCGAGATTTCATCGAAAATATAATATGTTTTGAGGCCCCCTGAATCCAAAAGAAGTATTTTTACAAAAAGGTCCGCGTGTGTGTGTTTGCGAACATTATAACTCAAAAAGTAGAAGTAGATTAAAACTAAAGTTGGTTTTTAAGTATAATACCTTTCAAGAATGCGACATGGGGATTTTGAACAAAATTTCTGCACGCTAAACTACCCTTTAGATGTAATATTTTCGACAATGGCTATAGCCCATGTAGTCGTATTTACTCTGAACAACTTTTGAATAGCTGTTAAACGGTTACAGATAGACTAAGTCATAGTATACAAAAATGTAGATCTTGCTAAAACACAGAATTTATGTCCAGAAAATTTTGTTTGTAGAGTGAACTATTTCGGAGGTATGCTTTGTTACTTATGTGAGTTCTTGAAAAGAAACTTTCGTCAAATGGAACATCGTCATGTTATCCGTGCAAAGAGAACTAAATCTCAAAGCTTTAAGATGTGACTATCAATCAAAGCCTACTGTATTCCCATATTCCCCTTGTAGCTATAAGGAAATAAGCAATAAGATAATTTGTACAAATGTTTATCTCAACTAACACGAAGAAAATATAGGAATAAGAGTTTGTAAGAATGGTTAGTACAAGAGTAGAGAAAGTCATGTGAGTGTAACACATCAGATATCTGTATTAACATGAAGAAGATATAGGAATAAGAGTTTGTAAGAATGGTTAGTACAAGAGTAGAGAAAGTCATGTGAGTGTAACACATCAGATATCTGTATTAACATGAAGAAGATATAGGAATAAGAGTTTGTAAGAATGGTTAGTACAAGAGTAGAGAAAGTCATGTGAGTGTAACACATCAGATATCTGTATTAACATGAAGAAGATATAGGAATAAGAGTTTGTAAGAATGGTTAGTACAAGAGTAGAGAAAGTCGTGTGAGTGTAACACATCAGATATCTGTATTAACATGAAGAAGATATAGGAATAAGAGTTTGTAAGAATGGTTAGTACAACAGTAGAGAAAGTCATGTGAGTGTAACACATCAGATATCTGTATTAACATGAAGAAGATATAGGAATAAGAGTTTGTAAGAATGGTTAGTACAACAGTAGAGAAAGTCATGTGAGTGTAACACATCAGATATCTGTATTAACTTGAAGAAGATATAGCAATAAGAGTTTGTAAGAATGGTTAGTACAAGAGTAGAGAAAGTCATGTGAGTGTAACAGACCAGATATCTGTATTAACATGAAGAAGATATAGGAATAAGAGTTTGTAAGAATGGTTAGTACAAGAGTAGAGAAAGTCATGTGAGTGTAACACATCAGATATCTGTATTAACATGAAGAAGATATAGGAATAAGAGTTTGTAAGAATGGTTAGTACAAGAGTAGAGAAAGTCATGTGAGTGTAACACATCAGATATCTGTATTAACATGAAGAAGATATAGCAATAAGAGTTTGTAAGAATGGTTAGTACAAGAGTAGAGAAAGTCATGTGAGTGTAACACATCAGATATCTGTATTAACTTGAAGAAGATATAGGAATAAGAGTTTGTAAGAATGGTTAGTACAAGAGTAGAGAAAGTCATGTGAGTGTAACACACCAGATATCTGTATTAACATGAAGAAGATATAGGAATAAGAGTTTGTAAGAATGGTTAGTACAAGAGTAGAGAAAGTCTGTGAGTGTAACACATCAGATATCTGTATTAACATGAAGAAGATATAGGAATAAGAGTTTGTAAGAATGGTTAGTACAAGAGTAGAGAAAGTCATGTGAGTGTAACACATCAGATATCTGTATTAACATGAAGAAGATATAGGAATAAGAGTTTGTAAGAATGGTTAGTACAAGAGTAGAGAAAGTCATGTGAGTGCAACACATCAGATATCTGTATTAACATGAAGAAGATATAGGAATAAGAGTTTGTAAGAATGGTTAGTACACGAGTGAGTAGAGAAAGTCATGTGAGTGTAGCACAAGATTTGTACACATTCCGTTGCAAGAATGTGATAACTTGAAACTCCATGCTGTTTGCGCGACCAAGAGAAAAAGAGGAGCAGCGACTTGCCACTCACAATCTTACAAATAACAAGGAATATCTCCGAAATGGTTCACTCTACAGCGAGACGTACTTTTTGTGTAAAGTAAAGGTTTGGTCTATCTCTTACGGTTTACGAGTTATACAAAAGTCATCCAGAGTAAACAGGACTACATGGGCTCAAGGTATAAAATTCAAAATATACATTTTATTTTCCCTAAAAATTGCTTAAAGATATACCAGTTTAATCAAAATCGTTAGAGCCATTTTCGGAAAATGTTCCATGTAAAGGGTAGTTTAGGGTGCGGGAATTTTCTTCAAGATCTTCGTGTCACATGCTTGAAGGATGTTAAACTTAAATACCAACTTTGGTTATTCACCGTGTTTATGTTTTTGAGTTATGCTGTCCACATACACACACACACACACACACACACACACACACACACACACACACACACACACACACACATACACGCGCGCGCGAAGAGGAAGGTAGGGAGAATAAAAATCCTTCTAAATGTGTAGAATGAGGATACCTAAGGAAGAAGGATATAAAGTTTGAAGGAAGAGATTTCTAATAAGAGTGGAACTTCAAAATAATTGAAGAGCTAAAACTTGAAATTAGCGAAGTTGTACGTTACGTACGTCAGATAAAATACCGGAGTTTTATAGGTGCAATAATAAAAATCAAGCATTTCTTAGATAATAGTTGATAATTTGAGAGAGAAAAGAGCAGCTTGTGTTTTATAGCAAGGAGCAGTAAGATTGCAGCTAGAAGAGGGAGATGCTAGAGTTGCAATCTGTGGAAGAAGCTGTGTAGGGCGTCAGAGTCTATCTCGCCAAGTGCAGCCTCTCTGCCATTATTTAGCAAGTGACCGTGAGGAAATGGCACCAGCCGACCCACCCACCGCGTCTTCCTTTGTTCCATCACGTTCCTTCTCTCTTCACAATTGATTTCATTTGCTGCCCTCAGAAAAAACATCTCATGTTATTTACATGATCTTCTTTAACCACTCTCTTTCTCTCAACCATATACTGAAGCCATGTCCAGAAACCGAGTTCAGTAAAATACAAGGATATCATGATTATTTAACGAAGCCTTCGTAGCTTCTCCTAAACCGTGGTTCGTTGGATCTGATTGGACTACTGGTTCTAGAGCTACTTCTGAAATAAGTCTTGGTGGAAATGTTAGGAACCACGAAAACTACGTGATCGCCAACATTGGCAAAGGCGAGCCGAAGCACCGCAAACATACTACAACAAAAATGTTCTAGACGCGGCACGGCTCGCCGACTTATGCGTGTCCATGCAATCTCGCTCTTAGGCCACACACACGTTACGGCAGAGGTCCTCGCCTCGGAAAACACACAGGAGCTACACAGCGGGAAAATGGAAATATTGTAAATAGTGCAGTGCGCAAGCTGGGACGCATATTTCTGGTGTGCCCAGTGAACGTGTGTGTGCAAGCGTGTGAATGTGAGTGTGTGGGTGAATGCGTGCGTGTATGTGTGTATATAGATGTATATATGTATATAAAACAAAAATAATTAGAATAGACACCAAAAGACTAACGAAAACTATTCTCGGTGGCCTAAAGATGGCCACCGTATGGGTTTTTGGTGAAACCCAAAACTATAAGCTTGTAAAAAACAATTGTAAATAAATGTAAATGTATAGCCTGTAAGCCGGGCCCCTTGTACCGGCACCAGGCCAAAATTATGAATAAAGAAAACTTGAAACTTGACTGTTACGATACAAGTATCTGTCCTTAGTGGACGTTCGAGGTGTGCTCGGGTGCGTCTCTAAGAGAGCTTCAACTCCGTGAATGTTCCAGATAAAGAGTGGTATGATTGGGATAGTGCTTTTATTGGGATTCCTTTCGTCGCATTCTTGAAAGATGCTGAACTTACATTTAAAGTTCCGTATTTTAATCAAATTTTCGTTTTTCAGTTATGTTATTCACAGACAGGAGGATTATATATCCTCACCAGATCTGATTGGTTAAAATGCTCAGTATTCATGTAACGTCACTCGTATTCCACTTGCCCTGAGAGCGGTCAATCCTTTTTCCTTAGCTGTGCCATCTCCATACAAGACATTCAACTACTTCAAAGTATTTAACTATATTGTCACCGCGCCCGCCGCATCTAATTGCCGACAACAGCAGTGTCACCCATCGCATTATTGTCGGCACTACGGCAAAGGAGCCGAAGGAAAGAGACAGAGAATGGCCGCATTGTTGGGGCACTTGCCGAAAGAGAGAAAAGGATAGAGGCTTCTGGAGTCTTCTACTTTGTATCTCGCCGCAATAACTGAACGTTCCTGAAGCTTCCAGAATAGTGCCTGGGAGATATAAATAGCGGTAAAGTGCGACAGAAGAGTCAGTATGTGAAGCGTTGAGTAGTCGTACCAACGGAGACGGACAGACGATGTGAAGAGTTGTGCCGACGGAGAAGGGATAGTTCTTTGTGTTACGAGTTCGGAGCCGTGCTGTTGGAGAATCGGAAAAGACTTTCTTGTTTTTGCGAGTGTACAAAGTTACTGTTTACGGAAATAAAAGTGTTTCTTTATCTCGACTACATCTGTCGTATTTACTTCACACCCATACCAAAAGTCACAATATCAACAGCAGATGGCACCACTAGCCATTGCTTGTGCGTTTTGGATAAAATAATCAGGAACGTGGCAGATACCAAGGGATATCAATAAAGTTTTACATTCAGTGTTTGGGTTTTTGGTTTACAGAATATTTTTAATCTTTAATAAATAGGAATAGCATAATATAATAAATTATAACTAAACACATTAACCTACTTTATCCGTGACATCTTTATATTGAGGCTTTAGTTTCAAAACTTTGTGCAAATGTGCGTAGAAAGTCCTGCGTATTTCAACAACGTAGAGATTGCAAATATCCCGAGTTAGTCTACGGATACCCTGCAAAACCCTGCATCCTGTCATCAAAGTGCTTGACTTCTGAAGGGGCAGGTGCACACCTCGGGCTACTCTCAGCCTGACAACAGAGCGATGGCGGTACTGTTACAGAAGAGGCAGAAATAGCTTCAAAAAGTGCATCAGCTTAATAAGGAACATAAAGACAAGACACAAAGATGTTGCTCATTACGTTGTGCTACTGAAGTTTCAGAAGAGCCGAGGTCGATCGCTGCATGAGTAGTGGCCTGGGCCAGTATGAAATATCGCTCTCCCAAATACCCACGTTGCTGGTGCTGCTGCAGCTCTATTAGCAGACCAGGAGGTTCATGCATTTGCATGTTTTTTCCCAGGGGTTAAAAATGTATGCTTTTATATTATGTGCACGAATTACGGAATTTTCAGTTATTTGGACATGATTTTATGATGCATATAACTGCATATTTTCTTGATTTTTGATAAATGCATATTATTTCAATACTATTGCCCCTATATTGCATATTTCAATGATTTTTATGGCTTTTTATTACTTTTTTCTATGTGGATAATATTTTTCATATTGGCAGTACTGCACATGATGATGCAATTCACAAGGATTTCAATATTATTGCCCCTATATTGGATATTTTAGTAATTTTTTTTTTTTTTTTTTTTTTTTTTTTCATCTGTATAATATTTTTCATATTGGTAGCATTTCTGAGACAATGGTTCTTTCCCATTGGTAGATAGATTTGTGTCCAGTGCGAAGATAATTTTTGTTAAATCTCCCAAAACAGTTAAGTTGTTTAGATCAACAGCACCTAATATCCGACTTCCTCCTGCACCAGTGTTAACTCGATGGGGAACATGGGTCGATGCAGTTTTATATTATGTTGAGCACATAGAAATAGTCGAAGAGGTTGTTAATTCATTGGACTCGAACGATGCTTCATCAATAGAAATTGTACAAAATATTCTGTCAGGCACTGGGTTAAAAGCGGATCTTAGTTTCATATCTGCCCATTTTTCTTTCTTACCAACAGCCATAATGGCATTGGAAGCTGTAGGATCTCCTTTGCATGAATCACTTACTGTCTTTGAAAAAACAATATGTGATCTAAGTTCGGTTCCTGGTAGCATAGGATAAAAAGTGAAAGAGAAAGTGAATTATGTAATTTCAAAAAATTCTGGTTATAAACAGATGTGTGATATTCGAGACATTCTCAAAAGAAAACCTCTGTCACACCAAGAGACTTGACTCTCTCTCTGTGAAGCAGTTAACATCATTTAAATATGCCACGATAACATCTTATGACGTGGAGAGAAGTTTTTCACGTTACAAAAGTGTTTTGCGAGACGACAGACGATGTTTTACAGTTGAAAATGTTTGCAAAGTGTTGGTTGTGAACTGCAATTTAGCAGTTATTACTAGCAGCAGGACTACTTCTGCTTCGACCTCTAAAGAATAAGGTAACTTTATTTATTACTTATACTAATTCGTCTTGTCTACTGCAAAGGGACATCAATCGTTTTAATTAATAGTGCATATTTCTTGGCATATTTTCAAGTTTTTAAGATCATATTTGCATACTTATTTCAGTGTTTTTAGAGCATGAACTTCCGAGCCCTATCTATTAGAGACTCAACTTTACTCTTTGGTTTCAAAATATTAATATTTGTTTAGTTTTAAAAAGTTAAATGCACAGAAAGAGTAATGCTATATTGATTGCAGATAAGCAGCCAATGAGGAGGCGATTATGTTACTGCATTTAGATCTTCCGCAGCTTCCAGGGTCCATTACAATTCCATTTCATGGATATTCGTATCTTTCGTGGTTCTATCGAATGTTGTAAGAATCTGTCTAACTCCACACGAAACCAGCCCTTACAATATTCACGTCCAAACTTATGATATTCGAGCCAGGCACAAATAGAACAATAGGCGTTTTAAGAACACTGTTCGAGAGCGAGTAGAAAAAGTCATACGAGTGCAACGTATCAGATGTTTTAGAAATAAAAGGGATGTAAATATTGACTATAAAGTTAGTGACGGTATTGCAGCGTTAACCCCCGCCCGGCAAGAGCAAGCCGTCGAGTGACATATCAACAACTGCTGGCTTTTAATGCATGTGGGAAGGAGAAAGGGAACTCCCATCTGGGGCAGAACCCCCCCCCCTCACCCCCCCCCCCCCCACTTCATTATGCGTCGCACTCTATGAACCTGCCTGCCGCACATTTCTCATCTGCATACAAGGAACGAATACGTCATATGCAAATCTCAACAATTCGTCATTTTGTGCTTTTGTGTGACGTAATTACACGATTTCACTTGTTGCCTGCACTTTTATATGAAGTACAAATAAAAGTACAGAAGAATGTTAAATATCTGATGTAGTAAAGGAGGGGAACACCTCGTACACTTAGATCTCCACAGAGATATATTACAGCTCACACCACGAGGAGAAAGGGATGAAGTGAGGGAACACAGGGTCGCAGAGACATGCAGAAGCCCGTAACTAGTACACAAACATCACCTCAAACACCAACTCTATGTATTGTAACAGCAGGCGACCCTCAAAAGTAGCAGCTAGATACACCCCACCTTCCTTGTGTCTTACAACAGACGTGAACCGTTTATTTCCTTCTAGTACAAGGGGAATACTCAAATGCTTTAAAGCTTTCAAATTCCGTTCTGTTTTCACGGCTAACATATAAAAAAGTGAATAACGATTTTTCAATTTGACGAAAGTTGTTTTCCTAAATTCACACAAATAACAAGGAATATCTCCGAAATTATTTGGACATAAATTGTGTTTTAGCAAGATCTACATTTTTTGTGCAGTAAGATTTGGTCTCTCTCTTACGGTTTACGAGTTATTGAAAAGTCATCAAGAGTAAACAGAACTACATAGGCTATAGTCAGAAAATTCAAAATTTATATTTCATTTGTTATACAAATATCTTAAATATGTCATTTTAATCATTAGAGCCATTTTCGAGCAAAACAAAATTTTCGACAGATTTTTTGTGTAAAGGGTAGTTTAGGGTGGAGAAATCTACTTCAAAATGTTCGTGTCGCATCCTTAAAAGATGTTAAACCTAAATACCAAATTTGGTTCTTAACCAACTTTTCGTTTTTGAGCTATGCTGTTCACACACACACGCGCGCGCGCAGACCTTTTTGTAAAAACGTTTTTTTTTTTTTTTAATTCGGGGATTTCAAAACATATATTCCCGGTGAAATCTCGACATAAGAGTTTGTAAAAACACTTTATATAAGAGTAGAGAAAGTCATGTGAGTGCAACACATCAGATGTTGTTCTTCTTAAGGTCCTCGATTGAAATCAAGTTTCTATCAATGTGATTTCCATTACAAATTTGGAATTATCAGAATGATTAATTATTTATAGGGTAGTTACAGAACGTTAATGCATATTATTATCATATTTGAATGTAATTTTGGCCCAACAATACAATTGCATTAGTGATCTGATCACATAACACTATTTACTTGGAATGTATATTCCCAATTGGCGAACTTACACAAGTATTCTCGCTTCGCCAGTTGCGAATTCCACCTTTTTAATCTTACAAGTTAAAACATATCCTATTATATGGAAGTATCGCAATTCACACAAAAATTACAGAAGTTTTACAGGAATGAACTGGAGAAGTGGAGCGGATTCCACACTTGCGCCCTCTCAGACCCTTGGAAGGATGGGATGAGAGGAGAGGTTTACCGGGGTGCCGGAGCCCAGGCGTATACTGAGCGGAATTTTTAATACGATGTAGTGCGTTGATAAAAGCTGTTTATTTCTGAAATTCGTTTCCTCTTTTCATATATTTTCTATCTTAAAGTCATAAAAAGTCCTTCACGGTGATAGATTCTGAGCAGTGCGTAGCGTCTAAACACGGGCCCCGGTTGCGTACAGTTGGCGGTCACCTCGAGGGAACTTAAACTTCTGATTGTTATCATAAAAACAGTTATTTTAAACAGTAAAGTTATTATCAGATATAATAGTTCAATAATTACAGTTTCTAGTGATGAAAATTTTAATTCCTCACTTCAAATATATCATTTATTAGCGTACGTATATTAAATGTATGAGTCAGTTTAACCACACATATCCTGAGAATGAGGTCGTCTATGTCGCGGTAATGTTGCCGAATAGATGCGGACTTAAGGTTCACGTAATTGTATAACATTTGAATGACGTTGGAATTAATTCATGAATAACATAACCTCAAATAAGTCTGAAATCAAAAGCTCATAAAATTGTGCATAGTAAATCGTAAAAATGAACAAAGGTGGCAGTCTGGAGGCATCGTATAAATCAGCATTGCTATTTGCAAAAAGTAAATCATCTTAACCGCAGTTATTATTGCTAGTTCCTTGATTATAGCAGATAAAGAGTTACACAAAAATTCAGCTAAAGGGAATGGAAGAAAAAGAGGAAATCTTAACTTCGTAACACTTTCTGCTAATGTTACGTCACGTTTATTTACATTATTCCACTGTTTACTTCGCGCTTGTATTCCGTTGTTTCAGTTTTAGATGGCGCTTCCGTTCCTGATTCGTAGTTGCCAACCTCTTTGTTTAGTAGTGTATTTCTTCACGTCAAGTTGGCATGGTTTAGTGATTCGGCAACTATACTGGTTTCAGGAAAGAATGGTTCTGATGTAAACAGTGCCTAAAAATGTACCCTTCCGCTCTCCCGCTCTGATTGGACCAGTATCGGCACTGCTTGAGTAAGCACTGTTGCTAAGAGAAAAGACCACGTGGAGCCTGGAACTATCATCGCCTGACTTCGACCCACCAATCTTTGGTATACCCAAGTGGTTGCTAATTAACCTAAAATTATAAATAAAACGAACACTAACCTAACCTCCCGTGAATCAGAGCTGTAAGCTTGCACAAATAGCGGATTATAAACATATAACGAACGCTCATATGGTCACGTGATTTGGTGTGACCAGAGGTAAACCCTGAATGTTAACGGCTATAGGCGTGGTTAACTTAACCTTGCACTGCAGATACGTCTGTAAACTCTGCTGTAAGGTTTAACAATACCTTTGATAGTTAAACTGGGATATTTCTTGCATAGTTACTGGAACACATTGAGAATTATAACTTGTTCACCACTCGTTAGAGGCTGCACTTGTTCGGCCATGATGGTTCCAGGGTTGACCAACAGAAGGCAGTCCACGCACGTTCTTCCTCATTTTCTGATTAAGTGCAATTAATTACTTTAGATTCATTTTGTTGCAGTTCTACTTGGTACAGTAACACGTTAAACTCAATACAGAGCAGATTCAGTAGTATATCAGCAGATTCTACAATAACTGGGACATTGGAAACGCTACCACAAGTGTGGCGACTTTGCACCAACACTAACATATACCAATCTATGTATGTGCTTCTTAACAGTAAATGTTCGCAACACAGCAAAGCTACTGATGCTGTAATAAATCTGTCGTCTTATTTAGTGATTAGTTTGAGAGAAATGATTTAAATGTGAAATGCTGCTTCATTTTTCCAGAGTTATAATCCAAATATGCATTTCATTTGTCATAAAAATATCTCAAACATGACATTTTAATGAAAATTGTTAGAGCCATTTTAAAGAAAATAAAAATTTTCGAAAAATGTTCCATGTAAAGGGTAGTTTAGGGTGGGGCTATTTTCTTCAAAATCTTCGTGTCGCATCCTTGAAAGACATTAAACTTAAATACCCACTTTGGTTTTTAACCGAGTTTTCGCTTTTGAGTTATACTGTCCACTGACTGACAGACACGCACGCGCGCGGACCTTTTTCTAGAAATGCTATTTAGGATTCAGGGGGTCCCAAAACATATATTTCCGGTGAAATCTCGACATCGAATTTTTGGGTGGAATACAATACTTCCCCTACTTACCAGTAGAGAAAGTAAAAAATCTGATGTGTTGCACTCACATGACTTTCTCTACTCTTGTACTAACCATTCTTACAAACTCTTATTCCTATATCTTCTTCATGTTAATACAGATATCTGATGTGTTGCACTCACATGACTTTCTCTACTCTTGTACTAACCATTCTTACAAACTCTTATTCCTATATCTTCTTCATGTTAATACAGATATCTGATGTGTTACACTCACATGACTTTCTCTACTCTTGTACTAACCATTCTTACAAACTCTTATTCCTATATCTTCTTCATGTTAATACAGATATCTGATGTGTTACACTCACATGACTTTCTCTACTCTTGTACTAACCATTCTTACAAACTCTTATTCCTATATCTTCTTCATGTTAATACAGATATCTGATGTGTTGCACTCACATGACATTCTCTACTCTTGTACTAACCATTCTTACAAACTCTTATTCCTATATCTTCTTCATGTTAATACAGATATCTGATGTGTTGCACTCACATGACTTTCTCTACTCTTGTACTAACCATTCTTACAAACTCTTATTCCTATATCTTCTTCGTGTTAATACAGATATCTGATGTGTTACACTCACATGACTTTCTCTACTCTTGTACTAACCATTCTTACAAACTCTTATTCCTATATCTTCTTCATGTTAATACAGATATCTGATGTGTTGCACTCACATGACTTTCTCTAGTCTTGTACTAACCATTCTTACAAACTCTTATTCCTATATCTTCTTCATGTTAATACAGATATCTGATGTGTTACACTCACATGACTTTCTCTACTCTTGTACTAACCATTCTTACAAACCCTTATTCCTATATCTTCTTCATGTTAATACAGATATCTGATGTGTTACACTCACATGACTTTCTCTACTCTTGTACTAACCATTCTTACAAACTCTTATTCCTATATCTTCTTCATGTTAATGCAGATATCTGATGTGTTGCACTCACATGACTTTCTCTACTCTTGTACTAACCATTCTTACAAACTCTTATTCCTATATATTCTTCATGTTAATACAGATATCTGATGTGTTGCACTCACATGACTTTCTCTACTCTTGTACTAACCATTCTTACAAACTCTTATTCCTATATCTTCCTCATGTTAATACAGATATCTGATGTGTTGCACTCACATGACTTTCTCTAGTCTTGTACTAACCATTCTTACAAACTCTTATTCCTATATCTTCTTCATGTTAATACAGATATCTGATGTGTTGCACTCACATGACTTTCTCTACTCTTGTACTAACCATACTTACAAACTCTTATTCCTATATCTTCTTCATGTTAATACAGATATCTGATGTGTTGCACTCACATGACTTTCTCTACTCTTGTACTAACCATTCTTACAAACTCTTATTCCTATATCTTCTTCATGTTAATACAGATATCTGATCTGTTACACTCACATGACTTTCTCTACTCTTGTACTAACCATTCTTACAAACTCTTATTCCTATATCTTCTTCATGTTAATACAGATATCTGATGTGTTACACTCACATGACTTTCTCTACTCTTGTACTAACCATTCTTACAAACTCTTATTCCTATATCTTCTTCATGTTAATACAGATATCTGATGTGTTGCACTCACATGACTTTCTCTACTCTTGTACTAACCATTCTTACAAACTCTTATTCCTATATATTCTTCATGTTAATACAGATATCTGATGTGTTGCACTCACATGACTTTCTCTACTCTTGTACTAACCATTCTTACAAACTCTTATTCCTATATCTTCTTCGTGTTAATACAGATATCTGATGTGTTACACTCACATGACTTTCTCTACTCTTGTACTAACCATTCTTACAAACTCTTATTCCTATATCTTCTTCATGTTAATACAGATATCTGATGTGTTGCACTCACATGACTTTCTCTACTCTTGTACTAACCATTCTTACAAACTCTTATTCCTATATCTTCTTCATGTTAATACAGATATCTGATGTGTTACACTCACATGACTTTCTCTACTCTTGTACTAACCATTCTTACAAACGCTTATTCCTATATCTTCTTCATGTTAATACAGATATCTGATGTGTTACACTCACATGACTTTCTCTACTCTTGTACTAACCATTCTTACAAACTGTTATTCCTATATCTTCTTCATGTTAATGCAGATATCTGATGTGTTGCACTCACATGACTTTCTCTACTCTTGTACTAACCATTCTTACAAACTCTTATTCCTATATATTCTTCATGTTAATACAGATATCTGATGTGTTGCACTCACATGACTTTCTCTACTCTTGTACTAACCATTCTTACAAACTCTTATTCCTATATCTTCTTCATGTTAATACAGATATCTGATGTGTTACACTCACATTACTTTCTCTACTCTTGTACTAACCATTCTTACAAACTCTTATTCCTATATCTTCTTCATGTTAGTGGAGATAAACATTTGTACAAATTATCTTATTGCTTATTTCCTTGTAGGTACAAGGGGAATAAGGGAATACAGTAGGTTTTGTGCGATAGTCAAATCTTTTAAATCTTTGAGATTCCGTTCTCTTTGCACACGTAACATAAAAAAATGAATAACGATGACCCATTTCACGAAAATTCTGTTTTCCGAAACTCACACACATAACCAGGAATATCTCCGAAATGGTTCACCCTACAAGAAAATTTATTGACACATAAATTGTGTGTTTTAGCAAGATATACATTTTTTGTATAGTATGATTTGGTCTATCTCTAACGGTTTACCAGTTATGCAAAAGTCGTCCAGAGTAAATGCGACTACAGGGGCTATAGCCAGAAAATTCAACATATACATTTCAGTTGTCATCAAAATATCTCAAACATATGACATTTTAATCAAAATTGTTAGAGCCATTTTAAAGAAAATAAAAATTTTCGAAAAATTTTCCATGTAAAGGGTAGTTTAGGGTGGGGCTATTTTCTTTGAAATGTTCGTGTCGCATCCTTGAAAAACATTAAACTTAAATAGCAACTTCGGTTTTTAACCGACTTTTTGTTTTTGAGTTATGCTGTCCACAGACTGACACACAGGGACGCGCGGACCTTTTTCTAAAAATGCTTTATCTCCACAATTTTTGGGTAGAATACAATACTTTCCCTTCTTACCAGTAGAGAAAGTAAAAAATGGATAATGATGTTCCTTTTGATGAAAGTTTAAGTTCTCCAAAACTCATAGAAATAACAAGGAATATCTCTGAAATGGCTCACTCTACTAGAAAAAAAGTCATTTACACATAAATTGTGAGTTTTAACGAGATCTATATTTTTGTATAGTAAGTAGTTTAATAGTGTGTAACACTAATTAGAAATAGTTCCCAGTATCGAAGTGTAATCCCTATTAAACACTATGCAAGAATTGAGGTCACAACATATATTTTATTGCCCAGGCTCTTGCGAAAATTGGGGCTCCACCCTATGTCTTGCTCTCCCTCAAAAATCAGGTAAGATGTGAGCGACAAATGGTTTTGACCCAAAAAGTCAGGTCACGTCCAGTGGTGGTCATCGTGCAGGAAGTAGCTAACGGCCAATAAAGGAAGACTTTTCAATAGTCGATCGGTAGGTCGGTCCTGGGGAAATAACGTCGCACGGGCAATTTCATTCCTCATATTCCAATACTTCCAATTGAGGTTAGGGCAGACTTTTGGCATGCACTTGTGAATGGAATAACAAAAGACGTGCTCTAGCGATGCACGTCACACTTACGTAATAAACACTGTTAGTAAATCATTAGTTACCTGAATATAACACTTTAAAGTGAGATTTGAACCTGCAAGGAAAAGAAAGTTGCTTTTTGGACTGGTTTTGAGGTTATCAGAGGTTCTGAATTCGATTCTCCGCTGGAAAAGTGGCAATTTTTCTTCCACTGGAATTATTTCCCTAGAGTGTGAATGTGTGGATTTAACCTCAAGTTAAACAAACCTAAGGTTATATAAATAGTAAACAAATGCATATCATTTCCGAATAAGGCTTATATTAAGTATTGTAGATACCGCACCCAAAAATTACACACACAGATTTCGCTAGAAATACAAATTTTGGAAACCCCTGAACATAAAGAAAGTGTTATTAAATAGTCTTGTGAGTGTGTCTTCAGGGGACCTCAAAACATATATTTCCAGTAAAATCTCGACATCGAATTTTTGGATGGAATACAATACTTCCTTCTATTATTAATATGAAGTAGATAGGACGTAAGTTTTCGTAAGAAAATTTTGTAGAGACTATATAAAAGTGAAAGTGGTAGGAGAAGGTCTTGTGATTGTAGTACCGCCTATAAGAGTGGAGGTTTTAAACAAATGTTGAGTAAAGCTGCAGGTCTAAGTTCCCCACATCGCTGTAACCGATGAAGGAAGGGAGGGAGGCAGGGCTCGAAGTCCCTGAAGGGCTTAAAGTCACGTCGAACTAGCTCTGGAGAGACTTTCCATACGACGAGAAGGAGGGCAAGTAAGGAGAAGCCCTTGGCACTTCCACAGAGCGGAATATAAAACACCATGGTCACAGACACACACACACACACACACACACACACACACACACACACACACACACACACACACACACACACACACACACACACACTCACATACATACACACTGCTAACAGGGTGCCGTTCACGAACCAACAACTACTCTTCCCTTTTATACCTGGAATGACGTAACACGGATCTTTCTCAAAAATTTCTAGCAGCGGTAAGCCGACAGTTGAGCCTTCCCAAACATTCAGGAAATTTCTTTTCTCTACCGAGCTGATTGTTTTCAGTCACGTATTCATAAGCACTGGCGAGAGGCAGTCTTACCTTGAGCAACTTGACGCACGCTGCCGCCAAATGGTGTGAGGTAGCTTGACTCTGATCGTCCTTTGATGTGCTCTGGCCTGCTGGCCGGTGTCACAACATTTTAATCAAAATCAATACAACCATTTTTGAGAAAATCAAAATGTTCGACAAATGTTCCATGAAAAGTGCAGTCTGGTGAGGGGGGGGGGGGGGGATGGTGTTTTTAATATCTTCGCGTCGCATCTCTGGAATACACTGATCTGAAATATCATGTTTGCTATGTAACCGACTTTACGTTTTGGGTTACAAACTTCAGACACACACTGGTAAAGATTTTTTAAAACTACCTCAACGTACATTTCCAGTGAAACCTTTGTATCAAGTTCTTGAGGAAGGCAATATCTTCGCTACTTGCTGAACCACTTCCGCGATGTGAATCTGAGAACGTAGTTTCTAACATTCATATTTAAATATCTGAAATTAATGCTGATAGTAATAATTTGTCCCTTTGAGAAAAAAAATTTACCTTCATTCCTTTTTTCCTCCATTTAATCATGCAGAAAATAGGAAACTTTGTCAACAAAATCAGAAATATACACCTGGACGCGTGACGTCACTTGTTTATTACAGCGACATCATACGAGTGATAACACAATTACGTATACCGACCGACCTCATGGGCTCACTCGTTTTGCTGCCTCCCTCAAAGAAGCAAATAGTTCAAGGATCATATAGGAAAACAACAATTCTGTCTAGATTTCACTTGAAATGTATGTTTTGAGGCCCCTGAATCCACAAAGAGTATTTTTAGAAAAACGTCCTGTGTTTGTGTCTGTGGACAGAATAACTCTAAAACGAAAAATCAGTTAAAAAGCAAAGTTCATTGTAAGGTTAATATCTTTCAAGGATGCGGCATGAAGATTTTCAAGAAAATTGCTCCACTCTAAACCAACCTTTAGATTGAAAATTTTTCGGAAATTTTTATTTTATTTTTGAAAAAGATTAAAATGTCATAAGTTTGAGATATTTTGATGACAAATGAAATGTATATCTTGAATTTTCTGGCTATAGCCCCTGGAGTCGTATTTACTCTGGACAACTTTTGCATTACTGCTAAACCGTTAGAGATAGACCAAATCATGCTATACAAAAATTGTAGATCTTGCTAAAATACACAATTTAGGTCTCAATAAATTTTGTTGTAGAGTGAGCCATTTCGGAGATATTCCTTGTTATGTGTGTGAGTTTCCGAAAACTTGGAACTTTCGTGAAATGGAACATCATTCATTTTTTTATGTTAAGCGTGCAAAGAGAACGGGATCTCAAAGCTTTAAAAGATTTGACTATCGATCAAAGACTACTGTATTCTATTATTCCCCTTGTGGCTACAAGGAAATAAGCAATAAGATAATTTGTACAAATGTTTATCTCAACTAACACGAAAAACATTAACATTATTTCATATTAAAACATTCAAATAACAGAAACCAGCTAGATCTCTTATGTGGGGGATGGGAACAATGGAAATGAAGGAAAGCAATAAAGATAATGAAAATAAAGCCTTTAATATATTATCTGAGGGGAAGCAACCTCTGAGAATAATAAATTCTACGAAATGTCGGGGTATAGGTACCAGTAAGTTGGGCGTTATTCTAAAGTGTTAGAAATATTCATAAAATAATGGATTGCTGTAGTTCAGAACATGGGACAAATATTAAATGAAAAGAGGGGCGCACAGCGGTGTGTGTATGTGTGCAGAGATTAACATGTGTTGGTTTATACATGTTAGTAATACGGACCATCCTGCTCACGTGACAGTTTATCTTACATTTCACTCAAGTTTCATGAAAATCGACAAAAAACTTGTTCCTTTTTTCTCTATAAGTGAATTAACAAATGAAATAATAATATCTGAATAATAACTATATTACGTCATACATCTTTGATCTGTGATACATTATAATTGCTCACTTAGCGAATTTATTAATTATTCGTGAGTACTTTAATGCTTTAATGTGAAATGTTGTATATTATTTTCGTTGTGAGACTTAGGGCTTGAGCGAAAGTAAGAACTCAGCTCTGAGTGACATTGCTTGTATTGTGACGGCATTAACGGGACAGAGTGTACAAAGAGGTTACTGCGTTCCACCCGAGATTATAGTATAAACACAGGTTACGTTTGCAGAGTTCAGGGTAGTTTGTACAAGAGTGAGTGCAAGATATCAATATTTATAAGGTTATAATTATATTATAAGGTCTGTTTTTCTAATAACCTGTATCATACGTATGTAATGAATGGCTATGAACCTTCAATTGCTTCAGATCACTTCACAAGAGATTTGTTGTGAATTGTGGGAAATATTGTGACAATATATCAACACGACACGTATGTGGTAACACTCAGCTGGTTCAATATCAATGTACTCACGTCTATACGGGGCCAATTTACACAAAGTACGCACATAACCTATCACTCGAGCACACTAGCGCACCTGGTGACAGATCACAGGAATTTGCATTTATTAATGATCAAGCTTTTCCCATTGCGTAGATTAATCCTTCTTTGCTACAAAACCAAACGAACTATACGCTACTTTTCCACACTGGAATTATTAACTCCTAGACGTGTTACTTTCTCTACTGGTAAGCATTCGATATCGAGATTTTATCGGAAATATGTCTTAGAAAAAGGTCCGCGCGCGCGCGCGCGTGTGTGTGTGTGTTTGTGTGTGTGTGTGTGTGTGTGTGTGTGTGTGTGTGTGTGTGTGTGTGTGTGTGTGTGTGTGTGTGTGTGTGTGTGGAGAACATAACTCAAAAAAGAAGCCGGTTAAAAACCAAAGTTGGCATTTAAGTTTAATGTCTTTCAAGGATGCGTCACGAAGATTTTCAAGAAAATAGCTCCACCCTAAGTTACCCTTTATATGGAACATTTTTATTTACTAGAAAATTCTTCTAACGATTTTGATTAAAATGTCACATGTTTGAGATATTTTTATAACAAACGAAATTTATATTTTGAATTTTCTGGCTATAGCCCCTGTAGTCGCATTTACTCTGGACGACTTTTGAATTACTGGCAAACAAAATCTTACTATACAAACAATATATCTCTCTCAAAAACACACAGTTTATATCTAAATAACTTTTTCGTAGAGTGAACCATTTCGGAGATATTCCTAGTTATTTGTGTCAGTCTCGGAAAAAGTCAAAACTTTCGTGAAATGGAACATCGTTGTTCATTTTTATGTTAAGCATGCAAAGAGAACGGGATATCAAAGCTTTAAAAGATTTGACTATCGCTCAGTGCCTACTGTATTCCCATATTCCCCTTGTACCTACAAGGAAGTAAGCAATAAGATATGTAAGATAAATTACATAATGTTTCACGGCCGGTGTCATAAAACACAAAATGATTATCCGGGCTGACTTGTGGGCCGTGGTCTAGTGGAAAATCTCCTTCTAGATGTTTCGTTCAAAGCTACGTCAAACATCTTCAGTGCTGTGATCGTAGTACTCTGCTAGTCTCGGCGACGACTGTGTTACGGCTGGGTACTGCGGTAAGGACACCCGAGCGGGGGAAATATCCACGCTCGACTCGAACCTCCTCTGGGCCTCTGGCATTTACTGTGACGTATGATCTGGAATTTGTCTCCGGTTCGGTTTTTTGCATCCTTTGTGTAACGCTCGACGCCAAGCTTATTTAAACTCTTTGTTTCTTCCTTCCTATTGAAGTTATCACTATGTTTGTAAATCTCTATGACTTCGCGACTTAACCGGCTGTAATAATGAACTGTGGAAGACAGGATAGCTGTGTGTACTGTTCCCCAGGCCTGGAGCTAGTAATGCATGTTCTGCGAACGCAGACTTTTCTGTTTGTCGCAAACGGCAACATCTTTTGTGTTGTTTGAGATAAACCTTATCCATCACAGAAAGGTTGTAATGTTTTATAAATAAAACCGGGGTACCATCTGCGATGTGGCCAGGGATGCATGGCGTGGTTCGTTTTACCCGAGTTGGATCAGCGGTGAGTCTGAACAACTCTTTTCGTCCACTCGGGCGCGGTACATGTCAACGAATAGTTAAATTAATTACTTCTATAGGTCCACATTAAAGTGTTTGTTTTTATCTGACTCTATAAACACACAAATTCAATGTATAAAGACAAAATTACATGATAACATGGCTTGGCGTTCTTTTGAATCACGCTACGGGTTCCACAATTCCACAAACACGGACTATAAAGTTTCATAAGTTCATATTCTTCTATTTCGTGCCACTTCACTTATTCTGTACGTCGTTACTTTGTATTCTTCTACTACCATAAATGTTCGTCTGAGAAACACTTTATACGGACAACTGAACAACTGAATTAGCCATGTAAACTACTTTTGTGAAATTGAGGTTAGATTCATTTATTAAGAAAACAGTATTATATTTTAGGACTTTAATAAGAAGTTTGTATGCTTGATCCATACAGAATAAGCAAGTATTGAATATCAATAATGTTTACACCCACGGTGACTATTTCATAACTCTCTCGAAAGGCATCTTATTGAACTTCAAGATAATTTCCTCCAAAGTGAAGCTGGTTACCATGGCAACGTACAAAGGGAGCACTTGAGAGTAAAGTTCCAAGTAAACTTATAACTTGGTGAACAAATTTCAGAAGATGGGCGACGCTAAAAAGAGATCTTTATACCAATAACTGAACTTCAAAGGACACTATCGTTCAATTTTAGTTTTATCGTCTCGTAAACGGTAAATTTAACTTTCTCAAACATTACAAAGCGAAGTGTAACGACATCTCAATGAAGTTAGCCAAGTTTCAGATAAGGGATCGAAATTGTAGCGGGAAATAAGTACACTGACTTGGGTAAAAAATGGCCAACTCCACAAGGCTGCTTCTTATATAGGAAAGACATCAGCTCCCCATATTACTGACTCAGCTGATGCACCATTTTCTGCATTTTCTTCTTTCTCTTTGCTGGTAGTCTTATTTTTCCAATCGACGTCAGAGTTGGAACTGGATTTGCTAGAAATAAAGTTAAAATATTCATAGTCGACTGCTTTGCGTTCTGATTATGTTTTGATCGTCTGTCAAACTTTACGACAGAGACATCATTGCTTGATATTTGGTAGTAAACACGTCTGCAGCGCGAACGGGATCCAAGTTGTTTTCGTCTATATGTCATAAGTAACATAAGACCCAACCGATATATCCTTAAGCAAGAAGATTTATCTAGGAAGGTCAGGAGGTCGAATTATATTTATATATATGCCAGGTGAGTCAGCCGCGCCTTATTTTTTTGGAGGGTAGGCCACCCATCTAACGGCATGTGCACCTTAGTCCAGTTTTGCGCTTACTAAAATGTATTGCTTGACGTTCTTAAAGAGAGGAATGCGCAAAATTGAGAGCAACAGTGCTTTAAAGGACAGAACGTACTCTTCGCTAAAGTACACCTCAAAAACATACGACTCGTTTACTGAGAGCGAATTCCGGTTTCCAGCCTTTTTACAAACTTTTTATTAGAGTATACATAGCAACGTAATTCAGTAAACGTCTCGGAAAAAATGGACCTATCATATGAGTACACTAACAACGTCAGCTAAAAAGAAAATGGTTGATTCTTGTACTTAGAGCAGGGATTGGCTGCCAAAAATTAGGAAACATTTAGACACGCCTCATCCATCATGGACCCGTACAGTCAAAACGGACATATTAAATAACAGTTTATTTGCATTTTTGCGTGAACTACGCCTCGTGCATCTCAATTAATATGCACAACAGCTTTTGCCATTTGAGTAATGATATTAAAACGCCCAGTAAATGATTAAAACCGTCTTAAAAGGCTAAATCAAGCACGTAAACTTGCGAGGTGGCAATGGCATAGCGCCAGGCATACAAGTCCTACTATTGCACGCGGTACGTGCTTTCAGGAAGTCTCGAAATAGCTGAATAAGATTGTGACGGGTCCTCTGCGCTTAACCCCCAATGACACAGGTTCGAGTCTCAGCATTGCAAACATTTTTTTTGTGTTCATCAAAACTTGGAAACCGAATTCACAATAATCTAATTATGAAGTACCTGAGGGTTTAGGACATTATAATTTAAATAGTTTTTTATTGCATTTTTAATAGCACAATAATTCATTGTGTGCAAAATTGAGTTTAACTTCCATGTTAAACTCTGGCAATGTAATTCCCTTGCTTTCTGTGTTCAAATGTGTATGAATGATCCTTATGTCAATTGCACCTACCTATAGGTGTGTTTAAACAACTACATAATTGTAGTTCACCAATAAAGAAACATCAAACAATGTCATAAAACATAAATAAAACAATAAAAATGAATATAATAACAGTTTTCAGAATAATAGTTTGTAAATTGTGAGGATTGCACGGTAGGTGATTCGAACCACCTTCACAACAGACAGATTACTTCGGAGTCTTGCGCCCGTTCCAACTGAGCTACCTAGTAACGTGTGAGCTAAACATTCCGTTTAAGATGTAATATTCGCTGGTTCCAGTGAACATTTGCACAAGTGCAAACGTCAGCTGTCTAATTACGAATATATTAAAAAGCGATGTGATAACATCTATATTAGTACTAATTTCATCGAGTGTTTAACATCCATGTTAAATACGCGGGTAGAACCTAGTAATATCGATATTGCGTTTTGTCATTGCTGCATGGGAATTCTCTGATTGGTAGAACGCCTTTCCTTTAATGAACATGGAATTGTCGTATTGCATGAAAATCCGTCCTTTAATGAAAGTTTGTACTTAAGTAGGACCATTAAAGGATCGCTATCAAAATCATAATTAATAATGCGACAGAAATCCAGTTTATAATCTCAAATATATATGTCAATTTATTTTTAGCATTAAGAAACAATCTTTTAACTCTAAAATGCAAGAATAATAATTCTTCGTCTGCACTCTATGGATTATATGATAATTTAACTTTCCATATGTGAAATACTATCTATGAAAGTAAAGTCACCAAAAGAAAATGCAGAAATAGTGTTAAAGCTTAGCAAATGAACATGACGTGCCATCTGTGTTGTAACAGGAGAATGAGTAGGTACATGAAGTCGGAATAGTGTGGTTTGGTGCTGGGTCTATTAGCTCAGACTGCGGAATCATTCCATGCTCCAGGCCCAGCGGGTTAAATAGCTTCTGGGAAATAAAACGTAAAATGTGATCATGTGTTTCTAATGACGTTATTAGCCATCTCTCAAAGCAAAACATTCGGTCCATAATGTGAGGTTATGACGGTATGTTCTCTGTTGTGACATTAACATCAGATTCGTGTGTTTGTTTGACATTGTGTTAGAATAACCGAGCCAGCCAGACAGCGTGAACTGCGGCGAGTGATGGATCTCAGTATCCAGGTTTTTAGTGGAATGTAATACTTTATCAACGGTAGTGGGTAAGAAAGTCATATAAATGTAGACAATCAGTTTACATGGATAACTGACATTTAGTAAACTTGGATAATGTGAGGCTGCCGAGTTTAGCTGAGATATCTTTATCGCCACTGTCTCTATTATATCGTTTACGATACAACACGCTACAAGTTTAATATGGTAAATACATAGTCAAGTTGGTTGGATGTCCCAAGTGGTAATTTTCCCGTTTGCTACATGAAAGATTGACCTAGGTATATTATTAGCTATCCACCTTGCATATCCATTAGTGTGATGAGACAGTTATTTCCCCCTGAGGTAGCACTAATGTGCAGAACTCGGTCAACTGTATTGGAGAAGGAGCCTGTCTCTGTAGAACACACACACTGCAGTTAGTACGTGTTTAACCTAATATGTACAGCTTTTGATATTCCAAAATAAAAGACTAATTCGGAAACTAAACTTCGACTCACCGCAGCAAATTGGAATTTACGCGAGCATTAAAACGCCGCCATTTGCACTGGTGGTGTTGCACTGTGCTGTTCACAGTGTCGGTTCAAAATGTTTAAAACAATCGCTGGGCTCGCCAACTGTGAAATACGTCAGTGGTTCTGTTTCTGTCAGGAAGGAGCGCTTCAATCACCGACAGATCAGTGAAATGTAAGGTCTTAATCTGATGTGTGACCGGAAACTGAGTGTGAGCTTACAAGGAAGGACCCGACAATGTCCATAAACAACTGACCAACAATGAACACAGAAGATTTGGCCAATACCATGATTGAAAATATCCCTGAAATTCGGCGATTGACAATTCCCACTGGTTATCGTCACAGACTTGTATGTATGACGTTCGTATACATAAGCTTCTAACAATGTTTAAACAAATATAGCAATTATGAAAAAACTAGAGAAAGATGTAAGAAATTAGGTAAAACAACAAATTTGCAACTATCATATTTTGATGTCTATAAAACATCGGACCTTACTTTACGGATAAAAGCATAAACAGCTACATAATGAAATTACTAACCTATATAATTTAAATGAATACAATACAGAGAATTACAAAGTACATTCACAATGTATTCAAACAAGAACACCTCTTATTTTCACCTGAAACGTCCTTCTACGTCACACTACGTGACAGATGAATAACTGAAGAATGTGATATCAAACGAATCATAAATTCACATTCATTGTTACAATTCAAAAAAACCTCGCACATACAAAGGCAGGGCTTTCCTCCAGGACACTTTTTAATTAGAGAATAATATATTCTGAGTCTCATTTAACAAGTTCTTTACTTTCTCTACTGGTAAGTAGGGGAAGTATTGTATTTCACCCAAAAATTCGATGTTGAGATTTCACCGGAAATACATGTTTTGAGGACCCCTGAATCCAAAAAAGAAAAAGGCGCGCGCGCGCGTGTGTGTGTGGTATTTAATATCCATAAACGAACCTCTCATACAGGACAACAATTTGAAAAAGTACGTTTTTGACAGACAACAGATAGCGTATGCGACACATATTTTATAGGTTATGTTTGCTGTAAAACAAATAGCAGCAACATTTCAGAAGACAAATGGGTTAACAAACATGCACAACAAATATGTATAGAATATGTTGTCATTAATTTCTACGTACATACATTAGTAATTCAAATGTGAACTGAACGTCAGCCTGTTTTTGTGCAGTGAATGTTAAAATCACCGGCAATGTGCAATAACCACATTATTTCACGGATCATATCGTCTGCCTTTGGCGTTATTACTACCTAGTAGTGGTTTATATTGTAGAGGTTCTAAGCTATGATGACGTGTGTGTGCGTGTGTGTGTGTGTGTGTGTGTGTGTGTGTGTATCAGTCTGTAGACTCAAAAACGAAAAGTCACTTAAAAAGCCAAAATTGAAAATTGGTCCATCCTAATCTACTCTGTACATGGAAAATCCTTCGAAATTTAGATTTTCTTGAAAATGTATCTAACGATTTTGATTAAAGTGCTAAAACACACAAGTTATGTCTGATTTTTTTTTTTTTTTTTTTTTTTTTTTTTTTTTTTTTTAATGAGTGAACCATTTCGGAGATATTCTTTTTTATTTCTGTAACTTTTACAATACTTATACTTTTCTGAATAGAAGGTCGTTATTGATTTTTTATCTGTTCGCCGTGCAAAGGGAATGGAATGTCCAAGCCTTCATATAGGGACCAGCTTTAGAACATTTGACTATCGCTCAAAGCCCACTGTATTCCCATATTCCCCTTGTACCTACAAGAAAACTGGTAATTAGATAATTGCTACAAACATTTATCTTGATTAACATGAAAAAGGATAAATTACTAGCAAGACTACAGAGCAGAGAAAACTCACGTGAGTGCAACACATCAGATTTATTCTAAAATACTGTTTTTTTCGGATACAGGTTTCCGCTTAAACTATATTTACAGTGAAATCTCACAATGTGTTTTTTTGCGGTGGGATACAATGCCGTCTGTGCGTAGAGAAGCTAAAAATAGATTTAAAAAATCTGATGTGCTGCACTCACATGACTTTCTCTACTCTTGTACTAACCATTCTTACAAACTCTTATTCCTATATCTTCTTCATGTTAATACAGATATCTGATGTGTTACACTCACATGACTTTCTCTACTCTTGTACTAACCATTCTTACAAACTCTTATTCCTATATCTTCTTCATGTTAATACAGATATCTGATGTGTCACACTCACATGACTTTCTCTACTCTTGTACTAACCATTCTTACAAACTCTTATTCCTATATCTTCTTCACGTTAATACAGATATCTGATGTGTTACACTCTCATGACTTTCTCTACTCTTGTACTAACCATTCTTACAAACTCTTATTCCTATATCTTCTTCATGTTAATACAGATATCTGATGTGTTACACTCACATGACTTTCTCTACTCTTGTACTAACCATTCTTACAAACTCTTATTCCTATATCTTCTTCATGTTAATACAGATATCTGATGTGTTGCACTCTCATGACTTTCTCTACTCTTGTACTAACCATTCTTACAAACTCTTATTCCTATATCTTCTTCATGTTAATACAGATATCTGATGTGTTGCACTCACATGACTTTCTCTACTCTTGTACTAACCATTCTTACAAACTCTTATTCCTATATCTTCTTCATGTTAATACAGATATCTGATGTGTTACACTCACATGACTTTCTCTACTCTTGTACTAACCATTCTTACAAACTCTTATTCCTATATCTTCTTCATGTTAATACAGATATCTGATGTGTTACACTCACATGACTTTCTCTACTCTTGTACTAACCATTCTTACAAACTCTTATTCCTATATCTTCTTCATGTTAATACAGATATCTGATGTGTTACACTCACATGACTTTCTCTACTCTTGTACTAACCATTCTTACAAACTCTTATTGCTATATCTTCTTCATGTTAATACAGATATCTGATGTGTTACACTCACATGACTTTCTCTACTCTTGTACTAACCATTCTTACAAACTCTTATTCCTATATCTTCTTCATGTTAATACAGATATCTGATGTGTTACACTCACATGACTTTCTCTACTCTTGTACTAACCATTCTTACAAACTCTTATTCCTATATCTTCTTCATGTTAATACAGATATCTGATGTGTTACACTCACATGACTTTCTCTACTCTTGTACTAACCATTCTTACAAACTCTTATTCCTATATCTTCTTCATGTTAATACAGATATCTGATGTGTTACACTCACATGACTTTCTCTACTCTTGTACTAACCATTCTTACAAACTCTTATTCCTATATCTTCTTCATGTTAATACAGATATCTGATGTGTTACACTCACATGACTTTCTCTACTCTTGTACTAACCATTCTTACAAACTCTTATTCCTATATCTTCTTCATGTTAATACAGATATCTGATGTGTTACACTCACATGACTTTCTCTACTCTTGTACTAACCATTCTTACAAACTCTTATTCCTATATCTTCTTCATGTTAATACAGATATCTGATGTGTTACACTCACATGACTTTCTCTACTCTTGTACAAACCATTCTTACAAACTCTTATTCCTATATCTTCTTCATGTTAATACAGATATCTGATGTGTTGCACTCACATGACTTTCTCTACTCTTGTACTAACCATTCTTACAAACTCTTATTGCTATATCTTCTTCATGTTAATACAGATATCTGATGTGTTGCACTCCCATGACTTTCTCTACTCTTGTACAAACCATTCTTACAAACTCTTATTCCTATATCTTCTTCATGTTAATACAGATATCTGATGTGTTACATTCACATGACTTTCTCTACTCTTGTACTAACCATTCTTACAAACTCTTATTCCTATATCTTCTTCATGTTAATACAGATATCTGATGTGTTGCACTCACATGACTTTCTCTACTCTTGTACTAACCATTCTTACAAACTCTTATTCCTATATCTTCTTCATGTTAATACAGATATCTGATGTGTTGCACTCACATGACTTTCTCTACTCTTGTACTAACCATTCTTACAAACTCTTATTCCTATATCTTCTTCATGTTAATACAGATATCTGATGTGTTGCACTCACATGACTTTCTCTACTCTTGTACTAACCATTCTTACAAACTCTTATTCCTATATCTTCTTCATGTTAATACAGATATCTGATGTGTTACATTCACATGACTTTCTCTACTCTTGTACTAACCATTCTTACAAACTCTTATTCCTATATCTTCTTCATGTTAATACAGATATCTGATGCGTTGCACTCACATGACGTTCTCTACTCTTGTACTAACCATTCTTACAAACTCTTATTCCTATATCTTCTTCATGTTAATACAGATATCTGATGTGTTGCACTCACATGACTTTCTCTACTCTTGTACTAACCATTCTTACAAACTCTTATTCCTATATCTTCTTCATGTTAATACAGATATCTGATGTGTTGCACTCATATGACTTTCTCTACTCTTGTACTAACCATTCTTACAAACTCTTATTCCTATATCTTCTTCATGTTAATACAGATATCTGATGTGTTACACTCACATGACTTTCTCTACTCTTGTACAAACCATTCTTACTAACTCTTATTCCTATATCTTCTTCATGTTAATACAGATATCTGATGTGTTGCACTCACATGACTTTCTCTACTCTTGTACTAACCATTCTTACAAACTCTTATTCCTATACCTTCTTCGTGTTAATACAGATATCTGATGTGTTACACTCACATGACTTTCTCTACTCTTGTACTAACCATTCTTACAAACCCTTATTCCTATATCTTCTTCGTGTTAATACAGATACCTGATGTGTTACACTCACATGACTTTCTCTACTCTTGTACTAACCATTCTTACAAACCCTTATTCCTATATCTTCTTCATGTTAATACAGATATCTGATGTGTTACACTCACATGACTTTCTCTACTCTTGTACTAACCATTCTTACAAACTCTTTTTCCTATATCTTCTTCATGTTAATACAGATATCTGATGTGTTACACTCACATGACTTTCTCTACTCTTGTACTAACCATTCTTACAAACTCTTATTCCTATATCTTCTTCATGTTAATACAGATATCTGATGTGTTACACTCACATGACTTTCTCTACTCTTGTACTAACCATTCTTACAAACTCTTATTCCTATATCTTCTTCATGTTAATACAGATATCTGATGTGTTACACTCACATGACTTTCTCTACTCTTGTACTAACCATTCTTACAAACTCTTATTCCTATATCTTCTTCATGTTAATACAGATATCTGATGTGTTACACTCACATGACTTTCTCTACTCTTGTACAAACCATTCTTACAAACTCTTATTCCTATATCTTCTTCATGTTAATACAGATATCTGATGTGTTACATTCACATGACTTTCTCTACTCTTGTACTAACCATTCTTACAAACTCTTATTGCTATATCTTCTTCATGTTAATACAGATATCTGATGTGTTGCACTCACATGACTTTCTCTACTCTTGTACAAACCATTCTTACAAACTCTTATTCCTATATCTTCTTCATGTTAATACAGATATCTGATGTGTTACATTCACATGACTTTCTCTACTCTTGTACTAACCATTCTTACAAACTCTTATTCCTATATCTTCTTCATGTTAATACAGATATCTGATGTGTTGCACTCACATGACTTTCTCTACTCTTGTACTAACCATTCTTACAAACTCTTATTCCTATATCTTCTTCATGTTAATACAGATATCTGATGTGTTGCACTCACATGACTTTCTCTACTCTTGTACTAACCATTCTTACAAACTCTTATTCCTATATCTTCTTCATGTTAATACAGATATCTGATGTGTTGCACTCACATGACTTTCTCTACTCTTGTACTAACCATTCTTACAAACTCTTATTCCTATATCTTCTTCATGTTAATACAGATATCTGATGTGTTACATTCACATGACTTTCTCTACTCTTGTACTAACCATTCTTACAAACTCTTATTCCTATATCTTCTTCATGTTAATACAGATATCTGATGTGTTGCACTCACATGACTTTCTCTACTCTTGTACTAACCATTCTTACAAACTCTTATTCCTATATCTTCTTCATGTTAATACAGATATCTGATGTGTTGCACTCACATGACTTTCTCTACTCTTGTACTAACCATTCTTACAAACTCTTATTCCTATATTTTCTTCATGTTAATACAGATATCTGATGTGTTGCACTCACATGACTTTCTCTACTCTTGTACTAACCATTCTTACAAACTCTTATTCCTATATCTTCTTCATGTTAATACAGATATCTGATGTGTTGCACTCACATGACTTTCTCTACTCTTGTACTAACCATTCTTACAAACTCTTATTCCTATATCTTCTTCATGTTAATACAGATATCTGATGTGTTACACTCACATGACTTTCTCTACTCTTGTACTAACCATTCTTACAAACTCTTATTCCTATATCTTCTTCATGTTAATACAGATATCTGATGTGTTGCACTCACATGACTTTCTCTACTCTTGTACTAACCATTCTTACACACTCTTATTCCTATATCTTCTTCATGTTAATACAGATATCTGATGTGTTGCACTCACATGACTTTCTCTACTCTTGTACTAACCATTCTTACAAACTCTTATTCCTATACCTTCTTCATGTTAATACAGATATCTGATGTGTTACACTCACATGACTTTCTCTACTCTTGTACTAACCATTCTTACAAACCCTTATTCCTATATCTTCTTCGTGTTAATACAGATATCTGATGTGTTACACTCACATGACTTTCTCTACTCTTGTACTAACCATTCTTACAAACCCTTATTCCTATATCTTCTTCATGTTAATACAGATATCTGATGTGTTACACTCACATGACTTTCTCTACTCTTGTACTAACCATTCTTACAAACTCTTATTCCTATATCTTCTTCATGTTAATACAGATATCTGATGTGTTACACTCACATGACTTTCTCTACTCTTGTACTAACATTCTTACAAACTCTTATTCCTATATCTTCTTCATGTTAATACAGATATCTGATGTGTTGCACTCACATGACTTTCTCTACTCTTGTACTAACCATTCTTACAAACCCTTATTCCTATATCTTCTTCATGTTAATACAGATATCTGATGTGTTACACTCACATGACTTTCTCTACTCTTGTACTAACCATTCTTACAAACTCTTATTCCTATATCTTCTTCATGTTAATACAGATATCTGATGTGTTGCACTCACATGACTTTCTCTACTCTTGTACTAACCATTCTTACAAACTCTTATTCCTATATCTTCTTCATGTTAATACAGATATCTGATGTGTTGCACTCACATGACTTTCTCTACTCTTGTACAAACCATTCTTACAAACCCTTATTCCTATATCTTCTTCATGTTAATACAGATATCTGATGTGTTACACTCACATGACTTTCCCTAGTCTTGTACTAACCATACTTACAAACTCTTATTCCTATATCTTCTTCATGTTAATACAGATATCTGATGTGTTACATTCACATGACTTTCTCTACTCTTGTACTAACCATTCTTACAAACTCTAATTCCTATATCTTCTTCATGTTAATACAGGTATCTGATGTGTTGCACTCACATGACTTTCTCTACTCTTGTACTAACCATTCTTACAAACTCTTATTCCTATATCTTCTTCATGTTAATACAGATATCTGATGTGTTGCACTCACATGACTTTCTCTACTCTTGTACTAACCATTCTTACAAACTCTTATTCCTATATCTTCTTCATGTTAATACAGATATCTGATGTGTTACATTCACATGACTTTCTCTACTCTTGTACTAACCATTCTTACAAACTCTTATTCCTATATCTTCTTCATGTTAATACAGATATCTGATGTGTTGCACTCACATGACTTTCTCTACTCTTGTACTAACCATTCTTACAAACTCTTATTCCTATATCTTCTTCATGTTAATACAGATATCTGATGTGTTGCACTCACATGACTTTCTCTACTCTTGTACTAACCATTCTTACAAACTCTTATTCCTATATCTTCTTCATGTTAATACAGATATCTGATGTGTTGCACTCACATGACTTTCTCTACTCTTGTACTAACCATTCTTACAAACTCTTATTCCTATATCTTCTTCATGTTAATACAGATATCTGATGTGTTGCACTCACATGACTTTCTCTACTCTTGTACTAACCATTCTTACAAACTCTTATTCCTATATCTTCTTCATGTTAATACAGATATCTGATGTGTTACACTCACATGACTTTCTCTACTCTTGTACTAACCATTCTTACAAACTCTTATTCCTATATCTTCTTCATGTTAATACAGATATCTGATGTGTTGCACTCACATGACTTTCTCTACTCTTGTACTAACCATTCTTACACACTCTTATTCCTATATCTTCTTCATGTTAATACAGATATCTGATGTGTTGCACTCACATGACTTTCTCTACTCTTGTACTAACCATTCTTACAAACTCTTATTCCTATACCTTCTTCATGTTAATACAGATATCTGATGTGTTACACTCACATGACTTTCTCTACTCTTGTACTAACCATTCTTACAAACCCTTATTCCTATATCTTCTTCGTGTTAATACAGATATCTGATGTGTTACACTCACATGACTTTCTCTACTCTTGTACTAACCATTCTTACAAACCCTTATTCCTATATCTTCTTCATGTTAATACAGATATCTGATGTGTTACACTCACATGACTTTCTCTACTCTTGTACTAACCATTCTTACAAACTCTTATTCCTATATCTTCTTCATGTTAATACAGATATCTGATGTGTTACACTCACATGACTTTCTCTACTCTTGTACTAACTATTCTTACAAACTCTTATTCCTATATCTTCTTCATGTTAATACAGATATCTGATGTGTTACACTCACATGACTTTCTCTACTCTTGTACTAACATTCTTACAAACTCTTATTCCTATATCTTCTTCATGTTAATACAGATATCTGATGTGTTGCACTCACATGACTTTCTCTACTCTTGTACTAACCATTCTTACAAACTCTTATTCGTATATCTTCTTCATGTTAATACAGATATGTGATGTGTTACACTCACATGACTTTCTCTACTCTTGTACTAACCATTCTTACAAACTCTTATTCCTATATCTTCTTCATGTTAATACAGATATCTGATGTGTTGCACTCACATGACTTTCTCTACTCTTGTACTAACCATTCTTACAAACTCTTATTCCTATATCTTCTTCATGTTAATACAGATATCTGATGTGTTGCACTCACATGACTTTCTCTACTCTTGTACAAACCATTCTTACAAACCCTTATTCCTATATCTTCTTCATGTTAATACAGATATCTGATGTGTTACACTCACATGACTTTCTCTACTCTTGTACTAACCATACTTACAAACTCTTATTCCTATATCTTCTTCATGTTAATACAGATATCTGATGTGTTGCACTCACATGACTTTCTCTACTCTTGTACAAACCATTCTTACAAACCCTTATTCCTATATCTTCTTCATGTTAATACAGATATCTGATGTGTTACACTCACATGACTTTCTCTACTCTTGTACTAACCATACTTACAAACTCTTATTCCTATATCTTCTTCATGTTAATACAGATATCTGATGTGTTACACTCACATGACTTTCTCTACTCTTGTGCAAACCATTCGTACAAACTCATTCCTATATCTTCTTGGTGTTGGTTGAGATAAACTGAGCGATATTAAAATCTTTTAAAGCTTTGAGAATCCGTTCTCTTTGCATAGTTAACATACAAAAATGAATAGCGATGTTCCATTTGACAAAAGTGTAAGTTCTTGAAGACTTGCACAAATAACAGGGAATACCTCCGAAATGGTTCACTGTACAAAAAAAAAAAAAAAAAAAAAAATTATTTAGACATAAATTGTGTATTTTAGCACTTTAATCAAAATCGTTAGACATTTTCAAGAAAATCGAAATTTCGAAGGATTTTCCATGTACAGAGTAGATTAGGATGGAGCAATTTTCAACTTTGGCTTTTTAAGTGACTTTTCGTTTTTGAGTCTACAGACACACAGGCACACACACATACACACACACACACACACACACACACACACATGGAGCTTTTTCTAAACATACTCTTTTTTTTATTCAGGGGGTCTCAAAAATATATTTCAGGTGAATTCTCGACATCGTATTTTTGGGTGGAATACAATACTTCCTCTACCTAGTTTGTGTAGTAGAGAAAGTAAAAATGGAAGATTTAGAAACATCCTGTGGATTCCCTTAAGGCTAGTATTATGTCAGTTTAATTCCATTGCAATTGTGTTGACGTGTGTTCTGTCTTTCAGTTGATGTTTACACGCAAGTTGGACATTTTGGGAGTGATTGTAGAGCCATAGAGGCAGCCCGAGGGCATATCCAACACACTGCTATGCTATACAACACACGTCCGTTTGTTTGTATGTCCTAGGTCAGTTCGGCCTTTTGTGTTGTTTTGTTTGTCGGCTTGCCAATAATACGAACCCAACATAACTGTCGTGCGATTTAAAACACAACTTGCTGTTCTGTTCAACTCTGACAAACGACTGCGTAACCAACAATAAAGGTTGCATTATACGGATCTGCTGATAAGGTTTGTGGCCTGCATTCGAAACGTCCTGGATTCAAATCCCCTGCGGCGTCCAATTGACTTGGCGTTTATCTGTGGTTTTCCTCAGTCACCAAGGTAAATAACGGATTGAATATTTAATAGCACGACCTGAAGATACACTGTCTAACACTGTTGTTCTGTAACTTGCTAAGATAACTGCAATAAACGTTTTCTGCGTTCACAAAGCCAGAGAGAAGAATGCCAAGAGGTTAAGCACGGCAGATTTCATTTCTACCTTCTCATGACGTCAGAGATTGAACACAGGTCTAAAACTGCCACAAATTGCTGCAAAGTTTCGACGTCGTGCTTGATGTGGAAGACCGTGCACGTTGTTATGAATATACATAGAAGATCAAGAGATAAATCAACCAGAAAATGGTGAACAAAGTGTTGCAAATGGGTTTGCTCCAGCCATTTGAAGAATGTGCGATGAAAACTGATGTTACAGTTACTCACCAGATCTTGCCACTCGTAGTGGGGTCGTTAAGGGGTTATCCTCCCTATGGGAGGCGCCCTTGACTGCTACCATTCCGGGATTTACTCCCACGCTGGTATAGGGATGGGTTGTAATAAAGATGGTGGGCAAACTGTGGAAAAGGGTTGTATGGACAGAATTATATGGGTGCCTTTTTTTTTTTTTTTTTTTATCTTGAGTCAGTTGTCTTTATTAGGCCTATTTCTGGGAAAGAAGAAGTCTTGGTCTCTTGTAAGTTTCTCCAGGGTCAATGTCGTACTCTCCAAGGCCGCGGATAAGATGATTAAAGCTGGTAGGAAGGCCGGCGTAAAATGTAGTTGAAAGTTGTGTGATGTATTCAGTGAGTTTAGGGATGGAGAGGTCCTTGTGGATGTTGTCATTCGGGACGTACCAGTCCGCGCCTACAGAAGTTCTCAGGTAACGGTTTTGCAGCACCTGTAGCTGATGTAGGGTTGATTTTGCCGCTGCACCCCAGACCTGGCAGGCGTAGGTTAAGGCGGGCCGGATTACCTGTTTGTAAACGAGAAGTTTGTTCCTCAAAGACATTGGTGATTTGCGGTTGTAGAGGGGGTATAACATGGACATTCTTCTGCTGATCTTGGATGCGAGGGAGTAGACATGCGCTTTCCACGTTAAGCGCATATCCAGCAGAACTCCTAGATAGGTTGCTTCCGTGGACCAGGGTACTGTTCCATCTGCTAGGCGAAGATCTTCAACATCTTGCAGGTGGCGTCGAGTAAATGTTATTGCTTTAGATTTAGTGGGGTTTATCTGTAGTCTCCATGTAGCAAACCAGACTGTGAGCATGTTGGCATATCTCTGGAGTTTTTGTACAGCGATGTTATGGTGAGTAGAGGAGGTGGTGATTGCTGTATCATCGGCGAAAAGATACAGGTGGCAGCCCGGGAGAGAAGGAAGAGTATTTATATAGATTAAAAATAGCAAGGGGCCCAGGACACTGCCTTGGGGGACTCCTGCATTGATGGAAAAAGTAGGGGATTGAATGCTGTCTTTTGTAACGACAAAAGTTCGGTTGGTCAGGAAACTGTGAATCAGATGGATCAGATAGGAAGGGGTGTCATAAGTGATAAGCCGATGAAGAAGGCCATCGTGCCACACGGAGTCAAAAGCACGGGAAATGTCTAAAAAAAGAGCTGTTACATAGTGCCGGTTGTTGAAGCCAGTGATCACTTGGTCCACGAGGCGAAGGAGCTGGTGTGTGGTTGAATGCTGCTGCCTGAAGCCAAACTGCTCAGGGCGGAGGATGTTATGGCGGTCCAGTGTGCTCTGGAGGCGCTTTTGTAGGACTTTTTCAAATAGCTTACTTATCGCAGGCAAAAGGCTGATGGGGCGATAGTTTTTCGGGTCTTTAGGATCTTTACCCGGTTTGGGCAGCGTAATGATGTGTGCATGCTTCCATGAAGCCGGGAAGTGTGCGAAGCGAATTAAGCTATTGAAGAGTTCAACTAGTACAGCCAGCCAGGTATCAGGAAGCGCCTTAAATGCTGCATATGGGAGGGTGTCATTTCCCGCAGCTTTGTAGGGCCTGACAGAGGCGGTAAGATGTGTTAGTTCTTCTGTTGTGGTAAGGCTGATGTCATGGTGATTAATAGGTGTGTCTAAGTAGTGGCGCACTGTTGTCTCAACCTCCTCAGCAAGCTCAGCGTCAAGTGGTGCCGCTGGGTGGAATGTAGAGGCTAGGTGTTCAGCCAAAAGATTCACCTTCTCTCTCACGGACTGAGCAAGTCGGCGGCCGTCTGTTAGAGGAGGGTCTGAAGTAGGGATTCTAAGAATGGCTTTTGACATCCTCCAGAGGGAAGAGTCTGCCGTATCCAGAGTGCCCAGACGGCGTTCCCATTCCTCGTTGCAGTGATCGTATAGTTCCATTCTGAGGATGGCCTGGAGTCAGTACCACTCACGTTTGTCGATTGGGCTGCGCGTTTGTTGGAATTTTCGTCGAGCTCTGTTCTTATCTGAGATAAGGCGGCGAAGTTCTCGAGGTAGAGGTTTTTGTGTGGTGGAACATTTACGCCGAGGTGGGGTAGCCTCCGTCATGGCATTAACCATAGTGGTGGTGAGGGTGGATGCAAGATAGTCTGCATCTGTAGAGTTCTAGCATGGTGGGAAGATGGGTTTTTGTGCGGCCAGTATCGCGGTATATTTGTCCCAGTCAGTCTTGCGGGGATTTAGGAGTTTAGCAGGAACTGTGTGTGAAAGGCGGTCTCGGAAGAGCAGAATGACAGGGTAGTGGTCAGATGACAGTTCAGGGAGGGAGAAGAGTTGTGGATGGTGGCGGATATTTTGAAGTAGAGCAATATCAAGCCAGTCAGGTGGGCGACGGTCACCATGATGAATTGTTGGAGATGCTGGAGCAAGCGCAACAAGGCCTCTGCTCTCAAGATAAGTTTCCAAGATCCTTCCTCTATGGTTTAGTATTGTAGAGTTCCATGAAGGGCTTTTTGCGTTAAAGTCGCCCAGGGCTATTGTGGTTGCGCCAGGTAGGAAGACAGCATCCAGGTCTGGTGTATAGATACGTCTTTTGGGCGGAAGGTAAATAGAATATAAATTGAGTGGTCCTCTAGTAGTGGGCACTTGTATTCCGGTGCCTTCCAATCCCTCCGTGGGAGGAAGGTGTAGACGATGGTGCTGGATGTTTCTGCTAATGTATATGGCTGTACCGCCAAATCCGTCTTCACGGTCGCTCCTGTGGCATAGCATGCCAGGTATCGTGGCTTTTTGGTGAGGAGATAGGTGAGTCTCCTGGACCATAAGAATGGTAATTTTGTTGACAGCAAGAAAGTTTTTCAGTTCTGTCAGTTTTCCACGTATACCGTTGGCATTCCAAGTGCAGATCCTTAAACAGTGAACGTTGGTGAATGAGTTATGTCTGCCTGCCATACTGGGACATGAAGTTGTAGACTGTGTATACCAATACAGTTTCTGCTGCTATTGTAGCCGGCCGCTGAGTAAGGGCCTCAGCAAGGATGGTGGCGAATCTCGCTTGTAGATGTAGGGGAATCTGGGCCATTAAGGTAAGAAATCCTTCATCAGGGATGAGCGCATTTGGTTGAGTAGTTTGCGGCGACGGAGGGTACGTTAACAGGCGCTTTTGTGCAGATTCGCGTGGTGGAAGTGGCTTGGATTGACCGGCCACGAAGGGTGTTTCGTGGTGTGTCCTGGTAGTAACTGCAGGTAGTGTGGCAGCTTTGGAGGAGTTGGGAAAAGTAGGCTGTTGAGGAGCAGCTTTAGAAGCCGGTAACGTTGTCGGGTGTGTTTCCTGTGGAATAGGAGCTACAGGTGATGGCGTGGGCGTCAAAGAGGGAGCGGATTCAGACGTGAGGGCTGCAGAATAGGTCGAGTATTGCACTCGTTCTAGAGGTCCTAGCCCTGGGAAGCGGGCGCCTCTAAAGGCTTCTCTGGGGAGACCCAAAGGGTTTCTACTTCTCGGTGCAGCGTCGAAGCGGGTGCGCTGTCCATTTTTATTCAAATGCATTTCTATGCGAGCCTCTTGCCATACTGGGCATTTTGCATAACGGCAGGAGTGATTTCCCCCGCAGTTGTAGCATGTGGGCTTGGAGCCCTGGACACCAGGTAGTGGGCAGTCTGTACGTTTGTGGCCTTTCTCACCACAGAAGGAGCATACGGTTTGTAGGCGACAACCTGCGGCGCTGTGTTGAAATTGCTGGCAATTTGTGCACTGCAAGGGTTTTGCCGGCGGTCGATAGGGTTCAACACGTATGAGGGCGTTGAACATCTTTGTTTCTTTGTAGATATTCTGGGCGTGATCTTCTTTTTTGAGGGCTACACGAAAGTGTGGCAGAAGTTGCGGTGGTTGGCTTCTATTTGAGCGGAGTTGTCCTACACGCTCGACTGGGTATCCTAACTCTTTGAGATACGTGGTGACATCATTCTCCGTAATGTACATTGGGAGATCTTTAAGAGTCACGTATAGTAGTTTCTCATCGGGCAGTAAGGTTGTCAAAAACTGCACCGAGCCATCACTCAGCACTTTGCGGATTTTGCGGTGATCATCCGGTGTGCTGGGCATGAGTGCAATAGTCCCACTCATATTACGGACTGTGTAATTTACGTCCGGGTGTGAGGTGTTTAGATGAGATGTAATTTCACGTGCCTTTGCTGGGTCCCGGAGGAAGATTGGAGTTGTCCTCTGTGACCTTTGAGGAGCCGTAGCATGTGGAGGATTCTCCTGTATAGGATCTGAGGTATCCATGAGGGGTGCAGTGTCTTCAGGAGCCTGTGACGTATTAACGTTACGGCTATCAGTGGCCAAAGGTTGGAATCTATTGGCAGAATGCTGTGGTATTGAAGAGGGTTGTAAATTCCTCTTTCTTTTTGTTGTAACGGTTTGCCACTCTTGGTCTTGTGGACTTGCCTTATCATGCAATTCTAGATAATTGTTAATGGCTTCAATCCTTAATCGGTGTGCGTACTGTGTCTTGAAAAGAGTGGTTTTATCTTCATCAGAAATGGTGTTGTTAGGTAAGATTTGTAAAAGATGTTCGTCAGCTTGTGCAATGAAGCAAACTCTGGCTTTCTTCTCATTTAATAGTACAGTATGTGCTTCAGGCGATAATGGTATAGACGGGTTGACTATGAGTGCCTTGTCCAGAAAGAGTTGGAAGTTTCCACCCTCCAAATAATACAGGGTAGGGCTTTTAGCAGGTGATGCGATTGAAGGCTCGTGATTGTTGGTTGATGGTGTAATTCCATGGTTAGGTGCAGTGGGAACAGTAACTGGAGTGGAAGTATTCGTAGCCATGTCGAAATTAACGCAGTAGACACAATGAAAAGACTGCAGTGACAATGCTCGTCTGTGACTGTGAACTGCGTTGTATTTATATCTAAAAGTTCGCAAACCTGGTGCAGATATAAGTTCAAATACAAGACGAACTAATTTTACTATCGTCCCCCTGTAAAACTACAGCGTACTTGAATTATGTTGCTTAAAATGTGTAATATTTTATTAGATATGATTTATACAAGCAAACCGCGCCATCTCTCAATATTTGTGTAAACTTTGTGTGATCCGCTGTTCTCTTGTTTCCGAGGAACGCTGGTGTTTTCGCTGCATATAGCATATTCGTGAAAACAGCAAGGATATGCAAATGGCTTTATGGAACTGTGCATTGTGTCTAACTCGTGAGTGAGTGAGTGAGTGAGTTTGTCTGGGCCCAAGACCAGCATGGGATTTATACTGCAAGAGAAATTAATAACTTCATACGGAAATGGAAGCGGAAACATATTAATAATTGAAATAATTAATTTGCTTAAGTTAAATTGTAAAATATTGCGTAACGTTCATGTTAGTTTAGTTTACTGCACGTGCTGGATTCTTTAATGCAACAGACCCTTTTATATATATATATATATATCAGTGGCGGCTCGCAGTCAAAATTTTAGGGTAGGCAAAGTGTAACAGCAGCAACAGCAACAACAACAACGACGACGGCGATGATGATTATGATTATGATGATGATGATAATGATAATGATAATGATAATAATAATGATGATGATGATGATGATAATAATAATAATAATAATAATAAGAAGAAGAAGAAGAAGAATAAGAATAAGAATAATAATAATAATAATAATAATAATAATAATAATAATAATAATAATAATAATAATAATAATAATAATAATAATAATAATAATAATAATAATAATAATAATAATAATAATAATAATAATAATAATAATAATAAACCCCGTTTATCCGAAATATAGGGGCGAAGTCATTGCGGATAACGCAAACAATATATTGTTTGGTTGTTTAATAAGAGCAGAGTGAATGAGTGTGACTTACGGATGAATTACCGCCAAAACTAAAATCACGAGTGTCGGCAGACATTTTTCCAGGGGGGGGGGGCACATGTTGGAAATTTGCAATCATATAATATTAAATCATTATTTTACTGTCAAAATTTATAGTATTTGTTGCAGATAACCGTATTAATTTGTGCTAAACAAAAATTGTTCTTTACATCAAAATTAAAATAATAGTTTAATAGTTAGTAACTGACTGCACATTAAGTTCACCGACTTCCAAGGGGGGCCGAGCCCCCCTTGCCCAAGTTTTGCGATGCCCATGATTAAAATGGATTAAGAAATTGAAAAATTGTCTGACTGCAGCTTTGTGTTAAATGGCTAAAACACTCCTCTTTTCATTGTCAGTGCGCCGCGAAAGCGGAATTTGTAATAGTTCACTAATTAAGTCGGTCATACTGGTATTACACAGAGATAACGACAGATTCAGATCTCCGAGATCTTCGTTCGTGGAGTATGGCTGTTCGGAAAATGTCGCATAATTTCGGATTTGGGCCGGCAAGTGTTCGGACTGCTGGCAGACGCGTCTACGCATGCTCGGAGTGCATATACAGACGGAGTGTTTCCTTATCCCTATTCAAGGGCCTCGTACTGAGGATATGGGGCCGGGCAGGCAGAGGTTAAGCTAGCCTGCTCTCCACTACCCAGGTTCCATGCGTATCATTTCTGCCGCGCGTTTCAAACACGCAGCGCAGTTTTGATGAATCGGAATTGAGATTAAAGGATTTGACCATGCGCTGGTCATTATAACCGAGAAAACTTTTCTTGAACTGCAATTTAGGGGAAAATGACGGTTCAAATGATAAAATGCAGAATCATAGTTAAACATTATTTGTTGATGTATTACGATAGGGTAGGCAGTGCCTACCCTGCCTACCCTGAGGAGCCGCGCCTGATATATATACACCAGGTGAGTCAGCCGCGCCTTATTTTTTTGGAAGGTAGGCCACCCATCTAACGGCATGTGCGCCTTAGTCCAGTTTTGCGCTTACTAAAATGTATTGCTTGACATTCTTAAAGAGAGGAATGCGCAAAATTGAGAGCAACAGTGCTTTAAGGGCAGAACGTACTCCTCGCTAAAGTACACCTCAAAAACATACGATTCGTTTACTGACAGCGAATTCCGGTTTCCAGCCGATTTTACAAACTTTTTATTACAGTATAGATAGCAACGTAATTCAGTAAACGCCTCGAAAAATGGACCTATCATATGAGTACACTAACAACGTCAGCTAAAAAGAAAATGGTGGATTCTTGTACTTAGAGCAGGGATTGGCTGCCAAAAATTAGGAAACATTTAGACACGCCTCATCCATCATGGACCCGTACAGTCAAAACGGACATATTATTAAACAACAGTTTATTTACATTTTTGCGTGAACTTCGCCTCGTGCATCTCAATTAATATGCATAACAGCTTTTGCCATTTGAGTAATAATATTAAAATGCCCAGTAAATGATTAAAACTGTCTTAAAAGGCTAAATCAAGCACGCAAACTTGCGAGGTGGCAATGGCATAGCGCCAGGCATACAAGTCCTACTATTGGACGTGGTACGTGCTTTCAGGAAGTCTCGAAATAGCTGAATAGGATTGTGACGGGTCCTCTGCGCTTAACCCCCAATGTCCCAGGTTCGAGTCTCAGCATTGTAAATATTTTTGTTTATGTTCATCAAAACTTGGAAACCGAATTTACAATAATCTAATTATGAAGTCCCTGAGGGTTTAGGACATTATAATTTAAATCGTTTTTGGTTGTCTGCATTTTTAATAGCACAATAATTCATTGTGTGCAAAGTTGAGTTTAACTTCCATGTTAAACTCTGACAATGTAATTTCCTTGCTTTCTTTGTTCAAATGTGTATGAATGATCCTTATTTCAATTGCACCTACCTACAGGTGTGTTTAAACAACTACATAATTGTAGTTCACCAATAAACAAACATCAAACAATGTCATAAAACATAAATAAAACAATAAACATGAATATAATAACAGTTTTCAGAATAATAATTTGTAAACTGGGAGGATTGCACGGTAGGTGATTCGAACCACCCTCACAACAGACAGATTACTTCGGAGTCTTGCGCCCGTCCCAACTGAGCTACCTAGTAACGTGTGAGCTAAACATTCCGTTTAAGATGTAATATTCACTGGTTCCAGTGAACATTTGCAGAAGTGCAAACGTCAGCTGTCTAATTACGAATATATTAAAAAGCGATGTGATAACATCTATATTAGTACTAATTTCATCGAGTGTTTAACATCCGTGTTAAATACGCGGGTAGAACCTGGTAATGGGGTCGATGTTTTCATGTTGGACTATAAAATGCGGATTGCATAAAACTCGAGAATAAGGGGCAGCTGACTCACCTGGTATTATTAGTGGATTGCATAGCCAACTTGCGCGCATGACGATTTGGTATCAGGGATTTATCACAAGTAATATGATAATACGTGTGACCTTACTGGTAAATTCCAAGTAGAGTGAGAGTCATGTGAGTGGAACATATCAGATTTTTCAGTGCACTTTCCTATCCTTGTCTTACACATGGGAAGGGTGGAAGGACAGCTATGTTCGACTATGTTCAGAATGCCCTAACTTCCACAGTTTGCTCAGGTTCGGTCCCAGGCCAGGGTCGCCACACCACTAATTAGATAATTCCCCAGAATAATGCAAATATCTTTATAGCATGAGGGAAAGTAAATTGCATCACGGGGGTTAATTGGAAGCATCAGGTCAATAATTGCAAAGCTGATTGCAACTGTTTGCAGATTAAATGTTGACTTTACAACAAACACCGAACTCAGTGAGCCATAAAGTGATGAAGTAACTGAGGAAAACGCTTTAGCTTTCCACACACGTTCTCAATTTAAAAATCTCTTGCAATTTCGCCTTGCGTTTCCTCCCACAAGAGAGGCGCGTCCCTAAGGGATGCCGATCGATTCCCGCGGCGGTATTTGACCACTTTATCTTCCCAACATATCTACCGAGATAAGCTCTAAATTGAAGATACGAAAATCTGCATTTCTATCGCAGGGAAAACGATATTTCGTCATTCGAAGGGCGTCTTTCATCTATCTCGTGACGTAGAAGCGTCTGTTCCCTCGGCAAGTACAGTGATAGCTGTGGTACAAAATACCGCCACATTTCAATCACTCATAACGGGGCCGGGATGTCCAACACCTAAACATGCAAGTGCTTATGAACGAAAAAATTAGAAAATATCACGATAAATGTAACCCAACATTTTTGGGAGCATTTTAAAATCTTCAATAATATACTGTGGTTTAAATGAACATGACATTGAAAACCTACTTTAAAAATCCGATGTGTTGCACTCACATGACTTTCTCTACTCTTGTACTAACCATTCTTACAAACTCTTATTCCTATATCTTCTTCATGTTAATACAGATATCTGATGTGTTACACTCACATGACTTTCTCTACTCTTGTACTAACCATTCTTACAAACTCTTATTCCTATATCTTCTTCATGTTAATACAGATATCTGATGTGTTACACTCACATGACTTTCTCTACTCTTGTACTAACCATTCTTACAAACTCTTATTCCTATATCTTCTTCATGTTAATACAGATATCTGATGTATTACACTCACATGACTTTCTCTACTCCTGTACTAACCATTCTTACAAACTCTTATTCCTATATCTTCTTCATGTTAATACAGATATCTGATGTGTTACACTCACATGACTTTCTCTACTCTTGTACTAACCATTCTTACAAACCCTTATTCCTATATCTTCTTCATGTTAATACAGATATCTGATGTGTTGCACTCACACGACTTTCTCTACTCTTGTACTAACCATTCTTACAAACTCTTATTCCTATATCTTCTTCATGTTAATACAGATATCTGATGTGTTGCACTCACATGACTTTCTCTACTCTTGTACTAACCATTCTTACAAACTCTTATTGCTATATCTTCTTCATGTTAATAGAGATATCTGATGTGTTACACTCACATGACTTTCTCTACTCTTGTACTAACCATTCTTACAAACTCTTATTGCTATATCTTCTTCATGTTAATAGAGATATCTGATGTGTTACACTCACATGACTTTCTCTACTCCTGTACTAACCATTCTTACAAACTCTTATTCCTATATCTTCTTCATGTTAATACAGATATCTGATGTGTTACACTCACATGACTTTCTCTACTCCTGTACTAACCATTCTTACAAACTCTTATTCCTATATCTTCTTCATGTTAATACAGATATCTGATGTGTTACACTCACATGACTTTCTCTACTCTTGTACTAACCATTCTTACAAACTCTTATTCCTATATCTTCTTCATGTTAATACAGATATCTGATGTGTTACACTCACATGACTTTCTCTACTCTTGTACTAACCATTCTTACAAATCCTTATTCCTATATCTTCTTCATGTTAATACAGATATCTGATGTGTTGCACTCACACGACTTTCTCTACTCTTGTACTAACCATTCTTACAAACTCTTATTCCTATATCTTCTTCATGTTAATACAGATATCTGATGTGTTGCACTCACATGACTTTCTCTACTCTTGTACTAACCATTCTTACAAACTCTTATTGCTATATCTTCTTCATGTTAATAGAGATATCTGATGTGTTACACTCACATGACTTTCTCTACTCTTGTACTAACCATTCTTACAAACTCTTATTGCTATATCTTCTTCATGTTAATAGAGATATCTGATGTGTTACACTCACATGACTTTCTCTACTCCTGTACTAACCATTCTTACAAACTCTTATTACTATATCTTCTTCATGTTAATACAGATATCTGATGTGTTACACTCACATGACTTTCTCTACTCCTGTACTAACCATTCTTACAAACTCTTATTACTATATCTTCTTCATGTTAATACAGATATCTGATGTGTTACACTCACATGACTTTCTCCACTCTTGTACTAACCATTCTTACAAACTCTTATTGCTATATCTTCTTCATGTTAATAGAGATATCTGAAGTGTTGCACTCACATGACTTTCTCTACTCTTGTACTAACCATTCTTACAAACTCTTATTCCTATATCTTCTTCATGTTAATACAGATATCTGATGTGTTACACTCACATGACTTTCTCTACTCTTGTACTAATCATTCTTACAAACTCTTATTCCTATATCTTCTTCATGTTAATACAGATATCTGATGTGTTACACTCACATGACTTTCTCTACTCTTGTACTAACCATTCTTACAAACTCTTATTGCTATATCTTCTTCATGTTAATAGAGATATCTGAAGTGTTGCACTCACATGACTTTCTCTACTCTTGTACTAACCATTCTTACAAACTCTTATTTCTATATCTTCTTCATGTTAATACAGATATCTGATGTGTTACACTCACATGACTTTCTCTACTCTTGTACTAATCATTCTTACAAACTCTTATTCCTATATCTTCTTCATGTTAATACAGATATCTGATGTGTTACACTCACATGACTTTCTCTACTCTTGTACTAACCATTCTTACAAACTCTTATTCCTATATCTTCTTCATGTTAATACAGCAGAGTAAATACGACTACAGGGGCTATAGCCAGAAAATTCAAGATATACATTTCATTTGTCATAACAATATCTCAAACATATGACATTTTAATCAAAATCCTTATAGCCATTTTCAAGAAAATCAAAATTTTCGAAAAATGTTCCATGTAAAGGTTAGTTTAGGGTGGGACTATTATGTTCAAAATCTTCGTGTCGCATCCTTGAAAGACATTAAACTTAAATACCAACTTTGGTTTAAATATTCCAAAACTCACCAAACAAAAACGAATATCTCCGAAATGGTTAACTCTACCAAAAAAAGAATTATTTGGACATAATTTGTGTGTTTTAGCAAGATCTGCATGGTAATTATTACTTATTTATGCCAACAAATAAAGGTGGTGTTTTTAAACACACAAGGATGCGATTTTGAAGCAAAACTACCTTTTACATGTAAAGCTTTTTCGAAAATTTTGATTCTCCTTAAAGTTATGGTTTTTCATGAAATTGTCATTAGTTATTTTATAAGTCATGACAATTATTTCAAGCAGTTATTTGCATAATGGAAACTCTTAGCATACTATAAGAAATGAAAAATACTAAATAAGTAAAACAAAAGCACTGGAGAGACATTGTACAAAAGCATTGTCGAAGAACAATAAATACCACAGGAAGAAAAGTAAGTAGAGAAAACCATGTGAACGTAACAGGTTGCATTTCTACTTCGACAATGTATAAAAGTGTATGAATCGTTTGTAGAACAGTGACAAGAGAAATGCATATGAATATATTACATAAAAGTAAAGGTAGTTAAATAAATTGCATTTCTATTTCAGTCATATAGAAAATTATGTTGAAGAGCGAGTAGAGAACAAAATGTGAATCTGTTACATAAAAAAGAGTAGAAAAAACCGTGTGAAACATATAACAATTGTGAGTTGGTTACAGAAAGAATTGTTGACGTGTTTCATAAAAGAAAAGTGTATAGAGAAAACCATATGAATGTAATACGTTCTCACATACAGATATTACTATGATAGCTTTAAAAGTGGTTATGAGCAAAGGTAAGAATTGGCTGAAGTTGTAGGTTGAGTACTCCAGGGCAGGGGGAGGGGCGGGGGGGGGGGGGGGGCTCGTCGTGGGTGTTTTCTGTTCACACTTCTTTGCGCCCACCTCGTTTGCGCCCCTTTGTTCGCCTGAATCCGCGTTATCACACTCTATTTTGTGGGCGTGAACGTCGAGAAATTAGAAAGTAATTGCTTTATAAAAGGATTCGCTTACACCAAAAATCGTTAAAGGATAAAAGAAGAACGCTCGATTCCTCATTAGCTCCTACTTTCTTGGAGCAAACCATTAATTCAGAAGCAAAGACCAAGATACCCTTTTGATAAAGTTTCACCTCAACGCATTACCTGAAGCTATATAGACAAAACTTGAGATTTCTCACCCAACTTCAGGTCAAATATTCGTCACTAAGCAGACACTAAATGACACATTCACATGACTTTCTCTACTCTTGTACTAACCATTCTAACAAACTCTTATTCCTATATCTTCTTCATGTTAGTTGAGATAAACATTTGTACAAATTATCTTATTGTTTATTTCCTTGTAGGTACAAGGGGAATACAGTAGACTTTACGTGATAGTCAAATGTTATAGCTAGTCGCTATACGATGGCTTGAAATCTCATTTTCATTGCATGCCCAGGACATAAGGAACAATTAACGATTTAGCATTTGAGAAAGCTCTAAGTATTCCAAAATTGAAACCAATAACATGGAATATCCCGGAAATGGCTAATTACACAGCTGATTTGTTACACATGAATTGTGTTTTAGCGACATTTGCACTTAAGGTTTTCTGTATCTCTTCGGAATCAAGACGGCTTCAGAGTACATTTCCAGAAAATGAAGATGTCTAAAATAAAAATATCTTAAATACGTTATATTTTAATCCAAATAGAGTTTTTGAGAAAATTAAAATTTCCAAAATAATGTTCCATGTAGGTGCAGTGGGGAGATTTTTAAGTTTTTATGTTGAATCCTTGAAAAATGTTCAATATGAACAATGTCAATGAGTATTGAATTACACCTAAAACTACGATGTCGAAATATCAGCGGAAATATATGTTTTCTGACTCCCGGAATCCCAAGAAAGTATTTTGTTTGTGTCTGTCAGTTTGTGGACAGCATAACTCAAAAACAAAAAGTCGGCTAAAAACCAAAGTTGGTATTTAGGTTTAATGTCTTTAAAGGATGCGACACGAAGATTTTGAAGAAAATAGCCCCACCCTAAACTACCCTTTATATGGAAAATTTTTCCAAAATTTTTATTCTCTTGAATACGATTCAAACGATTTTGATTAAAATGTCATATGTTTGAGATATTTTTATCACAAATCAAATGTATATCTTGAATTTTCTGGCTATAGCCCCTGTAGTCGTATTTACATTGGACGAGTTTTGCATAACTAGTAAACAGTTAGAGATACAGAAAATGTTACCATACAAAAAATGTAGATCTTGCTAAAATACACAATTTATGTCTGAATAAATTTTCTTGTACAGTGAAGCATTTCGGAGATAATCCTTGTTATGTGTGTGAGTTTCGGAAAACGAATTTTGTCAAATAGAAGATCGTTATTCATTATTTATATGTTAACTATGCAAAGAGAACGGGATCTCAAAGCTTTAAAATATTTGACTATCGCTCAAAGTCTACTGTATTCTAACATTCCCCTTGTACCTACAAGGAAATAAGCAATAAAATAATTTGTACAAATGTTTATCTCAACTAACATGAAGAAGATATAGGAATAAGAGTTTGTAAGAATGGTTAATACAAAAGTAGAGAAAGTCATGTGAGTGCAACACTTCAGATTTTTATTTTATGAGAAAGAATAAGTTGTAACCGAGTAGTCTTATTCTTATCACAAATAAATAGTTCAATAATTTCTCTGGAAGAGGACGACCAAAAATATAATGGAGCGATTATGTGGAGAATAAAAAAGGAATGAGTTTGATAGAAGTTAAACAAGTAACTACAGATAGGACAAGATATAGGAAATGGATTATGACTAATGGCTGAGGAAAGGTGGCCCTTGAAAGGGCATAAAGGACAGGGCAAGGAGAAGAAACTAAATTAAAATTACTTTAACACTGCACACCACACGTATACTTTGTCCCGAGTCATTTGAGACAGTTGAAAAGAGAGATATGGAGATCGCGTGGCCGGCGCGTGTATAGGAACCAAAACAACCCAGGCAGAGTTGCAAGCTTTATGCAGACATTCAGATACGAGTACTGGCACACAACAGAGATTGCACAAAGCCCTTAAACCTGTATACATATGATGAAAACAAAACCGTTGGTTAATTCTATAAGATTGATGGCTTCTTAGTTGTGTTTAGAGGACGTGGAAGAAGAAGAAAAAGAAATTATAAGCTAGTAAAGTTGAGTAAATACTATTGTACATATCTATACTCCATGCAGCAGTCTTAGATCCAGACCTTGTATCCTTCCGCGATAACCTGACTGCGAACAAACACCACGTGGACTCATACCTCGTGTTTATCACGCAAGAGGACGATATTTACCAGGAAACTTTAGGAACAGCGTTACATTCAAGTGGTCTTTACCAGGCTTGTCATGGATATTGAAAACTCACAGATAATGAGCGATATTTAAGGTACTATATTTTGTGCTGTGCTTTGGTTTCGGGTTAGTTGTTTACATCAAGTGGGGGTCTAAGGGTGCAGTATTATTAATGTGGATGTGAAGAAGGAAGAGAGACAAGTATAAGGAAAGGGGCGAGTTGAGGTTTCCACGACAGGAAGTCGTAGTCGCCGTGTTTTGCACTTTGCACCGTGCGATGCGAGTTTATGAAACGCACTTGTCTTTAAGGTAACAATTAACACTTCACTAAGGTGTCTTCTCAACTGTTGACATTCACTTGTTTTACTAGTGCCCTGATAACATTACTGACGTCATGAACAGACGATGCACTGCGGTAGTCATCTGTCATCTCTAACATGAACCACCACGACAAGTTGCAAGGCACTCGCTTGGTACATGGGGTTCTCGGTCCACAGAGAGAGAACTTCCACGGTAACGCCGAGCGCTATCAGATTTAATTGCTGCAGCTCTTCATATTGTGTACCTTACCTTTAATTACAGCATTATTGCGTAGGCGAAACTATGATGTGTTACATTCACATGACTTTCTCTCACTCCTCTATAAACTAAACATACAAACACTTAATGGTAAATGCGATAAACTTTGATTAAATATTTACATATTTTATAGTATCAGCCTAAAGCGATAATTCTCTTTAAAAAAAGGATCGGTATGTGATGGTTTTGAAATTCTGTTGTTTTCATACACACCAGAAAAAAGGAATAGGATTAAAATATTTGCAAAAAGTGCAAGTATTTCAATATTGCAATAACAAGGATTATCACGGAAATGGTTAGCGCCATAAAACGTTTATTTCACATAAATTGTCTGGTTTAATGAAAACATTTTTGCGTAGTAAGATGTAGTCTACTATGTATTTATGTGTTACCACTACTAACGTGTGTTGAAGATTGCTCACTCTCGCGCCAGTCTTCGTTTCGAGAACGCCCCACGGCCGCTACTCTGAGAACAGCCGTTACGGAGCGCAAGTTTCAGCACACAGCAGCACCACACTCGTCTGTTGCCGACACTATTGCATCTGGTGGGACGGGAAGTAGCGGACAGGAAAGAAAAGCTTTTGGTAAAATTTTTCAGTTACCGGGGATCGAACCTAGGCCCCCTAAAGTGTAATCACCTCAGTTCCCTGAAGTTAGGGACTTCTATGGGCTTTCTCCCTCCCCCCTGTACTCTCCTGAGGTTCCTTGACTTGATTACTTTCTCCTAGGGCTGGTACACCTCCCACAGTTTGCAATGCACGAAGTGTCCCTCTTCCCTACATAGCCTATAGCCTAACTACTTAATTAAACGAGCGAAAAATACATTAGTATTTACGGCAAGCAATAAATGTTGGTGTTAATAACGTGATTCTACACGGTAGTGTAATTATAACGGTGCAATCTGCGTTAATTAGAATTCCAAGCAGTAGGCGTTTAATAAACACGATGTTTACTAACACAAAGTGCAAACAGGAAATTATCTGCTTCTAGTTTAATCTGCAATATTGCTTTCTCTACTATATATCAAGTGTTACATTTCAAAATTTGCATATCCAGATACGCATATCAACGTTTTAAAGTCACCTGAACTTAAAAAAAAATTTGATGTTATACACTCACATGACTTTCTCTACTCTTGAACTAACCATTCTTACAAACTCTTATTCCTATATCTTTTTCATGTTAGTTGAGAGAAACATTTGTACAAATTATCTTATTGCTTATTTCATTGTAGGTACAACGGGAATATGGGAATGCAGTAAACTTTGAGCGATAGTCAAATATTTTAAAGCTTTGAGATTCCGTTCTCTTTGCATGCTTAGCATATAAAAAATGAACAACGATGTTCCATTTGACAGAAATATTTCTCCAAAACTCACACAAGTAACAAGGAATATCTCTGAAATGGTTCACCCTACAAGAAAATTTATTCAGACATAAATTCTGTATTTTAGCAAGATCTACATTTTTTGTATAGTATGATTTGGTCTATCTCTAACGGTTTACCAGTTATGCAAAAGTCATCCACAGTAAATACGACTACAGGGGCTATAGCCAGAAAATTCAAGATATACATTTCATTTGTCATAAAAATATCTCAAACATATGACATTATAATCAAAATCGTTAGAACCATTTTCAAGAAAATAAAAATGTTTGAAAAAATTTCCATGTAAAGGGTAGTTTAGGGTGGGGCTATTTTCTTCAAAATCTTCGTGTCGGATCCTTGAAAGACATTAAACTCAAATACCAACTTCGGTTTTTAATCGACTTTTCGTTTTTGAGTTATGCTGTCCGCAGAGAGAGACAGACACGCACACAGACACACAAACGGAAGTTTTACTGAAAATGCTATTCTTGGATTCAAGGGGCCTCAAAACATATATTTCCGGTGAAATCTAGACATGAAATTTTTCGGTGGAATACAATAGTTCCTCTATTTGCAACACGTAGTAGAGAAAGTAAAAACGAAAAGTTCGCCATGTTCCGAGAATGAGACACAAATATTCAGAAGGACATACACCCAGAAAGCGTGAAACTTTCGGGAATGTTGATAACCACAAAACGGTTCTAACAGTTTTTATTAAATTACCATATGTTTAGTATATTTTCATTTCAAATAGAACGTATATCTTATACCTTTTGGGAACAACTTCTCAAGTTCTCTTCATAACCTCTACAAAGAAGAATTATTTCAGATATGTTTACATAAGCCATTTCCAAAGATATCCCTTACTAACAATTTGATCAACGGACTTTGTCATACTTTGGCAAAAGTGAATGTATTCCACCGAAAAATTCTACATCAGGATTTCGCAGAAATACCCGTTTTGAAGCTTTTGAAGGTTCCGTATGCATGTGTTATTTTTACTATAAAATGTTTTCTGTTTTTATATTTTCAATTTCTATATCCTTTTTTACTTTCTCTTCTGGTAAGTAGAGGAAGTATTGTATTCCACCCAAAAATTCGATTTTGAGATTTCACCGGAAATACATGTTTTGAGACCCACTGAATAAAAAAAAAAGTATTTTTAGAAAAAGGTCCCTGTGTGTGCCTGTGGACAGCATAACTCAAAAACGAAAAGTCGATTAAAAACCGAAGTTGGTATTTAAGTTTAATGTCTTTCAAGGATCCGACACGAAGATTTTGAAGAAAATAGCCCCACCCTAAACTACCCTTTACATGGAAATTTTTTCAAACATTTTGATTTTCTTGAAAATGGCTCTAACGATTTTGATTAAAATGCCATATGTTTAAGATATTTTTATGACAAATTAAATGTATATCTTGAATTTTCTGGCTATAGCCCCTGTAGTCGTATTTACTCTGGACGACTTTTGCATAACTGGTAAACCGTTAGAGATAGACCAAATCATACTATACAAAAAATGTAGATCCTGCTAAAATACACAATTTATGTCTGAATAAATTTTCTTCTAGGGTGAACCATTTCGGAGATATTCCTTGTCATGTGTGTCAGTTTCGGAAAACAACTTTCGTAAAATTGAACATAGCTGTTCTTTTTTTATATGTTAAGCGTGCAAAGAGAACGGAATCTCAAAGCTTTAAAAGATTTGACTATTACTCAAAGCCTACTGTATTCCTATATTCCCCTTGTAGCTACAAGGAAATAAGCAATAAGATAATTTGTACAAATGTTTATCTCAACTAACACGAAGAAGATATAGGAATAAGAGTTTGTAAGAATGGTTAGTACAAGAGAAGAGAAAGTCATGTGATTTAGTTTTCTGTGGCATCAGCTATTTCTAAGATATCTACTTTTATTTACTTGGATGTTCAATACACCGTCACTTTTACTTTCCCTACTACATACCTGTTTTAAGTAGAGGAATAGCATTCCATTAAAAAATTCGAGATCTAGATTTCAATGGGAATACATGTTTTGAGGTTCCGTGAATCTAAGAAAGAATTCATAAAACGCTTTCTGTGTGAGTTTCCTTTTATGTAACCTCTTTAAATGCTATAGTTGTCAACGTTCCATATATCTACTAAACGGGACCACTGGTTTTACTTCCCTTGCAAAGGAATCTATGGTAAAGGTATTTATGCTCTAAAACATCCGTTACCCTCGGCTGGGTGTGGACCCAGGACCCCGGGAACTAGAGGCTGCATGTTAGCTCTAAGTCACGGAAAACAAGGTGTGTGCGTCAAATGCATAATCAATTCGAAAAGTCCTTAAATGCAATTCGCTGTTCTAAGGATATAACAGGAAGATGTTGAAGAAAATTCCCTCGGTCTAAAGTACCCTTTAAAATTTTTCGGAGCTATGGATTTTCTCAAAAAGACCCCAATTGTTTTATAAAATAGCTTATATTTAAGATATTTATGTAACAAAATATATATTCTGAATTTTTAGGAAAAAGCTTGTAAAATGCTCTTCATTCTCAAGGAATTGTATATAAGTGGCAGGTGAAATAGCCGGCGTTTCCCGAGATTTGGCGATTTTATACGTACAACTTACGCTGAAGACTATAACAAACTTAAAATAAACAAAATGCATAGATAAAAACACCAGGAAAACAATAAGAGAAAAGAAAAGTGACTAGAGAGAGTTGTGTGAGTGTAAAACATTGTATTTTATGTCAATCATATAGGAAACTGTACAATTTCTTTGTAGAAGAGGGAGTAGAGAAACAAATGTGATTGTGTTTCACAAAAGAGAAGTGGGTAGAGAAAACTGTGTGACTGTAATTTGAGGAATTTCTATTTCAGATATAGAAAATTGTATATTGAACTGTGTGTTTGTGTGTTTGTGTGTATGTGTGTGCGGAATTTCACGTTGATCAGTCAAGTGGTTTAGAATTGCATAAAGGACAAACATTTGAAGTGACAATTCACATACAAAATTACCAGTTTGGAGTTCTGCGATTTTTGGGCTGTTCCTTTGGGTTCTTCCTAATATTCTCTTTTTCTAAACCATGGCAGTATTGAGGTGAAAAAAAAAACTAAAATGAAGTTATTTTAATCAGTCAAGCAATTTTTACAAGACTAACGCACGTAACTGATTATGTATCTAATCGTAATACAAAAATATATTGTGCCCATTTTGTATGGCATGAGCCTTTTCCGAGATACTCGTTATTGTCGTATGTGTTCTCGCTATTCACTTGTTTATCGCTATGTGGTAGAAAGAATATGCAATTTTAAGGTTAGCGTATTCACTATTCACTGTGTGTTTTTGCTATTTTTCCAAGGTTTATTTCGATGAAGAATAAATACGCGGTTTATGAAAATAAAGAATGTTAGGTAGAGAAGTTCATGTGAATGTAAGAAGTCAGATAAGGTGCCTGTGTATATTAATAACTGGAGAGAAAGTGGATCG